>CM055266.1:117034421-117411580 GCA_029237695.1 Conchocele bisecta
CCAAATGTTTTTCGACGCTCCTCGTCAATTCCCAGCTCCTTTTTACCCCATTCTAAAAAAATGTTTTCGCAATTAAATCAATATTTGAATGAATTTCATAGAATAAGAAAATCTGGAGGGTGATTTTTTGTTATTGATGAAATTGTAATTACATTTAAATATGTTTTAGGTATAATGTGTTGGCAGAAACATATGGTTCCACATTGATCTGCCACCACATTAAATCCACATTTTTCTGCCAACAAATTAATTATAATTACCTTTTCATGAACAACAAATATCAGAGATTAGTAGGATCACCCGTCCGATTGTCCGTCTGTCTGTCCCTAGGGTGTATATGAGTATAGTAACGTGGAACCAGCTAGATATATAAGCCAGGCTCTGGGTTTTCTAACCTTATCACATCGTCGTTTTACGCCGATAGCTATTTTGAAAGTCAATATTGTTTTCCGCAAATAACGTCGAAAATTTATAAAATAAATAAGAGCTTCATTTCACACAAAATTCCAAGCTCATGCGGAATTGAATTCCGCACGAGCTTGGCATTTTGTGTGAAATGAATATTGGAGAAAAACGGCGATGCCATAAGGGTAGTATTACCAGAGATAGGCTCATATTTCGCCAGCATCTAATTACTTTGTGAGTGAGTTATGAGCCATTTCAGTTCTTATTTCACACACTTTTTCCCCCGGCGGGAAACAAGAACCTACAAGAGTCAACGAGGGGTTATTAGAAAGTTATGGAAATGATCAATACGTGTATCCAAGCAGGAAATATTCAGCTATGAAAGCCCTGTCTGTACATTTTACGGCAATATAAACAATGCAGAAACAATTGTTTGCGATAATATTAAATTAAAGCAAAATTTAAGAATGAGCCTTCTTTTTATTTCGTGAAATTTGGTCAATATTTATTTTATTGCGAAAAACAAATTTCCCCATGTTAAACCAGAGTGAAGATGTCTATGGGGATTGGACATGGCCGGAGAATTTTTTTCTAATTTAAAAAATTGTGGACCAATTTTAAAAATTTAACTTGTTTTCTTAGGTCATTTCCAAGCTTCTATCTAGGTTTCAGAGTCACTTTGCATTTTTGTACTCCTCGCACAGCTCCTCCACCTCCTTTTCCCCCATGTTAAAATCATTTTTCGTAATGAAATCAATATTTGATCAAATTTCACGAAATAAAAAGAAGGCTCATTCTTAAATATTGATAAATGTAACATTATCGAAAAATATATTGTTTTTGCATTGTTTTATGGCCGTAAAATTTGGGCAGCTTTCGTGAAACATACTGTACGTAGTGCTGCACTCTAGGTGTTCCGTTAAGGCCATCGTAATATCGCTATCGGGTCGATACTACGATAGTACGATAGTACGATACTACGATGACGATAGTACGATACTACGATGACGATAGTACGATACTACGATGACGATAGTACGATACCACGATGACGATAACGCGATACCACGATGGTACGATGACGATACTACGATATTATATCGTACTATCGTCATCGTAGTATCGTATTATCGTCATCGTAGTGTGGTAGTATCGTACTTTCGTCATCGTACAATCGTGATCTCGTAGTATCGACCCGATAGCGATATTACGATGGCCTTAACGGAACACTGTTTATCGTAGTATCGTACTATCGTCATCGTACTATCGTCATCGTAGTATCGTACTATCGTCATCGTAGTATCGTACTATCGTCATCGTAGTATCGTAGTAGTATCGTACTATCGTTATCGTAGTATCGTACTATCGTCATCGTGGTATCGCCTTCCGGATGGACACGCGCATGCGCATTGTTTGTCTGCGAAAATGGCGGTACGCCTTAATTAAGGTGGGGGATTACGTGGTTTCCGAACGGCATGACGTCATGTTTTGTAGATGTGTTTACAGTAGATTCTTTGTGAAATTTATAATGTAAGTTATTGTAAAGAACTTTCAGAGCAACCATAAAACACATATGCCATCGTATTTGGTGCGCTACATATCATCAAAATCCGTCCTTTGTTAGGAAGATTTTAATGAAAATCGACTGTAAATATGACGTCACATATTACGTCATGTCAGAAAATCGGGTTCGGAAACCACGTGATCACACACCTTGATATAGCGCAAACAAGAATTTCGGCGCAAACGGCGCAAGCAAGATTAATTTTTCAAATATCTATCTTAAACACCTATTAAATGAAATTAAATCCATCTAATGATGATTATATGTATCAAAATACCGGCGAATTACCTCGTCATCCATTGTTTTGATGCGAATGCGCATGTCCATCCGGAAGGCGATACTACGGTGACGATAGTACGATACTACAATGACGATAGTACGATACTACGATGACGATACTACGATGACGATATTACGATACTACGATGACGATAGTACGATAGCACGATGACGATGGTACGATACTACGATAAACAGTGTTCCGTTAAGGCCATCGTAATATCGCTATCGGGTCGATACTACGAGATCACGACAGTACGATGACGATAGTGCGATACTACGATGACGATAGTACGATACTACTACGATGACGATAGTACGATACTACGATGACGATACTACGATGACGATATTACGATACTACGATGACGATAGTACGATATCACGATGACGATGGTACGATATCGCTATTCGCTATCGGGTCGATACTACGAGATCACGACAGTACGATGACGATAGTACGATACTACGATGACGATAGTACGATATAATATCGTAGTATCGTCATCGTACTGTCGTGATATCGCGTTATCGTCATCGTGGTATCGTACTATCGCCATCGTGGCATCGTAGTATCGTCGTCGTAGTATCGTACTATCGTCATCGTAGTATCGTAGTATCGTAGTATCGTAGTATTGACCCGATAGCGATATTACGATGGCCTTAACGGAACACCGTAGCACTCTGTGTCAGCGTAACATCGTCAACGTCAAAATAGGCGCCGGATTCCTGACGAATTCAGATACATGAAGAAAATGCTGTGACCAATGGTTTAAAAAGTGAACTACAGTCAAACGTCTAAACCGGACACAGACACATGCTTGTTCTGCTCAACTCTCATCGGGTGTGCCATTAATCTCCGATGATAATGTATGTTCGTGATCGCAAAGCACCCACGCGTGTCATGAAGTAGTGATCTGTATGTTTTACAGTGGAACATCTCTAAACCTCCCAGGGTGTCCGGTTTAGAGAGGTTCCACTGTATTTGACGATTTGTTCAGAAACAAAGTTAACTGATATATGGTTTTTTTCCGCATCCGCCCGTTGTGAAAAGATACCTTATGAAATGTGCGACCAGAGTATATATAGTCCCAGTTCAACCCTCCAAACATTGAGCGCATTTCCAAATAGCTTGGCTAATTCAGCTTCGTCGAGGAACATTTGTCTCTTTCATGTATCACATATATGCATGTCATCACAATAAAATACTTACTATCCATGTTGTTAAACGGACATGCCCACTCAGTAGGCAGACACTGTTCTTTATATCAGAGACATCATCAGAGACATTTCCTGGAAAAATAAACATTCATTCACCATTTCCCCACGTAATGATTGGCATTATTATAAATTTTATATCAGAGGTAAATATCTACACTGATATCAGGGGCGATAACCGTGTTTCCTTAAAATGTTAACGGACATTACTAATTATTCTCTGTATTTATATTTTGATGTGCAATGATCATACTTTATAATCTGTCGAAAATACTATTTTTTCAGGTGAGGAATTTGCTTTGCATAAATAATTAAAAAATACCATGCCTCATTTGCATAAGAAAAAGGCCTGATACCACCGCGCGTCACTAATACAATATTACTAAATGATTATATCTGTATAACGGGCACTCGCAATTTTTAGAACTGGTGAAATAGTGACACAAATATACACTTATTTAATTCCTATACAGAACAGTGTGTGCCCTCTGAGTGGGAATGTACCTTTAAGATTACAGAATGGAAACATAGACACGTATGCTTTGTTCACTATTATGTTGGAACATGGTACAGTGGGGTCAGCGTGTAAGTGCACACAGGAACGAACACGACATGTTGGAACCAACATGTCGTGTTCGTTCGTGTGTGCACTTACACGCTGATCCCACTGTATATCGAACTGCAAAATACAAATGTACATGTTGAATCACCTGCTTTGCACTGGTTCTTTGAATCGTGTCCACAGCTGTAGTTTATTTCATCGAATATGTTGAACAAGTCATTTGTCCATTAAAGGTACATGTCCACCCAGTAGGCACAAACTGTTCTTTAAAGGAATTAAATAAGTGTATAATTGTGTCAGTTTCCACCAGTTCTAAAAATTACGTGTGCCCGCTATACAGATACAATAATTTATTAATATTTATTTTACTGATAGTGACTCGCGGTTTGTATCAGGTTATTTTCATATGCAAATGAGGCATGATGTTTGTTAATTACTAATTAAATGCGTCACATGAAAAAATAATATTTTCGACACTGAGATTATAAAGTATATGTCTGTTAACATTTTAAGGAAACACGGTTATCGACCCTGATATCAGTGTGGAAATTTACGTCTGATATAAAATGTATAATACTGCCAATAAATACGTGGGGTAATGGTGAATGAATGTTTAGTTTGAAAATGTCTTAGATGGTGTCTCTGATATAAAGAACAGTTTGTGCCTATTGAGTGGGCACGTACCTTTAACTCTTTGCATGCTAGCGGCGAAAATATCCGCCAAACGAATTAGGAATATATGTTTTATTTTTCTCTGTAAATATGTCTTGAAATGTAATTAGAATTGTGTCCTCCGGACACAATTCTAATGAAATTCCAAGACATATTCATGACATTTATAAAGAGAAATAAAAGAAAATATAATGAATTGTCATCTTCTATTTTTGAACTATTTATAGCCCACACATTTCCCAGCATGCAAATAGTTAAGAGACCTTTGGAGATACGTGTACGTGTAGTTGATGAATGGGGTGAATCGTTTCCATTGTTTGGGGTGATGTGGAAGTGTCTAGATTGTCGCTGAGTATACAGAACGATGAATGGCACGGCGAATATTTACGAGAGTAATACCAGAGTCAACGATACCATAACTATGGCAACATAGACGGCGAATAAAACACGCCAATCATGCTGTATTACCATATGTCATAAAACGGTATCATGTGTCACTTCACGTTGTCATGTAATTGAGGCGGCCAGCTGAATATGTGGGCTAACTCCCTCATGGAGTTAGCCCCCCTTATTCCGCTGGCCCCTTTTATTTTCGATTGTCATTTCACATCGTGAAGTTCAGTACAGTGAGATATCCAGAAACTTATCCAGTGCTGTTGTTCAGTGATGTTGTTTCTGCCCTATGCATGGCTGTCGCTGAGTCGTTTCAATCAGTCATTTTTCCATAGATGAATATACATTGTCTCCTAATTATATTCAATATCGCTCAAGCTGGTGCTAGGAGGCGCTTGTGTCATTAAAATGTGATTAACATCATTCCTTACACAAATGAACAAGTGCAATAAAACCGCCTTGCAATTATAAGTATATATTATTATAGTCGTGTTCATGGAAATAGCTGATGTTTTTCATTGCTTGTAATAATTTAGCAGTGTATGACCTCCTTTGTCGTCGAGTATACATAGCCATGAATGGCGAGGCGAATGTTTACGACAGCAATATCAGACAACTGTACCACTACCATGGCAACTGCCATTCATAATAAAACACGTCGATCCTGCTGTCTTAACAGTAATGTCATACAGCTGTATCACCACTCTTGATGTTGTCTTGTCACACTGAAGGGGCCAGCGGAATAAGGGGGCTAACTCCCTCATTGAGTTAGCCCACTTATTCCGCTGGCCCCTTCAGTTTTCATCTCACATCCGTACCGTTCAGTACAGGGAGGCGGCCGTAAACGTTCCCCTGTGCGATCGTCCAGTTATGTTGTATATGCCATATTATCGGTTGTCGTTGAGTAATTTCAATATTCAAACTCATTTTGCCCTTTATTTGTTTTAATTTCGACTAAAGGGGCCAGCGTAATAAGAGGGCTAACTCCCTCATGGAGTTAGCCCCTTTATTCCGCTGGCCACTTCAGTTTTCATCTCACATCAGTGACGTTCAGTACAGGGAGGCGGCCGTAAACGTTCCCCTGTGCGGTCGTCCAGTTATGTTATATATGCCATATCCTTGATTGTCGTTGAGTACTTTCAATATTAAAACTCATTTTGCCCTTTATTTGTATTAATTTCGACCTATTTACATTGTATGCCGCTTAAGCTGGTGCTAGGAGGCGTTTGTGAAAGTAAACTGTGACAGTACTGACATTGATCGTGACACAAATGAACAAGTGCAAGAAAACCGCCCATTGCAATTATAGATATATTTTCGGGACTTCAAAAAGGGACCAATGTAAACGATTTATGAATGCGGTGTTCGCGATGATTATACAGTTTCTGGCTTCCTTTGACTTTGAGTATACATAACAATGAATGCGCGACGAATATTTATGAGAGTAATACCAGCGTCAATGATACTATACCCATGGCAACATAGACGGTGAATAAAACACGCCAGTCCTGCTGATGTAGAAGTATGCCATACAACTGTATCACGACTCTTCATGTTGTCTTGTAATTGAAGGGGCCAGTGGAATAATAGGGCTAACTCCCTCATAGAGTTAGCCCCCTTATTCAGCTGGCTCTTTCGGTTTTCATCTCACATCAGTGACGTTCTGTACAGGGAGTCGGCCGTAAACGTTTCACCGTGCATCAGCCCAGTTATGTTGTATATGCCATATCCTTGATTGTCATTTCAATTATCTTGCACAGTTGCCTTTTATTGGTATTAATTGTGTCTTCGTTTCATTGTACAGTGAAATCGCGATGGCTCGACATTTTTTCTCGAGTCATCGCATATTTGGAGTCATCGCATCTCTCGATGTTGGTATATTTGTCGACTACTATACCCGTCATATTTAGGAATGACGTGCACAATATAGTGTATCCTTCTTTTAGCTTAGCCTATTATATATACTATAGTATTATATTTAGCTGTATGTCGTTTAAGCTGGTGCTAGGAGGCGTTGATGTCGTTAAACTATGACACTACTAGCATTGTTCGTGACTCAAATGAACATGGGCAATAAAACGGCATTGCACTTGTACACTGTCTGGTAGTGGTGTTCAGCGATACCATGGATCTCTTGACTTTGTCTTGTACGTGTGTGCAATAAATTGGCAGGCTGTATCGACGGTTGTGGTGAATGACGTCATCGTCTGCCCTGGTCCAATTAAATCATCTGTGGTGACTCTATCGCTCAATACATGGGTGATGCGGATGCGGTAACTGGGAGACCGCGGGGCGCCTCGAAAATGGCTGATTATGTGGTCGCATGCTGTTTAACAATGTTACCCCGACCTATCTGATGACAGTGGCTTATCCAAGTTACTATTCAAACGATTTTAACGAACAGAAAAGGGGTGTCGTTTGTTCCAAAAGCAATAGCAAAAATTAGACCACAACGCTAGAGCGTTTAATAATTTACTAGAACAGTGGAAACCTCTCTAAACCGGTGTCGGTATGTGGTGTCTAAAGGGGGTCAATTCTCAGGTTAAAGGAGAGGGCAAAAGTCTTATGACCATTCACGAACTTAATACATGTTTAATTACATGTACCAAACGGTGATTCGCGAGTAACCTGAAAACCAAATTTCACTAGTTTTGCATGTGATAGTTTACTTAGTACATGTAAAACTCTACGTGACGTTGCCTTTTTCTAGAAAGAAGAAAAAGATGGTGAACGTGGCCATCCCGGAAGAGCTGCTGGAGAGCTATATCCGGTCCGAGTTTCGCGCCATGGACGACGACCATGACGGCAAGATCAACCGCCAGCAGACGCTCGATCTGCTCACGTTGCTCGGGTACGCCGACGGCAAGAAGAAGTTGATGGTAAATAATACTCATTGTATTTGTCTCATTTGCGATACGAGTTTCTTCAATGTACTATATCTTCAATTTAACCTCAATGATTACGTCGCCATGTTCACGTGTACGAACACACATGTATGTGAGTGACAGATACATGCCACGCCTGTGTGTGTATGTACGTGCATGTGTGTGTGCGTTTGTGTGCGTGCGTGCATGCGTTCGTGTGTCAGACTGTTAGTCGATATGCGTTTCTGCCTGCCTGTTTCCAATTACGTCAAAAACATATTGAAAAATTTGAATATAAGAAAGGGTACGGTGAAATGTTGTCAATCGTCAAAGTATGCAAGATCAAACATACGCACATTATACGGATACGACTGCGTATATCTATCAATAAATACAAACATTTAAGTTGACAACCGTTATAGATGTGAAAAGTTTTCATCTCATGTCCATGTACTTCAATATATTCTCATGTGATGCATGTATACATGCACATAGTGTGTGCTAGATGATCAGACATTACACTAGAATGGATACACTTAAGGCCCGGGTGTATTTACAGGCGCTTCACGTGAAGAGCGAAGACGAGGTTGAGATAGAAGATTACGTAAAGGCGTTTAAATCCGACAAGACGCTGGTGAAAGAGTAAGTTACATCGTCGCCATCATTCCATAGCAGAATATGTAGACACCTCACATTGGCACGTCGTATTTATACACGCATACTAAAATATTTGCGCAATCATCACAACCTAACCCCAGGGGCCCGTTTCATTAATCTTCGTACAACTAAGATGTTCAGTCGTAAGTGCAACTTTAGGATCGTCTGAAATTTATATTTATGGATTTACATTTATTGAGCATAGGCTGCATATGCAGCCTATGCTCAATAAATGTAAATCCAATATTTGTTTACAAGAACACATTGTTAACGTGACATTTACAGACTATCATAATTTTGCACTTACGAACATTTTAGTCGTGCGAAGTTTAGTGAAACGCCTCCCCCCTCCCCCCCTCCCTGATGCTCAGATCAGAGCTGGTTTGAGCTAATTTACTGTCAAGCGAATTTCGTAGGCAATTTTGCTTTACCATCTCGCGAGGGGTACATTGGGTGTGTATCATATCAAATGTGCAGATGATCATTCGGAATATTTTCATGGCATTTCACACATGTACACATATATGTGGCTGTGACTGGAGAAATGAGGCTTATGAGATTTGTAACCAGTTTAGCTCCAGATCAAACAGTACACTCCTGTAGCCTGATAACGATCTGTATTGCTTGCTAGAAGCGTTCGTTCGGTTTATTTTTAAGGATGGAAATTGATTCGAACACCTTTCATACCCTTGCTAGAAGCATGGCTGTGTTTTATTTATTGATGGAATGGCGAACAGTTCCTATCCGGATCAGACTGTCCGGATGCGCAGGCTGATCTGGGGTTACACTGGTCGCATAACACATAAGCCCCATTTCTCCAGTCACAGTCACATATAGCTAATTTATGCGGTTCTTATGGTACACTTGTTGTACATGTTTCGTCGATATATGATGCCAGCGGGACATCCGTGTCTCATGGGCACATTTCTAGTTTAACCTACATATTCCTTCGCGGCCACAGTGGTGTACACAAGGGATTAGCATTAATAGCATTTTGCTGTGACTGGAGAAATTGGGCCTTCATGATTTGTGACCAGTGTAGCTCCTGATCATTTTTAAAGACATTATTGTAGCCTGATAACGATATATATTGCTTGTTACAAGTCTGACTTGTGTTTCACTGATGCAATGGCGAACAGTGCAGATCCTGATCAGACTGTGCGGCTGCACAGGCTGATCTGGATCTACAGTGGTCGCAAAACCCATAGGCCCCATGTTTCCAGTCACACCCACATGTATCACCTGGTACACTGTCGTTTGTAGGACGTCACGTATGCGTGGTTGGTTCAAGATCTTTGACAAAAATGGTGATGGTACTGCAACGAAGGAAGAAATTATTTCCGGTTTAGAATCGGTAAGTATTTATGTAGTTAAACTAATGTATACTCGGTTATGCCTCATTTTGTATGGAATCACTCGATAAACTATCAACATAGATGTCAGATTATATTTATTGCATAAGCAGATCATCATAGCTGTTATTAACCCAGTCACAACCGCATTTTAGTACAGTAGTGCATTATGATTATTACCGAACTTGGGATAGCACGAGTGTCTTCCCTTAGAATAACATCCGGGCATCGTCGGCCGTAATACATGGCGGAATTTGTCGATTTGGCGACACGCTGCTTAGTTTAAACTAATTGGCGGAATTTGTCTCTAGACGTCACGTCGCTTAGTTTGAACTAATTGGCGGAATGTGTCGGTTTGACGTCACGTCGCTTAGTTTAAACTAAGCAACGTGACGCCAAAATGACAGACATAAGTATAACCAAAGTGACTGGTGTTCGCAAAAGTATGTTCCGTTTTGTCATCCGGACACCATTTATTGTGACAATTTTGATGCGTTATGGTGTCATTGACATCCCGGATGTTGTGCTAAGGGAAGTTACTCGTGAAGTCCGGTAACCTATAGATAATACTCGTCTATTCCCGCTAGGTGGACATTAAAGTTGATACGGAACTCCAGTCAACCGTGGAGCACATGGACGCAAACCACGACGGTAAAATCTCCTACGAAGAATTCCTCGTGACAGAATTCCGGATAAGTCTCCATGGCAAGGACAAATGATCACCGTCGCCTACCGAGGCTATGCCGAGGAGAAGTGTGTCTGTGGTTATAAAACTTTCCGAGTATGAACGTTGTTTTCAGCCTCGCAATCAGACAGTTTTATTGGTCGAGGCTGAGCTTTGCTCAGTCTCGGCCAATCAAACTGTCTGATTTCCAGTACTGAGTTCAACCTGCTCATAACGTTTTGTAACGACGGACATAGAACAAGTTTTAAGCTTTATTCTTAATCTCAATGACCTTCTACGTTCGAGTATTCTTCTGTGTGTGATTGATATGAAGTGTGCATACTGTGACTATACTGCATTTATCTGAGCACATAGGAAGGCAATTTGATTTCACAGGAGATTCAGATCGTAGCTATGTCTCTTTATGCTTCGTACATTGTACTTCAGTCTGATAACTATTCTACGATGCAATGACTCTAATGTAGCAGTGTATATTTACGATTTCATGTTGTCCATGTGTTTAACCCTTCCTACGCTATTGACGGAAACTTCCGTCTGCTGTTTTTCATTTTTGCTTTAATTCTTAACAAACAACTGGTTTTGACAGCACATGAGAATTGTCTCCACTGGAGACGATTCTCATGTGCTGTCAAAACCAGGTTTTTGTCGAAGAAATATTGAAAATAAAACATTTCCAGCAGACGACAATATTTATTTCAGCGTAGTAAGGGTTAAAGGTACATGCCCACTCAGTAGGCACAAACTGTTCTTTATAGGAATTGAATAAGTGTATAATTGTGTCACTATTCCACTAATTCTAAAGATTATGAGTCGCCGCTATACAGGTATAATCATTTAGTAATATTTATTTTACTGATATCAGGCTATTTTCGCATGCAAATGAGGCATGGTATTTTTCAATTATATAAATGCGTCACCTGAACAAATAATATTTTCGACAGATTATAAAGTATGATAATTGCACATCAAAAAATAAATAAAGAGTATAAATAGTAATGTCCGTTAACATTTAAGGAAACACGGTTATCGCCCCTGATAGTAGTGTTGAAAGTTACGTCTGATATAAAATGTATAATAATGCCAATCAATAAATGGGTTATTGGTGAATGAATGTTTATTTTGCCAGAATATGTCTCAGATGATGTCTCTGATATAAAGAACATTTTGTGCCTACTGAGTGGGCATGTACCTTTAATATTGCTGTTCTGGTTCTTTGTATTGCACTGAAGAGTGATTATGCCTCATGTACTGACATCAGTAATTCCGTGGCGCATTTGGAAGTTGTCATAACACAAGGTGTATGATCACGTGGTACTAACAGCAACAACAAGTACCGATTCAAAGTATGTATTCTTTTATAGTGTCCTTATTACGGAGCGGATTTTGATGAAATATGGTGCATCAAACGCGTCTTGTTAAGCTGTATTTGGTGGTCTCTGTATTTTCGCCCAAACTTATGTCGTCCACGGAAATCGATTCTTCGCAAAAACGACATAAGTCTGTGCCAAACTCCCTAGACCACCAAATGTAGATCATGAAGACGCGTTTGCTGCGCCATATTTCATCAAAATCCGTTGCATATTAAGGAAAATATCTAATAATACTTACTTTGGAGTGGGCGACGTAGTTGTTGTTGTAACCACGTGAACATGCACCTTGTAACAGTTTATAAACTATTTAATGAATAGAATAACAACTAGCATTTGTTGATTGCAGCATATTGTTCACTCGACATCCAAGTCACGAAAGTATGTTGACTAACGAGCCTGAAGCACGAGTTAGTCCACCATGTTACTACGGTGGCGAGTTTGGGACATTTCGCATATTCGTCTATTTCGTCTATGTTTTGTTTCTACGTAACGTAGAGACGAACATTAAGAACCTTAATGTTCGTCTCTACGCGACGTAGAAACGAAAGAATATGTTTGTGTGTGGAGAAGAAACGAAGAGACGAACTGTTCCTAATACGTCACCATACATCACAGAAAATTCGTGGATTGTCGTAGAGCGACGATAATCGTTAATTGAACAGAAATGGCGGCAAACCATTCTTCAATTTTATTTTAATAGGTTTACAGTAATTATATTTTGTATGCCTGTGTCGCAATGCTATGACGGTATGGTTGTTAGTTGCCGATTTCATCAAAATTACAAAGTATAGTACTTTATCTAGCAAACTATACTTTGAGGGAGTAATCATTTATTTTCCTCGAAATGCATTATTTCATATAGAACTACCGACTGCATATATTTGATGATTAAAAGTATGCAGAATTATTATACTGAATGTATTACATAATCACAGCCAAAATGGCTGTGATAATGTAATAAATTCAGTATAATAAAAATTTATAAATTTATCTTTAAATTGAAAATTTCTCCCTCAAAGTATACTTTGCTAGAAAAGTATACTTTGCAATGAAGGTGAAATAGGCTACTGGACTGGACTGAAATCTGATTTACTTTTAGGGTGTATCCTTGACCTATATTCAATCATATTGTATTGTATTGTATCGTACTGTACTGTATCTGTATGTAAGATGTGACTCAACTGTCTGATAATAAATGAACAATCTACCTGTTAAAGGTCTACACAATACTATTTTAAAATCCATGGTCAGCAGTTCAATTTTGATATGTCGATTTTCAGACCATTCCAATCGTCACAAACTGATTTCAGACTAGCATATTTATGAAAGGGGGTGTTTTGTTGTCTAAACTATATGACAAGAATACTGTTCATATATATATATGAGACAATGTCAAGCTAGAGTTTGTGAATAATTTCACCCTAAGTTCGTGCGACAGTTCTTTTTATCATGCAGAGACTGACACAAGAGAGCAAGCGTTTACTGGAAGTATATTGGTGCCGCGAATAATAAGTGCGGGTTTTACACAGACATGTAGATCTCTACAACAACAATAACAAAAACGTTTCTGCGAAACTATAGTTTGATTTTCGATCAATTTTAGGCCTATGCTTTTTACAAATCTCAGGCGCGGGTGTAATATTGCCCGTCTGAAGGTATGTTCACCCTCGGCGATAACATACCTCCAGACGGGCAATATTACACCATATAGCCTGTGTAGAATCACAATAATTCTACACAGGCTATATGGTGTAATATTGCCCGTCTGAAGGTATGTTCACCCTGGCTATAGCCGAGGGTGAACATACCTTCAGACGGGCAATATTACACCATATAGCCTGTGTAGAATCACAATAACTTATAATGTCACGTTTACTTTGTCAAAACCGCGTGGAAATTACTCCATCTTTGTAACGTTATATCTCGTTACGTCACGTTTTCCGATAAGGGAGGTGTTCGCTTGGCGCGTCACATATGTAAATACTGCCTTGTTACTGTATCCTATACGGCACATGGAATGAATGGCCAAATCGGCCGGCCATCTTTGTGTGTTCTAGCCATCAGCCAGTTTCACCTGTTCTGCCGTTTGACAAAGAACTCAAACTGTGAAGTAGAACATATGGTATAATGTAGCTAATCACATGTAGAAAAGCCATGAGAACAGACTCCTATCAATTATATTACACCAAACTGTAAACTATGTCAGTTTTCTGGACAGGTTTGAGCCTGTGTTTTTAAAAACATGAACCAGTATTATAAATACCATGATACACAGAAAATCGCACAGTGTATCACTTTTACCTGGCTGGCCAACCACACAACACATACCATATATAACCACAAAACACACACCATATATACATGTACCTACTATTGTACTCTGTTATTAGCTATCACATCCAGTGATATGTAAGCAGTTACCCGAGTGTTTTGTCCCTGGTGTCTATTCACCGACTATGCGAGTAGATATGGCTTTACCAGTCTAAGGATTTAACAGTCTGTTAAGCTAACAGAAGCTTTGAGCAACCAGGCACAGACTGTTTGTTAACTGTTGATCAATTACGTTATGAAGATGTGCGATGTTTAATGAAAAATGTTCACAGAAACTTCGATATATTCTACAAATGACGTCGAAAACTAACACAATGTTCATAGCAAATGTTATATTAAATAAATATTATATTCAGAATTTTCTCTGAACATTTCGTCAACCATAGAGTTCATTTGCAGAATATTGTACATTTTGTATATATTTTTCATGAGATATAGCACTTCTTCTTAGGCACAAAAATCACATGTCTTGTCTCTTTTATAAATGTTATTTTCTGTTATATGTCCCATGCGCCTCACCCCTCTTTCTGGGAGCCTCGCCACCATCAACATTATTATACCATATAAAGTGGAACGTCTCTAAACCGGACACCAAGAAAACACCTATGATATTATTGTTGATGATTCATTTAATGTCTGTTCGTGATCACATATCATACAACTATAACTCAGAATGATCAAATGCTTGATTTATAGTGAAACCTCCCTAAGCCGGACACACTGGGGACCTCCCAGGATGTCCGGCTTAGAGAGGTTTCACTGTATAAGGTTTATGATTGTTCGATTGCAAGCGGTTCTGTGAATGGTTCATGGAGGGAGATCACTGCGTCAGTATGAACACGTAGGACATCACTGCAATTATCTCCCCTCAATAAACAGTCGGCAGCCAATGTCAATACAATGGCTAAGAACACCAGTCTACCTCAGTGCACGTTTGGGGAGTAAGTATGTATTTGTTCGGAAATGCAAAATTTCATGTAAAACAAACACATGTTTATATTTCATTATTACAATTATTGTTCCGTTCACTTATAGTGTATTTATTAATTAATTTAGTCATATTTGATAATAATATTTCATTTCATTAAATAAAACTATGAATTAATTGATTCATAAATTGAAAATTACTCCCACAAAGTGCACTTAGCTAAATATGTGCATACAACCATTATTGTGGTGCCATTATTGTCGTAACGCAGTGCTCGTCTCGTGAACTTACAAGGTGAGGCGTAACCTCTGGTTCTACATATAATGTTGTGCTTACTGCGAAGAAAAACTGGTTAATTTAATAGACATTGATGAAAGAGTCGGTGAATCAATGTGCGTATATTGACACATTTCCGCGTTCTCAGCTGTCAAGTTCAGCATAATTCCCGATAACAATCATATAAGCCTAAGTATAGGTCGTTCGTACTGGGAATGTATTGTATCAGACTACCACATCGCAGTGACCGAGTTGCCAGACATTTGTGGCTTCACGTGAACTTGTAGGGGTATGGGTGATTTTGCATCTACAGCCGAACCTCTCTAGACCGGACACAGAGAAATGTTATTTCTGCTCAATCTGATCGTGTTGATTATAGGAATGAATGGCCTTTTTGTTGAATTTATCGGGGTATAACCTTGGAAAAGTCGCGGGAATACTGGACGAAGGCCGGAAGGCCTCGTCCAGTATTCCCGCGACTTTTCCAAGTTTATATCCCCGATAAATTCAACAAAAAGGCCATTCATTCCTTATAATTCCAGCATTTGAAATAAATTCATCAAGAAATGTGTTTATTTTCCGTTTTCTTAAAAAATATTTCTTAAAAAAGAATTATTGACATTTATCTCCAATGATAATGTATGTTCGTGATCGCAACGCGTGTCATGAAATAGTCATATGTATGTTTTACAGTGGAACCTCATGTGGAACCTCTCTAAACCGGACACCCTGGGGACCACAGGGTGTCCGGTTTAGAGAGGTTCCACTTTATACACCATGACACTATTATCCGTCATCCTTGAACATTTTACAAAATACAAGATGGTTCCTAAGATGGCTGCCAAAAGAAAAAAAAAAAAAAACAACAGGTATTTGACTTTTGACAATCTGAAATGGATGACATATTTTATGTGATGGATGACGGTATAGATAATTGGCGGGTAATCGAATGAATGTTTGAATTTTAAATTCAAACCAAACAGCAATGTTTCACAATAACACATTAAACAACATCGTGGGCGTATATCGCGTCGCTGAGAAACATCCGGTGGAAACTAATTTTATTGGCTAAAAGGTATTTCCTTTCCGATGCTCGGCAACAGTTTTCTATTGTAAATTACGCGCGAAACTATAATGTGTGCAACTACGTTAATGGTACATTACATGTCCACTCCGTAGGCACAACATGTCCGTTATAGGAATGTAATACGCGTATAATTGTGTCACTATTCCACCAGTAGCCTATTTCACGAACCTCCGTTAGTCGACCAAACTGTTAGCCGACTAAACTAAGTTTAGTCGACTAACCATAGTCGGCTAAACTTTTTGACATGTTTTAATTTCACGAACGATTTTGTTAGCCGACTATGGTTAGTCTGAACCTAATTACGAGTGCCTGCTATACAGATATAATCATTTAGTAATATTTATTTTTACTGATAGTGACTCGCGGTGGTAGCAGGCTATTTTCATATGCAAATGAGGCAAGATATTGTTCAATTATTTATACTAATTAAATGCGTCACCTGAAAAAATAATATTTTCGACAGATTTTAAAGTATGGTCATTGCACATCAAAACATAAATACAGAGAATAAATAGTAATATCTGACAGTTAACATTTATAAAAAACACGGTTATCGCCCCTGATATCAGTGGAACGTCCGATATAAAATGTATAATAATGCCAATAAATACGTGGAGTAATGGTGAATGAATGTTTATTTTGTCAGAACATGTATCAGGTGATGTCTCTGATATAAATAACATGCTGTGCCTACTGAGTGGGCATGTACACGAATACATGCACATGCACGCGCATACACGCCCATTACAAACATGAGCAAGTATATGTTTGCAAAGAATCCGAATTATTAAACAACCGCCTGCGACAGACAGTGCCAGTACATTTCGTTTGCAGACATAACAGGCAGTGCCCGGTTGGCTCAAAACCTCTGTTAAGTTAACGAACTGTTAAATCTTTAATAATTGGATTTACATTTATTGAACATAGGCTGCAGCCTATGTTCAATAAATGTAAATCAAATTATTGTATACAAGAAAACATTGTTCATGTGAAATTTACAGACTATCATAATGTTGCACTTACGAACATTTTAGTCGTACGAAGTTTAGTGAAACGGCCACCTTGGCGCAGTTGCTCAAATCTTCTGTTAGCTTAACGGACTGTTAAATCCTTAACAATGTTAAAGATTTAACAGTTCGTTAAGTTAACAGAGGTTTTCAGCCAACCGGGCATGATATGTTATAATATCGTTAAGTTAACAGAGGTTTTGAGCCAATCGGGCACTGTCTGTTATGTCTGCAAACGGAATTTACTGGCACTGTGTGTCGCAGGCGGTAGTTTAATACACATGCAATGCGATTTAATTTCTTATAACTGGAATGGATGTTACTAGTGTATTATTGTAATTGAAGGGGTCAGTGGAAAAAGGGGAATAAGTTAGCCCCCTTTTCCCACTGACCCATTGCAATGTTATTGCACTGGCTATAATTCAGTACGCATGTACTAGTTTCAATGTATCACTTGTTTATGCTAATGTCCGGTTAATTTAGAACGCTTGATATAAACAGTGTAGATATCAGTACTCGGGTTTGAAATTTACAAATGATTGCCGTCTTAATGAATAATTAAATTTCAATAGCAAACAACTGAATGAAATGTGACTAACTGACTGTGGTGTGGTGAGGACATGGTACCAGATCAGGGCCCGGTTGTTCAAAATACAAGTTACCTTAACGGACTGTTAAATCCTTAACGGACTGTTAAATCCTTAACTGAATGGTTAAAATCTCTGTTAAAACAGAGATTTTAACCATTCAATTAAGGATTTAACAGTCCGTTAAGCTAACGGATGTTTTGAGCAACCGGGCCCAGGTTATTATAAGTGCAGGCCTAATATTTTTATGTCCAACAAACACATGCAGCACCACATGGAAACGTGAAGGCAATCTATTTATATGTTGTGACATGCGAAAACATTGGCAAATGCTGACAGAACACAATACACATGCACTTGATCTCGAGTACTTCACGCAGGTGATTAGAACGACCATATACCCGGGGTTTATAATACGGTACAGCTGCTGGGGGTATTGTGATAGCACGCTGGACTTATATCAAGCATGTCCAGTCTAACAGTCTAAAGCCCGAGTCATATTTATATAGTGTGTGGCAGGTGTGAGCATGCAATGGGTAATGTAACGATCGGGGTTCATCCTTACCGGAATTCCGACTGGAGACCTGGTTTGGCCCTCACATTTTGTATGTGACAGTTGAATCTGGTTATACCCCTTATTTGAGTATTACGATTACAAATGTATTCGTAATCCTGTTTTAGGGGAAGGGGCCAAGTGACTTTGGTGTGGTATGGACCTGGCACCAGGTCAGGTTATTCTAATTGCAGGGCTGAATATATTTTTTCTCGATGTATATACATGTAACCCGTTCTTAATTTGGGATCCCCCCGCCAATGCTGCAGCTTAAAACGGGATCGAACCCGTTTGCCCGGCCTTGCATGACCTCAGCTGTTGATATGCCGTTAAACCCCAACAAACAAACAAACTTAAGCCCGAGTGATAGAACATTCCCGTGGTCGGGTACTACAGCTGAACCTCCGAGAACGACTACCTCTATACAACAATCCACCCAATATGTTATATCCCAAGTGGACATTTAACTCTATATCTAACCTCCATACAACAGCCACCACTCTACAACCGCCAGTTTTATGGCTTCCCATGGGTGGCTGTTTTAGAGAAGTTACACTGTAGTAGTGTGCTATACTGTTTGTGAGAAGCATGTGCAGTCACATACTCATAAGTATATATACTAATCACAAAGAGCATGCGTCTCATTTGCCCAGTCACAGTTATAATTGAAGAGGTTGGTGGAAGAATGGGGCTGAGTGACTTAGCCCCCTTCTTACACTGACCCCTACAATTGACAGTTCGGTTCTTGATAAACCAAAATAGATCGCATGTTCGTGCCTTTCGAACCAAAAACTAACGGAGATACGATAAGTACTACCAACCCCTCGATTTCATATGATCACCCATCTGAGCTATTGAAATGGTCATGGGAAGAAGAGGTCTAAGGCAATATAGCACTTAGCCCCATTATTTCACATTCTTTCACCGACCCCTTTGATTATTTTCGTGATGAATCCCGTCGGTACAAACACACGTATTGCTATTTTATACACGTATTTAACATTATGAATGATCAAATACACCCATGTGCGACCTACGGGGCGCCATGCAGGACAGGTTAATTATGTGTACAAAATTGAGTTTTGTAACACTAAAAATCACAAAATTCAATTCTGTGTCACAAAATTCAATTCTGCATACGTTTCGTATACAAAATTCATTTTTGTTATAAAGGATTCAATTTTGTAAGACACAATTGAGTTTTGTGAAGAAAATTCAGTTTTGTGGGACAGAATTCATTTTTGTCCACAAAAATTAGTTTGCGTAGGATAGTCTATGTCATCTCTACGTTGTTGGTTGAGATCGGTCTTAGTCCATTTTACTAGATGGTGGAGTACACTTGCATGTTTAAATATTTCAATGCGAAAATATAACCCAATATATCAATATTATACTTCTTTATGGACAGTTATTTTGGTTATATTATGATTACAAATGAGTGGTCACACCATATAAGCATATATACTTTGAAGGAGAAATAAGAAAAATATTCAGAATTTTCCCTCAATTATGTAAACAGGGTCAAACATAAAGTAGCCGGGACATAGCTAGACCTGAGAGCATGCCCATATATAGAGAATACCAGGCTAGTGTATTTTGATATCAAGTTTATCAGGCAAGGCTAGGAAACGCGTAGGAATTCCGAGGCTTGCCGAGGAATTCCTACCGTTTCCGAGCCGAGCCTGATAAACTTGATATTAAAATACACTAGCCTGGTATTCTATTTATCAGGTAACGTTTTATGCTCGAAAATGACATTAGATGACGTCGTATTCTAACAGTAGATCTAACCTTGTGAAACAAATGGTATTGGATCTGTGACTACTAGTTGCGAAGTTACGTGTTCGCAACTATGTGTCTACATGCAATATGTACAGTATACACCATCTTAGTATCCATGGTATCTACACACATACTACAAATGGTTTCCTCAAATGGCCCAATACACACATTCTGTTTATAAACACAGACAACAGTCAGAACACAGGCCACAGCGCGTGTATTATTGATTTAACTGGGGCAGATGTACCTTGCGATACACAATAAATGACGTCAGTACTCGCGGGAGATCTACATGTACATGAATTATGTGTACAATTATAACGCAAATGAGTTTAAATACGAATGGGTTTGTCAACGTTTGACTGTTTGGAGATAGTTGAAGCAAAATGGCAGAATGAGAAATGAATCATCGGCAGAATGAGAAATGAATCATCGACATTGAATGTGTAGATCGGCGACCGTGACCCATTTCTCCAGTGCAGTTTCTGACCAATGGTAGTCCTTCTTACATGCGTGTGCAGAATTGAATTTTGTGACACAGAATTGAATTTTGTTACACAGAATTGAATTGTGTGACACAGAATTGAATTTTGTTACACGAAAGTGAATTTTGTGGCACAAAAGTGAATTTTGTGACACAGAATTGAATTTTGTGACACATAATTGAGTTTTGTGGCACAAAAATGAATTTTGTGACACAGAATTGAATTTTGTGGCACAAAAATGAATTTTGCGACACAGAATTGAATTTTGTGGCACAAAAATGAATTTTGTTGACAAAATTGAGCCATGTCCCACTTGGCGCCCCGTAGTACGACCTTGTACCTACGATAATCTTTCAATCTGACTTCGGTTATATCTGATAATATCACGAGACAAACACACCGCCGTATCATATCGTCGTGATTATCATCGTATATGACGCTATATATACCCCGGATAGCGCCTTCGGGTCATTTACAACTTGTCCTCCAAGTTGTAGTAAACCTATCCACAATGGCCGCCCATTCTGGGCAATTCCGCCCGGGACAGCTGCTGTTGCTACTAGGATGTTTTGGAATAGGCTCCGCCCTTCGAGTCACGTGTCAACCAAGCACCAACACGACGACGATATTCGACTTCAATGCGAGGAACGTTTATGACAATGAGACGGTGGACTTCAGTATTTACTCCGGTAAAGTGTTGGCTATCATGAACGTAGCCACCTACTGAGGGTTGAACGTCGCCCATAACATGGGCATGAACGCACTCAAGCAGATGTTCGCTAGCGCCGGATTCGAGGTACTGGCGTTTCCCTGCAACAACTTTAATATGGTACGTATAAAATTGAAGGCGTCATTGCAATAAGCGGGCTAACTCCCGAAAAGGGAGTTAACCCGCTTATTACAATGACGCCTTCACATATCTATTTAATCAGTTGTGCTACTATTTTCCTGCAACATATTTTATTTATTATAATAGAAGTTGCATATACACAATATATACCATGATACGGGCAGTGCTTAACGTGCCTCCCGTGACCATATGTATTGGAAACATAAACAACAAAGACACAATGTTTGGGGTAAGGCCATGGTGCCAGCAACTTAGAAACTTACTTTATGGAGGAATGTGACAGACATCGAACTGATTTGTAGATTGATCTCAGCAAGAGACCGCCCTTAGATTGGATCAAGTCGAAGGTTCACCAATCCCGCATGTGACTATACAGTGCGTGATATGGTCTGAGTATATTATGACTTTATAAATATATCCCTGCCTTCGTCTTGAGCCGATCCACAGCGCTCGGGTTTGGAGAGCATAGTCCAGCCATCTCCGCGTGGAGATGCCCGATTATTACATGGCTCGGGTTTGGAAAGCATATTCCAGCCATCTCCGCTGGAGATGCCCGATTACCAGCGTGGTATAGTGCAATTTTCTGCATAGTTACTTGCTATTCCGCGAGTTCGAGTCTGTCACATCCGCCTCCATCAATATGAATATGACCATGACGTTTATTGCGTAAGAATGATTACATGATAAAACACCGATTGCGCCCATTACGGTCTCTGGTGGTGACTGGTATCAGTAGGCATAACCAGCAAGTACATGTACCTCCAGCCGCCCCGCAATGACAACATGGGTGTTTCTGAAACATATACTGCAAGATTAATGTAACATTCACGATTATAATTTGTAACAACTGTCATCTCCATACCTGGGTGGGTGGGAGGGTGGGTAATTTAATTCCTGTTTATTAAAATTGCTTATTTAGCTTTCGCTAGCAGAACAGGGCGAATGCTGTAATAATTTCTATTTTATGCTCGCTGATCTATTCCCGTTGGCTATTGCGCCGTGACTCACAGAGTTACGCTTAGGGGGCGGAGCATTGCACCTCCATATAATAACGTGATTTATGTTATAATCATAAATCCATTTATTATAATAGAAGTTGCATATACACAATATATACCATGATACGGGCAGTGCTTAACGTGCCTCCCGTGACCATATGTATTGGAAACATAAACAACAAAGACACAATGTTTGGGGTAAGGCCATGGTGCCAGCAACTTAGAAACTTACTTTATGGAGGAATGTGACAGACATCGAACTGATTTGTAGATTGATCTCAGCAAGAGACCGCCCTTAGATTGGATCAAGTCGAAGGTTCACCAATCCCGCATGTGACTATACAGTGCGTGATATGGTCTGAGTATATTATGACTTTATAAATATATCCCTGCCTTCGTCTTGAGCCGATCCACAGCGCTCGGGTTTGGAGAGCATAGTCCAGCCATCTCCGCGTGGAGATGCCCGATTATTACATGGCTCGGGTTTGGAAAGCATATTCCAGCCATCTCCGCTGGAGATGCCCGATTACCAGCGTGGTATAGTGCAATTTTCTGCATATTACTTGCTATTCCGCGAGTTCGAGTCTGTCACATCCGCCACTAAAGTCTGCCGACTTTTCCTCCATAAAATGGTTATTCATTGAAATACAATGGAATTAGTCCATCCGGTTGCCTGAGGTCGCTACACTTCTCAATCGCGTGAGACCACGCATTTAAAAGTATATCATTTCCCGCGTCAGACATATGTACCCCGTCCGTGCGGAACAATGAGGGCGTATTTTCAGTCAGTCTCGGATGCGGAATGACCCTACCGGCAGCCGCAAATGTAGCTCCACGACCAGACTGATTGAAGTGTTTTCTCTTTTTATTAATTTTGCGTTTGTGGATAGCACCACGCCAATGAAGCCTAGGCAATACATCAGACCACAATATTGTGGTCGCGGGCATTGCTCTATACAAGGCGGCAATATCATTCTTTACTTGTGCACAAAGCACGCCTGATCGGATCTGCGTTATGGAATTTCCTCCACAGTGTAGAATAATGATGTCTGGGGCTAATTCATTTTTCAAAATGCGGTTTATTTGCACAAGGACTTCGGAGAATAGCATACCCCGTTTACTAAACCATTGGATCGATACATGTGGTAACCTGAGTTGTGCATCCAATATATGGCACGCCCTTGCATGACCCCAATGAACCATGGAGTCTCCCACTATCCATACGTTCGAGGCTAGGTCTGTAATAACAAACGCATGTTATTATAAAAGTCAAATGTGTCAATAGCGGAAATGAAAATTAACTACAAAATTAATATAAACAATCCCTGACATCAAACGGCAAATTTATTATTATAGCAAATTGAAAAACGAGGTCTAGTTAACAGCCATAATGTTTATGACACTAGATGATGATTAGCTATAGCACTGCGGCGCGGCTTCCCAACCCATTCTATGCTATGTGATCATTATATATGCCTACCGGATATATGTCTGAAAACAATCACTGCGCCAGCGCCCGGCACGCTTAATGTCAGAAGCCGATATACCCCTATCATACAAATAGGAACATGCTCCCATACGAAAACTATGACTCTTGTAGCCGGCCGTATGTAAGCCCAGCATAGTTAGACATTTTCCCAACACCGTAGTAAATTGATACCTAGTTAACGGTGTTCCATTTTCATGACAGAAGAACTGAACCGCCGGCCCTAGTCTAATGTTAATGAATTCCACCAGTGCAGATACTGGACAAATTTCGTCTCCCTCTATTGAATTAATGTTAACCGTCACAGCCTTATGCTGGCTGGTTTTCGATCGGCGCAGTGTGATGCACGCGTTCATAGGGCGCGCTTGGCTGTCATGTCTAATTACCACATCAGAGAATAATATCGGTCTCAGTGGGTCATTCGCCGACGTGTATATTATCTCGCTAACTCGAAATAACCCGAAAAAGGCTATCACGTATGCACAACGAAAAAGTATGCTTTCATATTTTGTAGTGCAGACGACATTTACGGATTTGGATAACCGCCTCAATACTTGTAATGTAATGGGTAGTCTAATATCACGCTGTGGGTTCAAACGTTTCGCTCCAAGAAGTATTTTAGCCGTAATAAATGACATCGTCGGGTCATCGTAACCATTGATTTTATGAACGAAACCTAACGCTGCTAGGTATGTCGCCATTGTACTGGGTGACTTCCCTTGACGGAACATGTACGCAATGTAAAGATTTATCACCGATACCGTTTGGGGTAGCCTAAATTCCCAACCCATTATTTGTAAAAACTGTGCGAATGACCTCAAACCCGTATGATATGCCTGTTGTGTATTAATGGACAAACTGTTAGTAGTTAATCGTGAGATTACTGCTTGAAGATCTGTAATAGATGTGCCGGAACTTTTTGTGGAGTTGCGTCTGCATGCGGCGCCAGACTGCGAAATTTCTGAAAATTTAGGCGAGACAGTGAATCGCATATTAAGTTACTTTTTCCAGGAACATGTTCAGCTCTGAACAAAATGTTGTGTTTTAGACAATGTAGGACAAACGGGCGGACCAACCTCATAACAGTTCGTGACCTACTTGTCATGGAGTTCAGGATATGACACACAGATTGATTGTCAGATCGGAATATGATCCTCTTGTTTTCCAGTTTGTTATGCCAGATATGGACAGACACCAAAATTGGGAAGAATTCAAGAAATGTTATATCCGTTAAAAGCCCGGATGCAACCCAGTCCTCAGGCCATGTGCCATATGTCCAACTACCTGCAAAGAATGCTGCGAAACCTTTATCTATGGCCCCGGCACTATCAGTGAACAACTCGATGGCCTCATTCTGAATCCATAATCTGTCTGACATTATGGTAACGCCATTAAATTGCTCTAAAAATTGAAGCCATACTTGGAGGTCACATTTCATTTCTTGGGTAATTCTTACATGGTGATATTTTTTCCTAGCTCTGCCCATGGTTGCATCTATCAAGCGTCTACAAAAGGTTCTGCCCGGTCTTACTGCTCTACACGCAAAGTTCAGACTGCCCAATAAAGACTGCATGTCGCGCAATGTCGTCTTAGTTCTATGTAACGTATCCAATAACTTGTGTTTAAGATCATCTATCTTGTCTTGGGGAATGCGAACAGTCATATTATCGGAATTAATTTCCATGCCTAAGAAAGTGATAATAGTTTTCGTAAGTTCAGTTTTTTTCTTCAGCTAATGGCACGCCTAATTCCTCACAAAATGTAATAAATGTGGTCAGCATTGTGTAACATCCTGACACTGATGCGTGTGCTAATAAGAAGTCGTCTAAATAATGCAATATAAAACCGCTTTCCAATTTATTTGTCACAGCCCACTCAATAAATGTTGAAAATTTCTCAAAAGTCGCGCAGCTTAAAGACAGGCCAAACGGTAAACATTTGTCAAAATAATATTGGCCTGCATGCTTCATACCTAATAATTCGTAGTCATTAGGAGACACTGGAATGATCCTGAATGCATTACGGATATCAAGTTTTGCCAATTTAGCGTGTCTCCCGATAGTTTGCACAACATCTACCGCAGAGTCAAACGACGTGTAGTGCACTGAACATAAGTCAGCGTCAATAAAATCATTTACTGAGCTCCCTGCTGGGTATGATAAGTGGTGAATCAATCTGTAATCCATACCTCCTTTCTTCTCCACCAGTCCTAACGGCGAAACTCGTAAATTAGGCAATATTCGCGTGCTAAAGGGACCTTCGACTCTACCTGCTAATATTTCATTATTTAATTTAGCGGCAACGACATGAGGTCGCGATAATGCTGACCCCAAGTTGTTGCTTCGTAAGCATTACGCGGACCTTCATACTGAAGTGGGAACCCATATTTGAACCCGTTAATTAACTCGTTAGCTGCATTGCGGTTTGAATACGTTTTAAGTTCGCGTTCCAAAATGTCACAATTCACGGGGGATGAACCTAATTTAAAATGGTTTTGTTTTATTGGGGACGCCTGTTTTGGATGTGACTTGTGACTGCCTCCGAAATGTATCGCAATTAATCATGGCGTGATTAGCATTACAAAATGAACATGCGTGTTTATACTTGCATGGGTTAAATCTACATCCGCCTTTTGCATTGTACATGCGGCAAAGCGGTTTCGCCGACGTCGCATTTGCTGGACGTGCAGACGCAGACAATCTATATTGTGAGACACGCTGCTGTGCTATAGTTGCCGATGGTCGCACCTGGTTTACCTGCGTCATAATTTGTATCCATAAATCCAAATTAAGCTTAGCCCAGCATTGTGGCACGATGGCTTGACGCAGCCTGAACTGTTCATCATATGCCAACCATGCCATATCATTCCTATTTGCTGCAGCGTGTCGTATTGTGTAAATACGCCAGCATGTCAGACGCTTGTGTCGGATGCTGTTGTATATATACATGCATGTAAATAATGAAAGCATCGGTCCACTGATCGATTGACTGCAGTCTGTCTCTATTCATTCTGGGCTTGGCTTGAATAATACCCTGATCATTGACAAACAGTGCTGTACCCTGAGTATCACCACCGACATCGTTATCCCGCTTTAGCAATTGGGACAAATGAACGTATTGATTTAACACAATTTTTTGGCGCATTTGCTGCGACACATGTATGGTGATTGTATCGTCTGCACACGATATTGGAATTGGCATGGCATGTCCTGTATGAGGGGGAATGTGTACATTCTCCCGCACAACCTCAATACCTGCATTTTGAGTATTTGCGGAGCCATAAATTGGCTCAAATGGTGCAGTTATGCTGGACATTGCGGCTACAGGAATGTTAAACCCCATAATGGGATCGTTGCTATTGCATACAATCTCACCTGCCGTAGTGATATCTATCACTGGCGCCGCTGTGTGTGCTGACAACGATGGTGGCGTCGGTGCAGCCCATACCGCTGGAATAGGTGGCGCCAATGATGGCGCTACTGGGCCCTCTGACGTCGCAGATGCCGCTGGTGCCGTGGGTGTCGCTGGCGCATGTATCGTTTGCGTATTCTTCGCCCGTTTAGAGGCAACCTGACACCCCAAATCGTCAACCGCTTTTCTGGCCCTCCGTGTTCTCGGCATGTCCCAGCAATCCGTGAACAACTCGTTTCGCAATATAATGTCCAGAGAAATCACAGCGACACCAATCTGTTTTCACGTAATTTATCAGCTCACAATGTTTATTAAGCAACACCTATAATATATAGAGAACATGGAAACTGGTCAAATTGCCACCCTGGTTAAACCGACATAACTGGCATGTCGGATTAACCAGGCTTCCATGTGCAGATAATACGTAATTTAATTCCTGTTTATTAAAATTGCTTATTTAGCTTTCGCTAGCAGAACAGGGCGAATGCTGTAATAATTTCTATTTTATGCTCGCTGATCTATTCCCGTTGGCTATTGCGCCGTGACTCACAGAGTTACGCTTAGGGGGCGGAGCATTGCACCTCCATATAATAACGTGATTTATGTTATAATCATAAATCCATTTGTTAGTTTTCCGTGTCGTCTATGCGGCCGAAAACGTCAATGACAATAGGCTAACTCCCCAAAAGGGAGTGAGCCCGCTAAGTACAATGACGCTTTCAAGTATCTATGTAATCATTTTTGCTACTATTTTCTTGCAATATATTTACTTCACTGTTATTTTCCATGGCGCATATGCGGATGAAAACGTAAATGGCAAGCGGCTAAACTCAAGTACCTATTTAATCATTTATGCGGGAGTTTTCCTGCAACATGTTTAATTCACTGTTATTTTGAATGACGCGTATGCAGCTGAAAAACGGCAATGCAAATTCACAAAATGAGCTTACAAACTGCAATGTCGACTTCAAGCATAACTATTATTTAGAAATGGGTTGTCCGGTTAGTGCAATCGGTAACGAGCGCGCTTCTCGCCAATGCGACCTCTGGTTCGATCCTCGGCAGGGGCAGTATGGTATGGTGGTCGCCAGATCAGACAAGTGGGTTTCCTCCGGGTACTCCGGTTTCCTCCCACATTAATGACTGCCCTTACGCCTCCATCTGTGCCAACGAACGCATTTGTATAAGTGCTCTCGTTCTTGTTTGTAATCGTCGTAAAATAAATAAAGTTAATCATGCAATTGTGTCCTCCTTTTCTTTACTCAATTTACGACATTAGTTCAATACGCTTTATTGGGATGTGGTTGGTAGGGAGTGAAAAGGAGGCCCTCTGGCTAACCTTGCCAGACATGCATCGCATATCTGTTTATAAGAACAGTGGTAATGTCGTGATCTCGGACTTAAGAAACTATCTGGGCCTCCTTATGCAGGAATTACTATTAATTTACTATAATCTGGGTCTCAGGCATACATGTTCTTGGAATCCAGTTAGAATGTTCGTCGTAGTGTACTATTGGATCACTGACAATATGCGATGTTTGTATGTTCATGTGATGTCAATAATATAACTTGTATATAATTGTCTTTTATTGCATTTATGGCTAATTGTTAATTTTAGGTTTGAAAAAAAAAAAAAAAAAAAACTTTCTAGTATTGTCAGTCCTTTAAAGCAATGCTCTCAGTGTATATATGGCTGTACCTGGATAAATGGGGCTTATTACCTTTCCGACAGGTATAGACCCAGACCAGCCTGCGCATCCGCGCAGTCTGATCAGGGTCTACACCATTCGCAATCCAGCGCTTGAAACACATGCCATCTTTCTAAATTTCTAAAAAAAAAGTAGAAACTCCTATGGGTCTTATAGGAGTACGATTGTAGTTCAAGAGCTCGACTGGCCAGAAATGCGATACGTCCAATTTCCCAGTGACCGCAGTCCTGGGGCCCGTTTCACTAAACTTCTTACGACTAAAATGTTCGTAAGTGCAAAATTATTATAGTCTGTAAATTTCACATTAACAATGTTTTCTTGTAAACAATTATTGGATTTACATTTATTGAGCATAGGCTGCATGTGCAGCCTATGCTCAATAAATGTAAATCCATCAATTGAAATTTACAGACGATCTTAAATTTGCTCTTACGAACATTTTAGTCGTACGACGTTTAGTGAAACGGGCCCCAGTTGTGGCTGTGACTGGAGAAAGTGAGCTTACGGGATTTGTGACCAACGTAGGTCCTGAGCAAATAGCACTCTCCCGTACCCTGATAACGATATATATAATATTGCTTGTTAGAAGAATAACGAGTGCATATCCGGATCATATTTTCTGACCATTCGAGGGCTTGATCTACAAATGTACTCCTTTAAGCCCTATAAGGAGTTATGTTGCTTGTTATAAACATGGCGTCGGTGTTTCATGGACTTGGTGGCGAACAGTGCAGATCCTGATCAGACTATGCGGACGCACAGGCTGATCTGGATCTACACTGGTCGCAAAACAATTAAGCGCCATCTCGCCACAAATGAGGCTGCTAATGAAGACATTGGGCTTATGATAAATGAAAGGGTCCATGGAAGAAGGGGATTAAGTTGCAAAACCCATAAGTCCCATTTCCCCAGTAGTGTTGGTTGGTTGGAAGCATACGATGGGTAATTTAACAACCGGAATCCCGACTGGATACCTGGTTTGGCCCTCAGGTACGTCTTTGGCATTCTTGTATGTGAGAGTTAAATCTGGTTATACCTCTTGTATGAGTAATATGATTATTCCTAATCCTATTACTTTCAAGGGAAGGGGCCAAGTGACTTTGGTGTAGTATGGTATCCCCCCAATATAACAGGTTAAATACGTGATCGAACCCGTTGGGCCGGCCTTAAATGACCTTAGCTGTTGATAGGCCGTTAAACACCACAACTCAAACAAATCCATTTTCCCAGTGACCCCCGTTTCTTTCCTCAGCTGGAGCCGGAAGATACCGGGCTGGAGATCATGAATGGGTTGAGGTGGGTAAGGCCCGGCGGAGGGTTCGTACCAAACTTCCCCATGTTCAAGAAAATTGACGTCAACGGCAATAAACAGCATATGATTTACACATTCCTGAAGGTAAACACCATACTTTCTCGTAACACGATGCATAAGCAGAGCTCCAGATAAGCTTTGTGTATAAAGAGTATTATACCCCCTGATTTAAATTAAATGCGTATTTTATTTTTACATATTGATTACTGACTTTCTTCATTATTAAACAGGGATCAACTGATCAAAACATGAAACAAATTTAAGAATGCACTTATTTGAGCTGCAAAAAGCAAACACGGTTTGCTTTTTGCAGTTCAAGTAAGTACATTTTCAACTTTATTACAGTATTTTCGTTACCCAATTTGAAAATCAATGTGTATATTCACATTGCTGTGCTTATTGTGTACTCCCACTTTTGATAATCAATGCGTATTCAGCTAAAATAAGTATGTAAAATACGTTAATACGCACCTTGTCTGCAGCTCTGCATAAGCACAGTGTATTGCATAGACCTGCATAGACAATTGGCTTCAGCAATGTAAAAACACAGTGTATTCAAATCATAATACACCCGTGCGTTATACATTCCAACCAGCGCTAAAGACCCCCTTGGAATAACAATTTCCTGTATATACATGTAACAGCCGCCACATATTTGTGTTCCACCTGTGAACAAGGGCCAGCTTTTCTCTTCACATTGCTGACATTTATTCACATGTTTGGCTGCGTGATGCAAATGAGACCGCCACATAAATCACCTTAAGTGATCAGTATAGCAAGCAATATAGTATAACATGTGTGTTGATATAGTATGATATTTATTCGACTCGTGTACTGATTTCATGCGAAACTCTACAGAACATTGTTTCGTATGAAGTTAAATAAACCCGGTTAATAAATGCCTTGGTATTGGATCATTATTCATGCAATATCCCGTCTGTAGCTATTATAGTGCAGTTGCCAAAGGGGTGTTTCATGTTCTGTAGCCTAATTCACCAACATTGTAAAGTATTCTTATCTAGCAAAGTATACTTTGAGGGAGAAATTTTCAATTTAAAGATAAATTTATTAATTTTTATTATACTGAATTTATTACATTATCACAGCCATTTTGGCTGTGATAATGTAATAAATTCAGTATAATAATTCTGCATACTTTTAATCATCAAATATATGCAGTGGTTATTTCTATATGACATAATGCATTTCGGGATAAAATAAATGATTACTCCCTCAAAGTATACTGTGCTAGAAATTGTACTTTGCAATGTTGATGAAATCGGCTACTGGAGTACTCCCGGCCCCCAAGCACAAGTACTATTTCCATTTTGCGGTTTACCCTGATATATTAGTCACATTTCTTAAAAGAAAGATGTAAAACCTCTTTATAACTGTTTTATAAAGAAGATACAACTGGAAATTAGACATATTCTGTAATAAATCTGCCAACAACCGACGAAAAATAGTTTCAAGAAAAATAGTTTATTTTCGAAGAATTTATGTTCAGGGGCCCGTTTCATTAAACTATGTACGACTAAAATGTTCGTAAGTGCAAAAATGTACACATTGACAATGTTTTCTTCTAAACAATTATTGGATTTACATTTATTGAGCATAGGCTGCATATGCAGCCTATGCTCAATAAATGTAAATCAATAAATTGAAATCGCCAGATGATCATAAATTTGCACCTACGAACATTTTAGTCGTACGAAGTTTAGTGAAACTGGCCCCAGGAATGGTCGTTATTGTAACATATACTTACTTTCCCATCTAGGATTGCAATTAATACCACCTGTAGCAATACGTCATCGTTTGCACTGATGAGACACATATGCTAATATGGATTTAAGTTCGGTAATTATGTAACATCTACCCGTCATATCAAACCATGAATCATATTAAGGAATATCCTGAAAGAATAGTAGACATATATAACTTAATCTCTTCAGATGTAAGTGATATAGTGATCAGACGCTCTGCTTGGCGGCCATCTTGAATATTTCAAAATGCCCACAGATTCCAAAGGGCATCATACAGATCTGTAACCTCTATGCACAGAAGGTGCAACATCCAACATATATAAGCGGGAGTACTCCAGAACCTGTTTGACCACTTCTGCTGCCAGACTATTAATTATATAAGAACATGTAATCCAGTCTAACGAAACAAATCAAATGTCATTATAATCAAACTGTGTTACCTAATGAATCAAAGCGGTTTCTTGGTGCCGTTTTGTACTAAATATGAGTGCACTGCTAGTTCTCCAGCATTTGACCCTTACAATACTGAATACAGTTTTTTCTTCTGGTTGAAGCAGCAGCACACTTAATAATGTAACAAGGACATTGGTTTAGACATGTAATCAGTCGTGCTTTAGTGTATTTCATTTTTTTGTTCACTTTCCAAAACAAATCAAGCGATGTTCAGATACTCGCGCGTGAACATGATTTCTAGTTGTATTGTTCACACAGCTAATATGTATACAGACGATTCACACACACTGAGACAGATTTGTCGTGGTACCGAAAATAGATGTCAACTTTATTGTTATTACTGTAGCGAAAATGCATTACCAAATGAGCTCCCATGTTTATCACAGTCGTTGGTAATAAAAGTAGAATAAACCGCAAATCAGTTTAGAATTTGACCAAATAAAATGGTGCTTTGATTAACAGAGGTCATTTACTCCCACAATACATTGACGAATTGTCTGAAGTATCATCTGCGACACAGTGTCTTTAACTACATGTAATACCAAGTTACATTATGTTTAACAAATTTCATGCTGATGGTACGCCATTTTGAATGTGGAAAATAAATAAATATTTTTTCTTTAAACGTGCTTAGAAGTAAATGTCGCGACCACCATTTGAACCGTCTCACCGAGACGGTTCAAATGAGTGGTCACAAAATATATTTTCATTGAGAAATAACAAAAATAAAAATAAAATACTAAAAAAAAATATACCCTGCAGTAAAGGTGCATTCCCAATGTAATGGAAAAAGTTAATCGTACGCGTGCGTATCTAACCGTAATTGTCTGGGCTAGCGTGTACAGTGCATCTGTATTATGCACACTCAGACATTCAGTTACATATATCAGTAACAATATCAGTAGACTGATATTGTTACCGATACGTGGCTGTGACTGGATAAATAGGGCTTATGGGTTTTGTGACCAATGTAGCCCATGATCAAATAGCACATTCATGAAGAATGATAACGACTTATACTGATCGTTAGAAGTATGTGGTTCATCGATGAAATGGCGAACAGTGCAGATCCTGATCAGCCTGTGCATCCGCATCCGCACAGGCTGATCTGGATCTACACTGGTCTAAAAACCGATAAGCCCCATTTCTACAGTCAAGGCAACACACATGAGGCTGAAGGTCCGTTCATAACAATACACGTACTTTGGAAACGTTCTAGAAAATGTATTCTAGGGCTCGTATATTGATGTACATGAGTGATGATTTCATATGATAGTTGGTGGTATTGTGGTCGCCAGATCGGACAGGTGGGTTTCCCCCGGGTACTCCGGTTTCCTCCCACATTAATGACCGCCCTTACGCCCCCATCTGTGCCAGCGAAAGGATGTGTATAAGTGCTCTCGCGCTTGTTTGTAATCGTTGTAAAATAAATAAAGTTTAAACCACATGATATGTGTTAAACGAGATTTACTGATTTCATAAGAAACGAGACTATGCCAACTTCATATGAAATTAGTCAACTCGTTTAGCAAATATAATATTAAATCATCACAATGTGTGGCTTGTATTTATTACGTATCCACAGCATCATCCAATGAAGATGTACTGACCACCTAACGGGCTATTTTTTCTGTAGTTGATCATTTGCATATTTTTACTCATCTCATTAGTGCATTATCAATTTTAATCTCGTGGGAAACTGCACGTATATACATGCAACTGGTATTCCGATTATAACACTGAGCGTACTCCGGTTCCCAGTAGCCGATTTCATCAAAATTGCAAAGTATACTTTTCTAGCAAAGTATACTTTGAGGGAGAAATCATTTATTTTTTCCGAAAAGCATTATTTCATATAGAACTAACCGTTGCATATATATGATGATTAAAAGTATGCAGAATTATTATACTGAATTTATTACATTATCACAGCCATTTTATTATACTGAATGTATTACATTAGCACAGCCAAAATGATAATGTAATAAATTCAGTATAATAAAAATTAATAAATTTATCCTAAAATTGAAAATTTCTCCCTCAAAGTATACTTTGCAAGATAAGTATACTTTGCAATGTTGGTGAAATATGCTACAGGGCCAGTGCGGACCGACGAGTGAGGTGTTCGATGACGGGCTGTTCTACGACCCGAAGACGGTGAATGACGTCCGCTGGAACTACGAGGTGTTCCTCACCAACAAACAGGGCCGCCCGATGTACCGATACAGCCATCACACCGCCGTCAGCCCCGACATCGAGACGGGCGTCAGGGAACTCCTGAATCAGCCCATTGTCAGGTATTTTGTCAATAATATTACATTTTATCAAAATTTAAGAATGAGCCTTCCTTTTATCTCGTGAAATTTGGTCCAATATCGATTTTATTACGAAAAGTTGAGTTGTCTATGGGAATTTAACATGGGTGAAAAGGTTGGGGGAGGAGTAAAAAAACGAAATAATTTTGGAAATTTAGTCTGAAACCTGGCTATATAGCTTGGAAATGATCTAACTAAGAAAACAAAAGTTAAATTTTGAAAATCGGTCCACTATTTCTGAAATTAGAAAAATCTCCCCATGTTAAATCTCCATCGACATCTCGGGGATTTCATATGGGGGATTTAACATGGGGATACACTCGTAATAAAATCAATATTGGACCAAACTTCACGAAATAAAAAGAAGGCTCATTCTTAAATCTTGATAAACTTTAATATTATCGAAAAATAATTATTTTGTTTTTGCATTGTTTATGTAACCGTAATATTTGGGCAGGTTTCTTGAAACAGACAGTAGAGTCATGATCAAACAGGCGTCTGTATGCTGCAATATAATTGAAAGGGCCAGTGGAAAAAGAGGGCTAAGTCCATAATGAGCAGATGTGCATGCAGGCTTATACGAGACAATCATATGATTTTGTCCTACCTAAGAAGATGTGCGATTTTAATGAAAAATATTTACAAAAAAATGTGATGTTCTGTAACTGAAGTCGAATGTTGACAAAATTGTCATAGCAAATGCGGAATAGCAGATGCTTTTAACATTTCATCAACGTTCGACCACATCAACATAACATATCTTAAATTCTGTAAATATGTTCATGAGATAGCGCACATCTTCTCAGGTATACTCACATGGCTTGTATTATATGGAAGTACAATGTGCACTTCTCGCAAGTGCCATAAGCCCCAGTCACAGTCACATACATGCATATCTGATTCCTCGCAATACTTACAGCACGGTTCGTCCGCATGTACCGAGGAGATAATCCGCTCGCGGATTATCTCCTCGTACATGCGGACGAACCGTGCTGTAAGTAATTTATCCCACCATATACCCGTACCATGTCTGGTTTTCCTAATAAACGGGGACAAAACTCGGGAATATAGGTGACGTGGGATAACTATCAATTACTGCTTTCCATCCATACGGCGAGCGGATTATCGCCTTGTACACACGGACAACCGTGCTCCAAGTAATTTATCCCACCATATACTCATACCATGTCTGGGTTTCCTAATAAACCGGGACAAAACTCGGGAATATAGGTGACGTAGGATAACTTTCAATTACTGCTTGCCATACGTGTACTTGTAATTGCATTAATTAATGAATTTGTACAGTAGCCGATTTCATCGAAATCGTTAAGTGCACTCATCTACATAAGTACACTTTGAGGGAGTAATTATTTTTTATCCTGAAATGCATTATTTCTTGTAGAACTAATGACCGTTACATTTCATGATTAACATTATGCAAAACTATACCGTATTTATTACATTATCACAGTCATTTTTTGGTTATAAAAATAATTTATTTCATTAAATAAAAATATTCATTAATTTGCGCATGAATTTAAAATTGAACCCTCAAGCTATACTTAGCTAGATATCTAAAGTGTACTTAGAAATTTTGGTGAAATCGGCTACTGAATCTGGGGGCCATTTCACTAAACTTCGTACGACCAAAATGTTCGTAAGTGCAAAAGTATGATATTATTGAATTTACATTTATTGAGCATAGGCTGCATCAATTGAAATTTCCAGACGATCCTAAATTTGCACTTACGAACATTTTAAGTGTACGAAGTTTAGTGAAACGGGCCCCTGGTACCAGTAGGATTTATTCAGCGTTTGTCTTAACATACAAGTATGTATATGAATATGTGCATTCTTCTATTCCAGTAACGAAAACATGTACTTCGAAGAAAACCATAAATAAGCGAACAACGAAGTGACAGAAGAAAGTAGCCATACCAACAGCTCGATATAGCGTGCTCACTTCACACTCGCAAATGAGGCAAGCCAATGAGATGTTGTACCTAAGAAGATGTGTGATATTAATGAAAAATATTTACAAAACTTACGGTATTCTTCGTCGACAGTTGACGAAATTTTCAGAGCAAATACGGAATTCCGCATTTGCTTTGAAAAGTTCGTCAATTGTAGACGTCACTTACAGAACATTTCACAGTTTTGTTTAAAGACAAATAAGAACCTACAGTGGGGTCAGCGTGTAAATGTACACACGAACGAACACGACAGGTTGGTTTCAACCTGTCGTGTTCGTTCGTGTGTGCACTTACACGCTGACCCCACTGTATGTGCTAAGGTACATACGCATTATGGCTCGTCTCATTTGTATATGTTAGATCACAATCAGACATGATTGGGTTTATTGACCGTGCGGCCATTTGCCATTCGATCATGCATGTAGATCATTGCAGTTTGTTCTGAATATTGAGATGTGACAATCACATATGAGACAAGCCATGTAGTTTTGTACCTTCGTCAACTACGTCATTGACCGAAAATATCACACTTTCTCTAAATATTTTTCATGAAAAATAGCACATCTTCTTAGGTACAAAATCACGTGGCTCGTGTCATACGTGACAATAAAGTACACGTTCCAATCCGATTTGCAGGCTGTATTTAAGTCTGATCAGCGATCTAGATATACAAGGACTGGAAACAAATTATCTTACTGCCGTATATGGCGGTTCTAACTCTATCTGTGTCATTGTATAAGATTCTCCGCACTATCGCACACCGCCGTATACTGCCGATAATGATTTCGAACAAAATAGAATATTTTCCGTAGATGACGGTGAAAGTTGACAATAATTTCAGAGCAAATGCGGAATTATATTCCGCATTTGCTCTGAAAATATTGCGAACTTTCTACCTCATTTACATAAAATATCGAATATTTTTCAAATCAATTACGGCAAAAAAAATATTATTATTCGAGAAAGTGCCATACAGACCAGACAATGCATAATAATGCTGTGTCTGTTTATGGACAATGTTCAGAAGTCCAAAAACTGTCCACCTTTCAAAATAGAATACAACTAAAAATGCATACATCACATCACCTTAGTTATAAATGGGAGAACGAATGTGTTTATAACTGTGTAAAATACGCCCAACATTGTATACCCCATACACATGTGTACCGCACCCTCGCTACAGTGACGAGTCTACAATAAACGGCGCTGCTGTCTGTAGACTCTGATGCGGGTAGATCCCGGGGGACTTGTGCGTTCGTCCCCCCGGGGGAAGCCAGCGGCGAGCGGAGCCTTATCCAAGTATGGTGTAAACCGTGTCTGGGATGGTATTTTGTGAATTTGACGAATAAATGATATTTCATTCTTAATACGTGTTGTTTATCGTTTTCATGACGTATCTATCACAGTTATTCGGCGTGTTTCGGCTTTCATCGGTATAACTCTATATGTATGAACAAGGCTTCTAACTTTGGTCGGACACGACCTCGTATTATAACAAAATAACATGTTTACAATTGTAATTTTCTTATGCATTCTATGTATTTCTGCAGGATAAGGATAATTCTCAAATGATCAGATGAACTTGCCACTACACTATTGACTTTAGAGCCTTAAACACATCATATTGTGATGCACTCCGCGCTAGCGTAAAATGTTTCAAGTCGAAATAGGCGCCGGATGTCTGACGAATTCCCATGCAGCTACAAACAGAAGATACTGCATAAACGCATTTTCGTCTAGTAACCGTGAAACATTTTACGCCGGTGCTGAGTGCAGCAGCAATGGGTATTAGTTAGTGTTCCAGACGTTCAATTGTTATTAACTGTTTCCTCACGGTCCTCGGAGTTCTAGTACATATTATTCGATTAGTTTCTAATACTGTGGATATTTACCGCTTTTGGAGGAACGAGTGGCAATGCACATGCACAATAATTCCTCAAACCCCGGCATGAGGTACAACCCGGGTTTGAGCTCATAAAACCCGGATTTGAGCTACCAATGTGCACAATAATTCGTTAGAAGCTCAAACATTTTTGTATAGCGTTTATGCAATTTGACGAAAAAAACCCAACTATTTTCCAGTCGTTACGCAATGTCAGCATGTGTGTGTAGCATTTATATGGTAATGCTAACTGCAGATACTCTCGAATTATTATCGATTCACATATGTTTTCAGGCATTGACACACTCTTATATTCATACATTCCTATATGTTTTAATGCTTATGGCACACTTTCTCTTTTATTTGCCATTCGTCCAGATCAGAAATTCGCTTGCCAATACGAGCGGACGAGTGGATTGATCGAGGACTGGTTTTAAACTGAGCCGAACACCTCTCGAACAATACGTGCAGTCACGACGTCAAGTGGTTGAGTCAACTGATTTATTTCTAGTTAAAAAAGATCGCGTTCACGAGCATAAGATCTAAAATCAATGGCTCACATTACTATGCTGCGCTAGAATAAGGAAACTCATATACTAGTATATCATACAGGAGAATAGTTTAATAGAAATGTAGTGCATATACAGCGACGAGCATGAGGAAAGTTCAGCCTATAATCTTGATTCCTCCACCCGAGCCAGCTGTCCTGTAATACAAAGTTACACAAATGCGAAAAGCCATGTGACTTTTACACAACCACCTGCGTTAATCTTGCCCAGTAGCCTATTTCATCAAAATTGCAAAGTATACTTTCCTAGCAAAGTATACTTTGAGGGAGCAATCATTGATTTTTCCGAAATGCATTATTTCATGCAGAACTAACGATTGCATATATTTGATGATTAAAACTATGCAGAATTATTATACTGAATTTATTACATTATCACAGCCAAAATTGGCTGTGATAATGTAATAAATTCAGTATAATAAAAATTAATAAATTTATTCTAAAATTGAAAATTTCCCCCTCAAAGTATACTTTGCTAGGAAAGTATACTTTGCAATGTTGATGAAATATGCCCCAGATAATCACTGTTTCTGAATAGCTACTGACAATGCCAACTCACAATCAATCAATTTGATTGTCTGAGCCTGAGCTGTGCTACAGCTCAGGCTCAAACAATCAAATTGATTGATTGCAAATTGGCATTGTCAGTAGATATTCAGCTCAGGCACTGCTACGTAGCACATCTCAGGCTTGCCAATCAAGCCGCTTGACTGCAAGCATACGTGTTTGGAAATAAAGAAACGAACAAACTTTGGCAAGATTAACGCAGGCCGTAGTGTACCGAAGATGTGCGTTTTTTTCTCTCAAGAAAACTGTTCTATTTTCTGTAAATGACATCGATAATTGACAAATTGTTCAGAGCAAATGCAGAATTATATACAGTGAAACCTCTCTAAACCGCCGGACACCACGTGAAGTACACAGGGTGTCCGGTTTAGCGAGGTTTCACTGTAAATCAAGCATTTGACTATTCCGAGCCATAGCAGTGTGCTATGCGATCACGAACAGGCAGTGTCACCTGAGATAAATGACCAAGAAACTCATCAAAATCACACATGTTTCTCGCTGTCCGGTTTATTACAGAGGTTTCAATGTACCGCATTTGCTTTGAACATATTCGTCATATTGCGACGTCATGTACGGAAAACATCGTATGTTTCATGAGATCCCGCACATCTTCGTGTGTACACAATCACATGGCTTGTCGCAAATGTCGCAAATGTGGCTGTTACTGGAGACATGGGAATTGAAGGGATCAATGGAAGAAGGGGGCTCATATTCTTAGCCACCTTCGTCCACTAACCCAGTCAAATGTTGGTCGATCTACCTCCCGATATGTTAGCACACTACTGCAGCGCGATCAGGGTTTGTCTGTTAGAAACATGATTAATTGACTGAATGATGCGTATGTTGATTTGGGTCTACCCTGGCCGCAAATAGCATAAGTCTCACTTCTCCAGTCAAAACAATATCTGAGACACGCCATGTGATTTTGTACCGAAGAACATGTGTGATTTTTCATGAAATACATTTACAGAAACTGTGATATTTTCTGTAAATGACTTCGAAGGGTGACGAAATTTTCATACCAAATGCGGAATTCTATTCCGCATTTGCTAAGAAAATGTCGTCAACTTTCGACGTCATATAAGATAAATATATTAAAGTTTGGAAATATTATTTCACGAGATGTTGCACATGTTCTTTGGAACAAAATCTCATATATAACTGTGAGAGACATTCGCGATATTTCGCATGCGGCATGTTCGTAACGTCGACACTTGTTGCATGTGGATTCGTCCCCTCCAAGGTCAATGACAATGGTGCTAAAATTTAATTTTTATTACGCATTTTATTTTAGTTTCCTTGCAAAAATTCGACTACCGTTTATTGCGTGATACACGCATGTTCATAACAACGATAGGAACGTCCTTGTTGATTGTGCATTTCATCCCATCTAGGTCAAGGTCAGGAACGCTGATACACCAGCGGTAACATGTTGTTTAACAAACAATTTTGACTTTAATTATTGCTAAATGTTATTATATTGTTAAAAAATAAATCAAGGCGTACATGACTGTTGTAAGTATTGTAGTAGAAACACTGTGCACACATATTTACACTGTCCATACATTCACAATGAAAGCGCACGTTCAACGTAATGCGTTTATATCCCAGTACACCTACATTAGACCCACGTGACGTCGCAACATGTTGTTGATTGGTTAAAATTCGTTTGACTTCATTAATTTGCACGAGGTTGCCAATAACTACACGCTATTGACCGGCAACGTCGCTATTCCAGGAATTGCGACACAATGACGTAAAACCAGATTATTCTTAATTTTAGCACACTATTTGGTTATTACATTTTTGAAACTATCAGAAAATGAAGTGTAAATATAAATACTAAAACCATGGGATGTTGCATTTACTGGGGTTTTATACTATATTTGGTGTGTTTAAAGTTTGCGAGGAGTCCTTATCCCAGTAAACGCGTCGGGTCCACACACTTTAAACAGATTTATCCCGTCAACACAGTGCGTATGTGCCGTAAAACACGGTGCTGTGAAACATTTTTGATATCCAGTCAATACTATTTTTGCATTTTACAGCCATTTGTAGGTGTTGACGGGATAAATAGAATAGTAGGTGGCGCGGCACGGAAACGGGATGTGCTCGGCATAGCCTCGCCCATCCCGTTTCCTGAGCCTTGCCAGATATGTTTTCCCATTCACGGCACTAACCTACTATTCTCTATGTATTATACACCTCAGTAAACAACAACCCATGGTTTTATTCCTTACATAAACCACAGCTTGGCGATGTTTTAGCCTACATACTGTATCCCACAAGGGCCCAAAATAGTCCTATACAGTACATGGTGGGTGACAATGGGGAATAATGCTTAACAGCGATGTAAAATGGTTACAAATATTATTTTGATTATCATAAACCGGCATAAAACAATCAAAGGAATACAATTAGGTAGGAAATAACAAATAAATAAATAAAATAGTACTACTATTGCTGCTGCTGCTGCTGCTACTGCTACTGCTACTGCTACTGCTACTGCTACTGCTACTGCTACTGCTACTGCTACTACTGCAACTGCTACTGCTCTGCACTGCTACACTGCTACAACTGCTACTGCTACTGCTCACACTGCTACTGCTGCTAGCTGCTGCTGCACTGCTACAGCTACTGCTACTGGCTACAACTACTGCTACTACAGCTCAACTGCTACCCAAAACGCTTACCTGCTACGCACTGCAAGACTGCTACTGCACCTGCTACTTGCTACTGCTACTTACTGCTACAACTGCTACTGCACTGCTACTGCTACTGCTACTGGCTACTGCTAACTAACTGCTACTGCTACTGCTACTGCTACTGAATACTGCTGATGCTACTGCTACTGCTACTGCTATAACTACTGGCACTGCTACTGCTACTACAGCTGCTACTGCTACGCTACTGCTACTGCAACCTACTGATACTGCTGATGCTACTGCTACTGCTACTGCTACTTACTACTGCTACGCTACTACTGACTGCTACTGCTACTGCTACTGCTACTACTACAGCTACTGCTACTACTGCTAACTGCTTACTGCTACTGCTACTACTGATACAAACTGCTGCACTGCTAACACACTACTGAATACTGCTACTGCTACTACTGCTACTACTACAACTGCTACTGCTACTGCTATGCTACTGCTACTGCTACTGATACTACTACTGCTACTTTCTACTGGCTACTACTGCTGCTACTGCAACCAACTACTAACTATAACGCTGCTGCTGCTGCTACTCACTGCACTTCTATGCTACGCTACTTGCTTCTGCTAACTGCTAACTACTTGCTGCTACTGCTACTACGATACTGCTGCTGCTACTAACTAACTCAAACTGCTACTACTACTACTACTGCTACAACTGCTACTGCTGCTGCACTGCTACTAATTACTGCTACTGCTACTGTTTACGCTGCTGCTGCTAGCTGCTGCTACAGCTGCTGCTGCTGGCTGCTACTGCTGCAGCGCTGCTGCTACTGCTACTCAGCTACAAAGCTACTGCTAACTGCTTACTGCACTGCAACTACAGTGCTACTGCTACTGCTAAGCTGCTACTGCTACTACTGCTGCTACTGCTCCACTGATACTTGCTGCTCTAACTACTACTGCTACTGCTATCACTACACTGCTACTGCTACTAACAGCACTGCTACTAGCACTGCTACTGGCTACTGCTACTGCTACTGCTACTGCTACAGGCACTGCTACTGCTACTGCTACTGCAACTACTTACTGCTACTGCTACTACTGATACTGCTGCTGCTACTACTACGCTAACAGAACTCAACTACTGCTACTACTGCTACACCCCCCTGGCTACTGCTGCTGCGACTGCAACTACTACAGCTACTGCTACTCCTTCGGCTTGCTGCTGCTGCAGCTGCAGTTGCTACTGCTACTGCTACTACTTACACTACTGCTACTACTGCTCTACAGCTACTGCTGCTACTTGCTCAGCTGCGCTACTCTACTGCTAACTGCCTTCTGCTACTGCTACTGCTACTGCTACTGCTGCAACTTTCTACTGCTACTTGCTACTGCTACTGCTGCTGCTACTGCAGAAACTGCTACTGCTACTGCTACTGCTACTGCTACAGCTACTGCTACTGCTAGCTAATACTGCTAACTACTTACGCTTACTGCTACTACTGCTGCTTACTGCCTACTAGCTGCATGCTCGCAGCTGCTACTGCTACTGGATACAGCTACTGCTACTGCTACTGCTACTGCTACACTGCTGCTACTTCTACTGCAACTGCTACTGCTACTGCTACTGCTACCAGCTACATGCTACTTTGCACTGCTGCTACACTACTGCTACTGCAACTGCTACTTGCTACTGTCTACTGCTGCTACTGCGGCTGCTGCTGCTACTGCTACTGCTACTGCTATGGCTACTGCTACAGCTACTGCTACTGCTTACTGCACTGCTACTACTTTGCTGCTACTGCTACCGCTACTACTGCTGCTACAGCTACTACAGATACTGCTGCTGCTACACTACTACTGCTCCTGCTACTGCTACTGCTACTGCTACTGCTACTACTACTACTATTAAACTGCTTACTACTGCTAACTACTGCTGGCTATGCTGCTGCTGCTGCTGCTGCTACTTGCTACTGCACTGCTAGCTGCTGCTAACTGCTACTGCTACGCTGCTGCTGCTGCTAACTTCGTTGCTGCTGCTGCCAGGCTTGCTGCTGCTACTAGCTGCTGCTGCAGCTACTGCTACTGCTACTAGCTAACTGCTACTGCTACTGCTACTGCTACTGCTACTACAGCTGCTACTGCTACTGCTGCTGCTACTGCTGCTAACTGCTACTGAACTGCTACTGCGCTGCTACTACTACTGCTCACTGCTACTACTACAACTGCTACTACTGCTACAACTGCTACTGCTACGGCACTGCGACGGCTACTGCTACCTGCCTACTGCTACTGCACTCTACTGCTACTGCTACTGCTACTGCTACTACTGCTGCGACTGCCTACTATGATACTGCTGCTGCCTACTACTACGCTACTGCTACTACTACTACGGCTACGACTGCTACAACTGCTACTGCTGCTGCTACTGCTACTACTACGCTACGTGCTACGCTGCTACAGCTGCTGCGCTGCTCGTTTTGTTGCTACTGCTACTGCTACTCGCTACGGCGCGACTGCAGCTGCCGGCTGCTACTGCTACTGCTACTGCTACTGCTACTGCTAACTGCGACTGCTACTGCTAACTACTGCTGCTACTGTACAGCTACTACTGCTGCTACTGCTACTACTGATTACTGCTGCGGCTTACTACTACTGCGTACTGCTACTGCTACTGCGACTGCTACTACTACTACTGCTATTACGCTACAACTGCTACTGCTGCTGCACTGCTACTGCACAGCTGCTGCAGCTTGCTGCTACTTGCTACTGCTACTGCTGCTGCTGTCGGCTAGCTCCGCTGCTGCGGCTGCTGCTACTGCTGCTGCTGCTGCTGCTGCCTTGCTGCTCTGCTGCTGCTGCTGCTGCGCGGCTGCTACTGCTACTGCTACTGCTACTGCTACTGCTACTGCTACTAACTCTGCTAAAACCGGCTACTGCTGCTGCTAACTGCCTGTTGCTGCTGCTGCTACTGCTGCTGCTGCTGCTGCTACTGCTGCTGCCCCTGCTGCGCTGCTGCTGCTGCTGCTGCTGCTGCTGCTGCTACTGCTACTGCAACTGCTACTGCTACTAACTGGCTACAAATGCTACTGCCTGTTGCTACTGCTACTAACTACTGCTACTGCTACTGCTACTGCTACTCTGCTCACTCCCTGCTGCAGCTGCTGCTACTGCTACTGCTACTTGCCTACTGCTACTGCTTTACTGCTACTACTCAGCTGCTACGGCGACAAACTGAATACGGCAGCTGCTAACTACTACTGCCCTGCTACTAACTACTTAACTACTCTTCACTACTACTACAACTGCTACTGCTACTGCTACTGCTACTGCTTCACTAGCTACTGCTACTACTGCCTACTGGCTACTACTGCTACTACTGCTGGCACTGGCTACTACAGCTAACTGCTACTGATACTGCTGCTGGCTACTACTACTGGCTACTACTGTTACTAACTGCTACAACTGCTGCTACTGCTGCTGCTACTACTACTGCTACTACTACTGTTAACTACTGCTACTACTCTGCTACCAGTACTACTGCTACCACTGTACTATGCTACACTGTCTACTACTACTACTGTACTGCTACTGCTACTACTACTGCTACAATACTGCTCCTACTGCTACTACTACTGCTACTACTACTGCTTGCACAATAACGTGTAACTTGAACCGCGTTTTGTAGATATGCTTTGATACCTTTCTAAAGGAATGACGGATTTGTATACAAATCCGTCATTCCTTTAGAAAGGTATCAAAACAAATCTACTGTAAACACATCTAAAACACATGGAGTCACGCCGTTCGGAAACAACTGGATATAACACCATGTGTTTACTAAATGGCTAAATTATATCAACACTAATCAACCTTGGCACCAGGGTGAATGACTTACTGTCTCTCACAGAGCGGGTAACCGACACGTTCCCGACATTTGCCGTCGTGCCATGAGAAGTTGTAAGCCCCATTTAGGGCGAGGCAATCCTCGGTATTACCGATGTCCGTTCTGGGCTGGGAGAACGTCGTGTCCCAGTCTGCCCACGTCATCTCCTGGTCTGAAACACGCTAAGTGAGTGAGCGAGCAAGCCAGTAAGCAAGCAGCAAGCAAGCAAGTGAGCAGGTGATATACGTGAAGATTTGCTTTACCATGACAAACGACTGACTGTACCATCTTACAGTAATGTAACATGGACGCAGATAAATGCATAATGCATGATATTCAGTTATAAAGTTATAATTTCAAACGTGCCGCCTGTCATTGGTGATATTTATAGAGTGCATTAGAATATAAGGTTAACTGTATTGTAATTTTCAAATTTGAGGCGTAAATCAGAAAATGATAGGTCGGAAAATCTGTTTAATTGCGACGCGCTAGCGGAGAATAATCCTGATCTGATGCCAGGTCCTCGCCACACCAGAATCACTTGGCCCCTCCCAAAAGCAGTAGGATCAGTACTAATCTTACTACTTTTATATTGGGCAATAACCCAATTCAACTCCCAGGTAACTAAAGAGCCAAGGAATAAAACGTACCTGAGGGAAAAGCAGCTGTAATTCGATATTCTTTACATAATTATCTTCTAACTATGCTATTTTAGTAAGATGACAATAATTCTCAAAAGAACATGTGCACTTTCTGCCAAAAAATTCAGATTAGCGTTAATAAAATCACTGAATTTTATTATGATACGAGGTCGTGTTCGACCAAAGTTAGAAGCCTTGTTCATCTGTAATGAACATGACCGTTTTGTTCAACGCTATGCTTGAAACTGTTATCGCTTTATTATTTTGTGCGTGAAAACGATATTTTTTTTAAATACCGGCTTTCAACTTGTCGCTTCTTTCAACGCATCATTTTGACATCGTTTTCTGTCTTTTTAACACATTTAAACCAAGCAAAACACCATTTTTAAATTATAAAAATGAAACGAAAACGATGTCAAAACGATGAATAAATGATAGGCAATCGTTTTCGGAACCAGAAACAAATCCGGGCTGTATGCGTTGACATCACTGGTGCTGCACTCCGCACCAGCGTAAAATGTTTCAAGTCGAAATAGGCGCCGGATTCCTGACGAATTCCCATGCAGCTACATACAGAAGATACTGCATAAACAACGCATTTTCGTCATGTAACCGGCGCAAGAAATTTGCGCCGGTTACTAGACGAAAATGCGTTTATGCGATAAATGTAGTAGAGCTGAGTGGCATCTCGTCAGACATTTATCGATTTGATGTCGAAAAACATGTTTAATGGCTCCGCTAGCGCGTCGCCATTAAACAGATTTTCCGACCTTTCATTTTCTGATATGGGCAGCAAATTTGAAAATTACAATACAGTTAACCATATATTCTAATGCACTCTATAAATATCACGCAATATGATTGGCTGGTGGTCATAGATTACAGGTATATCATTGTTGATGAACGGTCGCAAATTAGTTCAATATGTATTCCTACGCCAGTAGTAAACGAGTGCATTATAAATACATGTAGGTTAACCGCGTTGTAATTTTGAAATTTGCGGCGTATATCAGAAAATGATAGGTCGGAAAACATGTTTAATGGCTCCGCTAGCGCGTCGCCATTAAACAGATTTTCCGACCTATCATTTTCTTATATTACAATACAGTTAACCCTATATTAATTCATAACATGTTTAGAATGAAAGCATATGCCTATAGGCTACATGAACGAAACAAACGGTGCATTCATTATATTTTGACAACATGTATGTATATTTAGTCATTAATGACATCAGATGCATGTAACATTCACATAGAGAATAGTAGGTTAGTGCCGTGAATGGGAAAACATATATGGCAAGGCTTAGGAAACGGGATGGGCGAGGCTCTTCCGAGCCCATCCAGTTTCCGTGCCGCGCCAGATATTTTTCCCATTCACGGCACTAAGCTACTATTTATCCCGTCAACACCTACAAATGGCTTTAAAATGCAAAATAATAATCACAGTCACCGCACATATTCATACGCAGTGATTAGGTCGTATTGAAAGGATATCAAAAATGTTTCACGGCACCGTGTTTCACGGCACATACGCACTGTGTTGACGGGATAAATTTCGTCATAGTGCCCCTCTCCTTGATGAACATGAATTTCCAGCAATATTAACCAATATTAACAGTGAACATAATTAATTTAGCTACATAAGCATGTAGTATGCTTGAAAATATGCTCATTTTGCTTAAATAAGTTCTACGTTCATAAGGGACAAAGCCATTCATGTTGATACAACGCATCATGACTGAGAGAACATGTCGGAATGTACGAGATACACCATATGAGTATTATAAACCATGAAATGTAAAAGCAAGCGTAGCATAATTGCTCTTTTAATTACATTTTACATATTCAATATTCTCATATATATCATATATATAGTATCAGTTGCCTATCACATACATATGAGCTACATGCCTTGTATCTTTGAAATTAAGTGACATACGGTGATACGTGACAGTCATTTATGAAACATGTACACGCTACATAGCTTTAATCTATAATGTGGCACTGTGTTCAGCCAAGGGAGTCTGGTCTATTGATGGGGTACTACACTCGCCATCGATTGTGATGGGCTCAAACTGTCCTATGTAATGGATGTTTGTTAACAACCTTGATTGCATAGATCATTTACAGTTATATGCATATATATATTTTTGGGAACACATGCCGCCTAGAAGGGCATTCTGACTATAACACGGTAATTACTATTTTATCATATATGGATATACATAGTGTTATCTCCTACATACGGTCGATCCATTTTGACACAGTTTGCAGAAAACACACTTGAATTAGGGCAACACCTGTGACATGTTGATGAATAATAGCGACCATTCTGAACTGCCAATGAGATGTTACTGAATAAACACTATATTCAGTAAGATATGGCGACCATCTTGAACGTCAATTCGGTGAATCAAATATATCTCGCTAGAATTATTTAGGCATGCGTTTACTAATACACACAATATATCACAACATAACAAAAGAGCGATGCATGTGATCTTATTATTATTTTTATTTGTGGCAGACATTTTGGACGTCATCTTGAATTATACAAAGTCATAAAGATAACAGAGTGTCATCAGTCAAATGTCAATAGAATAGGGTATGTAGATGTAAACTCATCGTGAATAATTAGTTCAATATATTATACGAAAAACGATATAAATATCGTTTTTCGTATACTATATTTAACTAATTATTCTTCTCAATATCAATTGCAGTGCACAAATTGAAATTGTAACATAGATGTGAGCATCTTGGATGTTGTATTGCATATTAAAACATATGTCTAACTTTTAGGGTATATGCATTAAAGCATTATATAATATGTAACAAAATTATATATTCATTTCTGACTATAAAGAATGAAACATGTGGTTTTGTTGTTTTGTGCAGCCACCTTGGACGCCATCTTGGACTATGGAAAATGCTCAAGGGTGACAGAGTGTCATCCACCTGATTCCAATAACATATGTCATGAAGATGCGAAATCACCAAAAACCCATTGTTTGTACGCCAAGTCCCTCGACAGATCGACTATCAGGTTTTTAGATGTGTTTACAGCAGAATTTCTGTAATATTTTTCTAATGGATTGACATGTTTTTATGAAACATAGCACGGCAAATGCGGAAGTCGAACAGGTTGCCATTTGTTGATTAGTTTGCTATAATCTCATAGTTATGTCGCTTAAACGAAGAATAGATTATTACCGTCAATGTAAAAGGACAATCTAGAGCACGTGACTGTAAAAATTAAAGGCTACTCGATTCTTCGTGAAAGTTTTAAGTAATATTATGAAGAACATTTAGAGCACCCACCCATAAAACGCATCAGTACGGCAACTTACAAGGGACATGTGCATTTTTATTTTCTATCTCGTTCCCACGAGGTAGCTATCTCGTTCCCATGACACAGCATCTCGTTCCCACGATGTAGGATATCGTTCGAATGAGTTAGGTATTTCTTTCCGACGACATAGCACCTCGTTCCCACGAGATAGGATATCGTTCCCACAAGTTATGTATCTTGTTCCAACTACATAGCATCTCGTTCGAACAACACAATATAATAGCAGATATGAATCCACCATCTTGAATAACAATGATGCTACCTTCTGATGGGCTGACTATGTCGTGGAAACGAGATAGCTAACTCGTGGTAACGAGATTCTACGTCGTGAAAATGAGATATATAACTCGTGGAAACGAGATCCTATATCGTGGGAAAGGGATTCTATCTCGTGGGAACGATATGCTTTGTTGTGGGAACGAAATACACATGTTCCTTTCAATATAGGAATGAATGGCCTTTTTGTGGAATTTATCGCGGTATAAACTTGGAAAAGTCGCGGGAATACTGGACGAAGTCCGGAAGGCCTCGTCCAGTATTCCCGCGACTTTTCCAAGTTTATATCCCCGATAAATTCCACAAAAAGGCCATTCATTCCATATAATTCCAGCATTTGAAATAAATTCATCAAGAAAATGTGTTTATATTCCGTTTTCTTAAGAATTATTTTAACTGCGTCTGACGGTTACGGAAAGTAGTTCGGCTTGGGAGTTTACTGTGATATTAATTTTGGACAGAGACTTGCTACGGACGAATCAAATGTTAGGGAATTGTGTAAATATTTTTGTGCTGGAATTATGCTGCTGTGCATACGACATCGTTATTTGTGCGCTGTATATATCATCAAATTCCGTACATTTGTCATGAAGATTTAAAGAAACTACACTATAGAAATGACGTCATAGAACACGTCACATCGGAAATACAGGTTCAGAAACGCTTGGAAACCACATGATCGCATGTACCTGTAGAATACCACTTCCAGATGCCCTCAATATCACCATCAGACGCTCCCAGCCAGAACTGCTGGTGCTGTCGTTCTTGATCTGGAAGTAACACAGACAGGAATGCACATGATAACCCGAATGTTCTGTCTGTAACGCAGGGCCGTAACGCAGGGCCCTGCGTTACAGACAGAACATTCGGGTTACTCGCATGAGTGTTACATTTAATAGATTGAAGTATATGTGTACAATGTTTTTTATTGAAAACATCTTCGTATTTTTTTGCCATTCATTTGAACCGTCTCATCGATGAGTGGTAACAACATATACGTTCGAGAAAAAAATAAGAGAATGTCGATTTAAAAAAAAATCATAATTCTCTAAAATAATGAATGAATGACGATCATACGATATATCTCGGTCAGTCTGTATTTAAAAACTACTTGAAGTAGATTGCATTATCAACTAGCGTACCAAAATTCATCAACTTACTGCAAACTGTTCAATAGTACTACATGTAGTCACAGAGGATCTTACACAAGTGCTGATTTAATATAGTTATTGAATGAGTTTACTGATTTCGTAAGAAACGAGGCTCCGTCGAGAATCTTATGACATACATCTGGCATCTGCGTATGATATTTATTTATTTCGCTGCAGTCAGCGAAATAAATAAATATCATACGCAGATGCCAGATTTTATTTATTGCATACCCACAGCATCATACATTGAAGCTGAGCTGATCGTAACAATGTATTTAATTCCACAGCCTCCTGGTATTCATATGTATTACATTAATGTCTGTTACGCGAAACCTGCCCAAATTGTGCGGCTATATCCACAATTGTAGCACATTTCAAGAATGAGCCGTCTTTTTATTTTGTGAAATTTTGTCAAATATTGATTTTCCCATGCTAAATCCCATATACATTAATATGTTCACGGCAGTGAAAATAGAAAAGAAGCAAAATCCGTATTAAATCCCCATAGTATGGGGATTTAATACGGATTTTTCTTCTTTTCTAATTTCAGACATAGCGGGCAGATTTTAAAAATTTAACTTTTGTTTTCTTCGATCATTTCCAACCTGTCTAGTCAGGTTTCGAAGTCAAAATCCAAATGTTTCCGTTTATCGACTCCTCCTCTAGGTTCTCCAGTCCATTTCCCCCCATGGTAAATTCCCATAGACAAATAACTTTTTCATATTAATAAAGCAATATTTCACCGAATTTCATGAAATAAAAAAAATAAAAAGACGACTAATTCTTAAATTTTGCTAAAAGTTCACATTATAGAAAAAACATTGTTTTTGCATTGCGTTTATAGCCATGCATTTTGACCAGGATTTGTGAAACAGACAGTAGTGTACATGTATTTCCAAGTTTACGCAATAAGAAATGGTGTTATATACTTACAATTCTTGAAGAGTTTTGCGGCGTACCATTTAATGAACTTGTTCTCGTTGGACGTCTCGATGGCGATAAGCTCGCTGTTATGGAGTTTACAGTAATTCTGGAAAACAAAACAGGTATATAACACAAGAAACTTGGACTCGTTTTTATAACTCATATATCTCCATTCAAGAAATTGATATTATTATTTCTTATATCCGAGACATTATACGAGACATTTTGTGACAAAATAAACATTCATTCACCATTACCCCACGTATTGATTGGCATTATTATACATTTTATATCAGACGTAAATTTCCACACTGATATCAGGGGCGATAATAGTGTTTCCTTAAAATGTTAACGGACATTACTATTTATTCTCTGTATTTATTTTTTGATTTGCAATGATCATACTTTTTAATCTGTCGAAAATATTATGTTTTCAGGTGATAAAAAAAATATTATGCCTCATTTGCATATATGAAAATAGCCTGATACCGCCGCTAGTCATAATCAGTGAAATAAATATTACTAAATTATTATATCTGTATAACGGGCACTCGTAATTTGTAGAACTGGTGGCATAGCGACACAATTATACACTTATTTAATTTATATAAAGAACATTGTGTGCCTAGTGGGCATGTACCTTTAAAAAGAGTGACAAACACTGCAGATCAGAAATCACCCACGCGTATCTTGAAGTACTCTCTGTTCCACGTTTTGCTGCCGACGAACTTTTGGCTATTAAACACATTGAATCTAAAAAATATTTAAAAGTAAGTACTTTTTTATCAATAACAAAAAAGTCACGATTTTCCTATGGGAATTTAACATGGGGAGTCAATTTACAAATTTTTTCGTTTTTTGATCCTGAAGGATCAACAAACGAAAATTTTTGGAAATTGACTCCGAAACCTGGCGAGATAGCTTGAAAATGACGTAAGTAAGAAAACAAAAGTTAGATTTTAAAAATCGGTCCACAAATAAAAAAAATATTTAAAAAAATTCTATTTTTAGCCCCCATGTTAAATTCCCATAGGAAAATCGTTTTTTCGCAATAAAATCAATATTTGATGGAATTTCATCAAATAATTTTTATTGGGGAGGGTGACTTTTTTGTTATTGATAAAAACGTATTTATTTTTAAATAATTTTTAGATTTAATGTGTTTAAAGGTACATGCCCACGCAGTAGGCACACAATGTTCTTTATAGGAATTAAATAAGTGTATAATTATGTCACTATTCCACTAGTTCTAAAAATTACGAGTGCCCGCTATACAAATATAATCATTTATTAATTATCAATTTACTGTTAGCGACGCGCGGCGGTAACAGTCTATTTTGATAATGTGCGGGGACGACGACTTTAACATCACGGCTTGCGGTGCGCATGCGCAGTATACTACGCGCGCCAGTAGGCTTCCCAATATGTAAACAAGATTATCAACATGTCGAAACGTCCAGGACGGAATTTGTATGAAACGGTGTCGGCCAAAAAAAAAGCCGAAATGTCTGAGGGACAGGCAGTACAGAGAGAGAGAGAGAGTGGTTAATATTGGCGACCAGATCACCAAATGGAAAGAGTTACGTGAAGATTTAGATTTGGACTCGTAACAGAGATTTTTGTTCTCAACTTCCGATACTTCACTGCGCATGTCAAATATGTGATATGATTGACCGTGTCACGTGACGCGTGTTGGTAAAAATAGTACGAGGTCGGAAAATACCCTTTCTGGTCGCGGCATATAAAATGCGATTTAACACCAATTAACACGCGCCGTAATTAAAAATAAATCGTTAGTGGGTAGACAAATGGCTCATATAAGGCATGACAAAAAATGAAAAGTAGTAGTACAGTGTAACCTGCTGCGTGGGCATGTACCTTTAAAAGCCAAAAGATTGTCGGCAGCAAAACGTGCAACAGACAGTAGTCACCTCCCAGGGTGTCCGGTTGAGAGAGATTTCACTGGTTTGTCAATGTACAAGTTTTAGCTGGTGCATTTTGTTATACTTATTCTCGGAAATCGCGATATTGACATTTTACGAGCCGGGTTCAGATTATGTTCGTTTTATAGTCTATATTTGCGTCTAGCACATATTCAGTCGACCGCCTGTGGCAAAAAGAACAAGATACTATGCAGCGGAATCTCCCTAAACCGGAGAGGCTGAGTACATCTCAGCATCGGCAGTAAGAGGCCGTTGCACGTGCTCCAGTAGCCGATTTCACCAACATTGAAAAGTATACTTATCTAGCAAAGTATACTTTGAGGGAGTAATCATTTATTTTTCCCGAAATGCATTATTTCATATAGAACTAACGACTGCATATTATTTGATAATTAAAAGTATGCAGAATTATTATACTGAATTCATTACATTATCACAGCCATTTTGGCTGTGATAATGTAATAAATTCAGTATAATAAAAATTAATAAATTTATCCAAAAATTTAAAATTTCTCCCTCAAAGTATACTTTGCTAGATAAGTATTCTTTGCAATTTTGATGAAACCGGCTACTGAATGTTTTGATATAAGCACACCCTGGTGATTCAAATAACGTCTTCATTCGTATGGGTGCAGTTCTAGTTTATTGATGTCTGTTTATTCCATACGATGACCTGTAGCCGATTTCATCAACATTGCAAACTATTCTTATCTAGCAAAGTATACTTTGAGGGAGAAATTTTCAATTTTAGGATAAATTTATTAATTTTTATTATACTGAATTTATTACATTATCACAGCCACTTTGGCTGTGATAATGTAATAAATTCAGTATAATAACTGCATACTTGTAATCATCACATATATGCAGTGGTTAGTTCTACATGAATTTCGTGAAAAATAAATGATTACTTATAAGCACACGCTGGTGATTCAAATAAAGTCTTCATTCGTATGCGTGCAGTTCTAGTTGATTGATGTCTGTTTATTTCATACGATGACCTGATGACATAACAGCTACGTCTCCATTTCCACGCGTCAATACTTTGTCTGTTCCTGATTAATCGGTCCATATTTCATATACTGCAGAATCACCGATCATCTGGCAATAAGCGAGGTCCTAGCGACCACAGGCATTCGGCGTAGGTATAACTCATTATATATACACAAGGTTTCTGACTTTGGTCGGACACGACCTCGTATCATAACACATTCCGCGATTGTATTAAAGCTGATGGGATTATGTTGGCGGAAAGTATTTTAAACATGTTATTTTGTTATGATACGAGGTCGTGTCCGACCAAAGTTATAACGATGAAATCCGAAACACGCCGAATGCCTGTGCTAGCGACCGCACTGAACGCACTTCTGGATGCGGCGAAGTTGGCGCAAAAGAAAGAAATTGACAGTAATTAGTTTTACTAAACTTCGTACAATAAAATGTTCGTACCAAAAGTTTTATGAACTTGCTTTTACCAGAACATACGCTATGATTATTACAATCACGTGGTTAACTAACGTTACCATTTCCTACCTACGCGTGTACATCGTTACATGAACAAATCCATTCAATATTTTCCAACAGTCGCTGTCAGTGCAGATGTTATTTTAAATTTGGCACTTACGTACTACAGTGGAACCTCTCTAAACCGGACACACTGGGTCCCCAGGGTGTCCGGTTTAGAGAGGCTCCACTGTAAGTAAGCACTCCATGAACAGCGTTTGTCATTTTCAATCATGAACAGAAACGAAAATGTAATAATTAAAGTGAAACCAATCTAAATTAAACACAATGGGGTATACAGGGTGTCCGGTTTAGAGGGGTTCAACTGTACTTAGTCCAATGCAGTTTAGTGAAATGGGCCCCTGTATCTTCGATCTGTCCACGAGTTGATGACGTAGAGTACAAGTGTCTCGCCCACGACGGTCAATGACACCAAGGTCAAGGTGAGGAAGTTATGGTATGAAGTTTGGTAATGATCCGAGCAACGGATTATGAGATATTCGACAGTTATGGCCGCGTGAGTGGAGCAATGGGGCTTGTGACATTTGTGAATATTCACACTTCTGAGGGCCGTTTCACTAATCTTCGTACGACTAAAATGTTCGTAAGTGCAAAATTCTGATAGTCTGTAAATTTCACATTAACAATGTTTTCTTGTAAACAATTATTGGATTTACATTTATTGAGCATAGGCTGCATTTGCAGCCTATGCTCAATAAATGTAAATCAAATAATTGAGATTACTAGACGATCCTAAATTTGCACTTACTAACATTTTAGTCTTAAGAAGTTTAGTGAAACGGGCCCCTGATCTTCCAGTGCACTCATGTGGCCTGATATGGATCAACACTATAAGTTAAAAATAAACATTACAGGTGCTTCATTGACTGCATGGCGAACAGTACAGGCCCTGATCAGACAGCGCGGATGCGCAGGCTGATCTGGGCATACACTGTCGCATAACCCAAAGGCCCCATATCGCCAGTCACAGCCACATTTGGACGTACATGTACGTCGAAAATTGTTGACCCTCGGAATTGTACGTTAACCCGTTCAACACCACATGCCTGTATTGTGGTCTTGGCAAACAGTGTAACGAGCCGTCTCATCAGATCTGCAAAATTAACATATAAAATTCCATTCCAGTTATTTAGGGGTGGTAGGGTTAACTGTGAAAGCCCATAGTATTCACCATATACTGATTTGTCTAGCAACATTCAGTTTCTAATGAAACAAGTACCAGCCGTCAGAAGGAACTGTGGCTGTAACTGGAGAAATGGGTCTTAGAGGTTTGTCAGCACGGCAGCAGTGTACAGTGGGGTCAGCGTGTAAGTGCACACACAACGAACATGACAGGTTGGTTCGCTACCCACCAAAAGTGTATGTTGTTACCACTCAGTTGAACCGTCTCGCCGAGACGGTTCAACTGAGTGGTAACAACATACACTTTTGATGAGAAATGAGAAAAAAATGCAGAAAAATATTTTTATTATTTTTGTATACATGAAATACAGTGGGGTCAGCGTTCCAACCTGTCGTGTTCGTTCGTGTGTGCACTTACACGCTGACCCCACTGTAACTCCACAGGGTGTCCGGCTTAGAGAGGTTTCACTGTAAATCAGGCATTTGATCATTGTGAGCCATGGCTGTGTGTGTGCTATGCGATCACGAACAGACATTATCACCTGAGATAAATGACAAAGAACTCATAAAACTAAGATCACAGGTGTTTTCTCCGTGTCCGGTTTAGAGAGGTTCCGCTGTAGATCGTTTTCAGTGCTATTTGATCCGGAGCTAAATTGGTCACAAATCCCATAAGCCCCATTTCTCCAGTTATAGCCACATATTATACCATAATGGTATTTCGTCATATCCTGACTAATATACAAACATTCAGTTTCGATGGAAACAAGTATCTACGCACGTCAGAAGTAATTACGTTTCTAAATCCATACAGTAATGTCCATATCTACGGATCCCCGCAGGGGACGTACAATTCTTTTTTTTATTAATTCGTTCCCACCAAATAACCTCAATTTAACAATTCGTTCCCATGAATTAACTATTCGTTCCCACGAATTATCAATTCGTTCCCTCAATTTAACAATTCGTTCCCACGAATTAACAATTCGTTTCCACGAATTATCAATTCGTTCCCTCAATTTAATAATTCGAAGGGAACGAATTGTCATTTCATGGAAACGAATTGTTAATTAGAGGGAACGAATTGTTATATCGTGGGAACGAATTGTCATTTCGTGGGATCGAATTAATATAAAAAAGAAATATATGTCCCCTGCGGGGCTCCGTACATATCAGCTCGGATTAATCATAAATCGATGTATTGACCAGGCAGTTGTGAGTTAGTTGTAGTTCTCATTTATCGGTGAATATGCCTCACTTTGCAAATGTCAAATACGTACTAGTAGCACACATAACATTTCCGTTTGTTTCTGAGATGTACTTGGCGGGAATAATACAACGGGTCTTGGAATGTGTTATATCATACATATGAGCAGAGGCATATACAATATTTGATATGAGGAGACAAACCATATGATTAACTATTTGCATGCTGAGAAACTTGTGGGCTATAAATAGTTCAAAACTAGCGGACAAGAATTCATCATATTTTCTTGTATTTCTCCCCGTAAATATCATGAATATGTCTTGGAATTTCATTAGAATTGAGTCCTGAGGACTCAATTCTAATGAAATTCCAAGACATATTTACAGAGAGAAATAAAACATATAGTCCTAATTTGTTTGGCGGATATTTTCGCCGCTAGCATGCAAAGAGTGAAGTACACACGGAGATATCCGATTTTTCATGAAATATATCTACAGACACTGCGATATTTCTGTTCATGCTATTTGACGGGTGTTTCATCGACTGAATGGCAATCAGTGCAGATCCAGATCAGACTGCGCGGATGCGTATCCATATTTGGCTGACGTGAAAAACGCATTACGCGCATGTTATACGTGCACGTGTTTCCACCACAGACATTAAAAATAGATAATTTGCCTGTTTAAACTCGGCCACTTTGATGTTTAAACACTTGCTATAGACGATAGATTTCTCGCTCTAGTCAGATGCAACAAAAATAATAATAGCTGTAAATCCGCCCAGAGGAATTGTTCACCCGGCCAGTTGTTTACACATATAGCATAATCATCGACAGGTGTCAATTACTGTCTGTGTTTGTTTATTTCGGCCTGTCAGAAATCAAAAGGGAATCAACTACGTTTCAAATACTCGCAGACAGTGAAGCCTGGTATTATCTGTGTAAACAAATGACGAAGTGCGCAGGCATACATATGTGGCTGTGAATTGAGACACTGGGCCTCTGGGTTTTGTGGTCATTGTATATCCAGATCAGCCTGTGCATCCGCACAGTCTGATCAGAATCGGCACTGCTCACCAGTCCATCAATGAAACAGCCATTGTGCTATTGACAATCAATTTAGATCGTTATCAGGCTACATGAGTGTGCTATAGGGCCAGGAGCTACACTGGTCTCAAATCCAGTTTCTCCAGTCACAGCCACATTTGAACTATTACAGATTGCGTCCAACATATAATCGGTTACGTTCACGTGAGTGGTCACAGAAGAAAGAGAAAATAATTATAAAATGCTTCTGGTGAATCAGTATCGGAGTTACAGTGGGGTCAGCGTGTAAGTGCACGTGTCGTGTTCGTTCGTGTGTGCACTTACACGCTGACCCCACTATACTATCTCCTAATTAGGATTTACTATCTCCTAATTAGGACTTACTATCTCCTAATTATGAGTTAGTAGTATCTCATAATGAGGAGTTAGTATCTCCTAATTAGGAGCTAGTATCTCATACTTAGGACTTGATATCTCCTAATTAGGACTTACTATCTCTAAATTAGGACGTATTATCTCCAAATTAGGACTTTGTATGTATCTCCTAATAGTTCAACATTGGCGTCAGGACGCTTCCATAGTCCCACATTGATTGGAAGCCAGCTAACACTTACTTGTAACCGTATTTCACGATGCAGACAACCAAATAATCCACATGGATTTAAGCCTGTATTTAAAGGCATTGGTTTTCACGCTCAATAGTTTCGGTACAACTAGGCCCAGAAATACGATACAGATCTACAATTAAGTCACATGTGCGTCTAGCCTGTCTTGGATGGTCAATTATTATTTTTATTTACGTGAAACACCTTTCTACGGAGCGCCGCAGTGGACGTAGAATGTTTTTTTATTAATTCGTTCCCACGAAATAACAATTCGTTCCCTCAATTTAACAATTCGTTCCCACGAATTAACAATTCGTTCCCTCAATTTAGCAATTCGTTCCCACGAAATAACAATTCGTTCCAACGGGAACGAATTGTTAATTCGTGGGAACGTATTGTTATATCGTGCGAACGAATTGTTAATTCGAGGGAACTAATTCAGTGTTAAATTGAGGAATGAATTGTCATTTCGTGGGAACGAATTGTTAATTCTAGGGAACGAATTGTTATATCGTGGGAACTAATAGTTAATTCGAGGGAACGAATTGTTAAATCGAGGGAACGAATTGTTATTTCGTGGGAACGAATTAATAAAAACAATTCATGTCCCCTGTGGGGCTCCGTACCTTTCTAAACTATGTACAAAACCATTAAAATGCGCCCGGTGTGTTAACAATGTTCGCCACGAATCCAATAAAACACATGTCATACATTGGACAAACAGTATAACTTCATATCTGGGGCCCCTTTCACGAACTTCGTAAGACAAAGAATTTCAAGAGTTTTCAACATTTAATTTTATAATATCATTGACACTTGCAGTGCATGGTGGAATATCTGTAGTGCATGTAATCACATACACTGATAATCACATACACTGATAATCACATACACTGATGCGTGCATATATGTGCAAACTGGTAATATAGGAATGAATGGCCTCCATGGTGGAATATCTGTAGTGCATGTAATCACATACACTGATGCGTGCATATATGTGCAAACTGGTAATATAGGAATGAATGGCCTCCATGGTGGACTATCTGTAGTGCATGTAATCACATACACTGATGCGTGCATATATGTGCAAACTGGTAATATAGGAATGAATGGCCTTTTTGTGGAATTTATCGGGGTATAAACTTGGAAAAGTCGCGGGAATACTGGACGAAGGCCTTCTGGCCTTCGTCCAGTATTCCCGCGACTTTTCCAAGTTTATATCCCCGATAAATTCAACAAAAAGGCCATTCATTCCTTATAATTCCAGCATTTGAAATAAATTCATCAAGAAAATGTGTTTATTTTCCGTTTTCTTAAGAATTATTTTAGCTGCGCCTCACGGTTACGGAAAGTAGTTCGGCGTGGGGGTTTACTGGGATATAAATGTTGGACAGAGACTTGCTACGGGCCAATCAAATGTTAGGGAATTGTGTAAATATTTTTGTGCTGGAATTATGGTTAGTTAACCTCGTGGCTGTGAGAAGCAAATTAATAAGAACATGTTTATCGTAAGAAGTTTAGTGAAACAAATGCCACAAGCCCGTGTTATTGAGATAACATATTGTGTCACGCAAATTTCTATGGGGACAGCCAGACAGACATAATTTAGTAAATACGACAGCTATTCCATCAGTAGGGTCCGAGGATTTTATACATTTTGACTATATTCGGAATAACCTTTTACCAAACTAACGGAATGTGATAAAATTGGGCCACAGTCATAGGCGTAGGAGCAGGGGTGGGGGGGGGGCGGGGGAAGGGGGGGGGGGGTGGGACAGGGGGGCAGGGGGGGGGGCAGGGGGCCAGGGAGGGGGGAGGGGGGCCAGGGGCCATATGGGGGGGGGGGGCCAATATTGACAGTGGGGGGGGGCAGAGTATGTTTTGCCCCTCCAATAATTGCGAGGACGACCAAGAAAATAGTGCACCGTGCCAATTTATACTATGGCGTTTTTGTCTGTCTTGCTTTAGGTGTAAAACTCTACATATAGTATTCTCTATAGTTTTCACAGTGCGTACTCAGTTTATCAGTTAAATTCTGGAAAATACGAATTAAGATGTTTCGTGCGTATGAATACAGCAACTATTATCGTTAGTTCTAACAGTTAGGTAGCAGTGAATAGTTAGCCGCCAGTTTCGTACATATTTTTTTTCTGGGAGTTTCAAACAGTAATTTATTCTAGAGAAAACGTATGGATGGGAATGGATTTCCACCATCACAGTACATTTGCCTCTGGACGAGGCTAGTTCCGCAAGTGATCAGTTTTTGTGGAGATAACATATTTCAGTATTTTCAATACTTTGATTCCACTTACGGCCACAAATGCTCATCTCCGAGGGAACGGTGACATCAATTGCACCCTAGGACACTCTCTATCATACATTTACCAGACTTACAGCCGGTTCGAGTGATACTGGAATTATCGAAATCCGGTCAAGGAAACTTCCATTAATCTCGTTTAAGTGTCAATACGTGCAGTATTGCAATGCGTTCGAATTTCAGTTCGAATCTGATAGATGATAACAACACTATACAGTCTTCATTCTAATATTGTAACTTCTATTGCTTTTGATGTTTTGCCAATTAATCGGACTTGTTCAACCTATTGAGACTCTCGGGATATAAAGCATCAAGACACTATCAACAAACAAAAGGAACAGGGGACCATTTCACTAAACTTCGTACGACTAAAATGTTCGTAAGTCCAAAATTATGATAGTCTGTAAATTTCACATTAACAATGATTTCTTGTAAACATTTGATGGATTTACATTTATTGAGCATAGGCTGCATATGCATATGGAATTTCCAGACGATCCTAAATTTACACTTACGAACATTTTAGTCGTAAGAAGTTTAGTGAAACGGGCCCCAGGAACTTAAAAGTTCTCTATAAGCCATCTAGTTCTATGTCATGTTGTTTTCGTTTTGAACAAAACGCTGAGGTAAATATAAATTAGTCCTGAGGGTTGTAAGTACATGTAATGGGCTGTAATAAAAATACATTATAGGGTTAACTGTATTGTAATTTTGAAATTTGCGGCGTATATCAGAAAATGATAGGTCAGAAAATCTGTTTAATGGCTCCGCTAGCAATGCGCTTAACCTACATGTATTTCTAATGCACTCCTTTACTACTGGCGTAGGAATACATATTGAACTAATTTGCGACCGTTGATCAACAATGATATACCTGTAACTTACAACCCTTCGTACTTATTAATATCTGAATGTTTTGAACACACGAGAGTCGTTATGAAACTACACACTGTAATTGCAAAGTAAACACACCCTTGTAACATATTGCTGTGAAACAACAAAACAACAACAACAACAACAACAACAAAATGACATAACGTATTCCGACATGAAACCAACTACCCACTCTTTATCAGGAAAATATCATAAAACATATCTATATATATATTCCTTGCTCAAGTACAAAATGTTGTCTTTTTGCCAATTTACTATGATCAATGCAGGCTTTATCGGACTTCAAACTAGGCACTGATATATGTCAATTCGATGCCCTGTCATCGATTCGGGACCATATCACACTGAGACATCTGACGCGGAAATATACCCAAACCATCCTTGTCAATCGCCTAATAAATTTGAACATATATGTGGCTGTGACTGGAGAAGTGGGGCTTGTGTGATGTCTGATCAGCGTAGTTCCTGATCAAATAGCGCACTCCTGTAGCCTTATCACGATCTATGTCACCTGTTAGACGCATGGTGGGTGTTTCATTGATGGAATGGTGAACAATGCAGATCCCGATCAGACTGTGCGGATGCACATGCGGATCTGGGGCCCGTTTCACTAAACTTCGTACGACTAAAATGTTCGTAAGTCCAAAATTATGATAGTCTGTGCATATGCAGCCTATGCTCAATACATGTAAATCCATCAATTGAAATTTCCAGATGATTCTAAATTTGCGCTTACGAACATTTTAGTCGTACGAAGTTTAGTGAAACGGGTCCCTGGATCTACATTGGTCGCTAAACCCATAAGTCCCATTTATCCGACCACAGCCAGAGGAGAAATGGGGCTTATACCGTTTGTGACCGTCATGGATGAGATATGAACACACATGTGCCTGTGACCAGAGAACTGGGTCTTATGAGGTGTGTGACCAGTGTAGACCCAGATCAGACTGCGCATCCGCAGTCTGATCAGGGTCTACACAGTTCGCCATTCAGTTATTGAAACACCCATCGTGATATTCGCAAACAGTACAGATCATTAGCAGGCTGCCAGAGTGTACTAGCAGATCAGGAAGGAGACTACCCCCAAATGCAATGAGCCCCATTATCCAGTCACAGCCACCTATCGCTCGCAGCGCCAGTATTCGTCAGTAATTGAGTTGAAAGTGGCCGACAATAATTATTGCAAACTGGGACCAACGAACATACGCATATTACATAGACTAAATCGTCATAAAAAGAGAAAATGTGAAAATTCCGCATTTGCCCTGTACTTGAATTGATAACATTCTAATCTGCACATTAGTATTATACTTGGAACATGTTATGTTCAAGTTACCTCAAAATAAATTCTAAAATAGTGAATATATTCACAAACACCGAGTCGAGTAAAATAAAATCCCATTTTGTCAACAACGTAAAAGATATCGGTGACATAACGAGTGATTTGCCCATTTTCACTGAAAATAAACATAGGAAACGAACAAGGAAGAAAGCTATCAGCTCGATGTAATGGTATTATAAACATGTAAAAATGCCAATACCCAGTTAATTAGCATGTCACGCTGACACGCTGTCAAATAAGGTTATATTGACATGCTATTACCGAGCACAAGGCAAACAGAAGCACGTTGCGGTGCTGGAAACTTCATTGATATAATGTAGTTGTGACTCGAGAAATAGGGATTATGGCGTTTGTGACCAGTGTAGCTCCTGATCAAATAGTACGTTCCTGTAGCGTGATAACGAGCTGCATATGACGGGTATTTCATTGATTGATAATGATCCTGGTCAGCGGATGCATGGGCTGATCTTGATATACACTGATCGCCAAATCCCATAAGCCCCGTTTCTCCAGTCACAGAGACACATGAAGTGGTCAGTGAAATAAGGAGGCTAGCCCCCTTAATCCACTGACCTCTTAATGAACTTCGCTCTCCTTTTCCTCTAACCCAAACATGTATTAAAGGTGCATGCCCACTCGGAAGGCACAAACTGTTCTTTATAGGAATTAAATAAGTGTATAATTGTGTCACTATTCCACCAGATCGAATAATTACAAGTGCCCGCTATAGAGATATAATCACTTATTAATATGTATTGTACTGATAGTGACTCGCGGTGGTATCAGACTATTTTCATATGCAAATGATGCATGGTATTTTTTAATTAAATGCGTCACCTGAAAAAATAATATTTTCGACAGATTATAAAGTATGATAATTGCACATCAAAAAATAATTACAGAGAATAAATAGTAATGTCCGTTAAAATTTTAAGGAAACACGGTTATCGCCTCTGATATCTGTGTGGAAAGTTACGTCTGATATAAAATGTATAATAATTCCAATCAATACGTGGGGTAATGGTGAATGAATGTTTATTTTGCCAGAAAATGTCACAGATGATGTCTCTAATATAAATAACATTGTGTGCCTACTGAGTGGGCATGTACCTTTAAAGGTAAAGTTGGTTGATGTTTTGAATAATACTCTAAAAACACAATAACGTGCCAACAATGGCAACATCACATGTCTTGCGTGAAACTTGCACATTTGATCGAGATCCGTCACTCAAATATAATATGAAGAAAAATACATATTACACTTGAAAAACACACACATGTTAGAGAAAATATTTCGTGTAAGTATTCACATTTTATGATGTCTACATATAGGTGGAAAATGGTACATGCAAATGAAACAAAATAATGTTAATGTCAGGTTGCTCGCGAAAAATAATGCTATTAGTTAGGGTTAAAGGTACATGCCCACTCAGTAGGCACAACATGTTCTTTATAGGCATTTAATAAGTGTATAATTGTGTCACTATTCCATCAGTTCTAAAAATTACGAGTGCCCGCTATACAGATATAATAAATTAGTAATACATTTTTACTGCTAGTGACGCGCGGTGGTATCAGGCTATTTTCATATGCACATGAGGCATGATGTATTTTAATTATTTATACAATTATTTATAAAACATATTTACACAATTCCCTAACATGTGATTGGCCCGTAGCAAGTCTCTGTCCAAAATTTATATTCCAGTAAACTCCCACGCCGAACTACATTCTACAGGTGCGCTGTCATTGCTGTCAATGTAAACAAATGGCTGCCGTTTGTCAAAATAAAATAAACACATTTTCTTGATGAATTTATTTCAAATGCTGGAATTATAAGGAATGAATGGCCTTCTTGTGGAATTTATCGGGGATATAAACTTGGAAAAGTCGCGGGAATACTGGACGAGGCCTTCCGGCCTTCGTCCAGTATTCCCGCGACTTTTCCAAGTTTATACCCCGATAAATTCCACAAAAATGCCATTAATTCCTATAATAATGCCAATATTTCGTGGGGAAATGGTGAATGAATGTTTATTTGTCCAGGAACTGTCTATAATGTTGTCTTTGATATAAAGAACAGTTTGCGTCTACTGAGTCGGCATGTACCTTTCATGTCAGGTTGCTCGCGGAAAATAATACTATTAGTTAGGGTTAATGGTAAGCTATATGTGCGTTTTCCAAGAGATTCGAACTATACTTATACAATATTATATATAATAACTATCATTTTGCGACAGATGTAAATATAGCATGTTTTTACAAAATGCAGCAATTATGGAAACAAACAACGCCTACCACATTAATACGTATACATAACTATATATGTGGCTGTGGCTGGATTAATGGGGCTTATGGGTTTTGCGACCAGTGTAGATCCAGTAGCCGATTTCATCAAAATTGCAAAGTATACTTTTCTAGCAACGTATACTTTGAGGGAGAAATTTTCAATTTAAGGATAAATTTATTAATTTTTATTATACTGAATTTATTACATTATCACAGCCATTTTGGCTGTGATAATGTAATAAATTCAGTATAATAATTCTACATACTTTTAATCATCAAATATATGCAGTGGTTAGTTCTATATGATATATTGCATTTCGGAGAAAAAAAAAAGATTACTCCCTCAACTCAGGATCTGAACTGTTCGCCTATCCATTAATGAAACACCCGCCATGCTTCTAACTAGCAAGCACTATAGAGCGTTATCAGGCTACTGGAGAGTGCTATTTGATCAGGAGTTTCACTCGTCACAAATCCCATAAGCCCCGTGTATTCAGTCACAGCCACTTACTGTCTGTTCCACGTCTTGCTGCCGACGAACTTTTGGCTGTTACATCTAAAAAATAATTAAAAGTAAGTACTTTTTTATCAATAAGAAAAGTCACCCTCCCAAAAAATAATTATTTAATGAAATTCCATCAAATAATGTCATATGTTATATGGTACTTGTATTGTTAATATATATACCGTTTGCGTATGTATGTATGTATGTAGAGACGGCTTTTGTAACCAGAAACCGTTGACATACGTGCTGGTTTTTGTAACCCATGATATTAATTCTTCGATATATGAACCATGCTTGGTGTAGGTGGCTTCAAACTTTAAATAATTTTTTCTTTTGTGCCTGACCCGACGTTCCGAGTTCGATACTCAAGCTGTTGTGCGATACCCGAGGGCAGATTTAACTTGGTTGTTTTTCCAATCCTTCTACACTAATGCCGAGTGATAGAGAAGGTAATATACGTCTCACGGCACATGGTTTACAAATACCCGAGATGTATGTTATAAAATGGAAAAAGTTGAAAAATAACAGTTACATTATGTCACATATTATGTTTGGGTCTGACCCACAGTTCCGAGGTCGATACTGAATAATAACAGAGTTAAATTATGTCGCTCGGCCACGGCCGTTTTGGCCGTGGCCGAGCGACATAATTTAACTCTGTTATTATTCAGTATCGATCTCAGAACTGCGGGTCAGACCCAAACGTAATATGTTTCAAATATGCAGCCGCATGTACCAAGCATATCTCATATATCGTAATATTAATATTTGAGTTCACAAAAAAGCGGGGGTTACAAAAACCGATGCGTTCGTCAACGCTTTTTGTAACCCCCGGTTTTTCTAGTAACTTGGTTACAAAAAAACGGGGGTGGCGGGGGTGGGGGCGGGGCGAGGTACACAAACCGGCACTACACACGTACATTGCAATCTCTAGATTACATCGTCATCATGACATTAGTCACAACGTAACACATAATATTTCTGTATATGTTTGTAAATACTCATATGCCAATTGGCCTGCGTTAATCTAATTCATTTATTTCAAAATACTTGAAATAATGTTCTTGCAATCAAGCAGCTTGATTGGCTGAGCCTGAGCTGTGCCACAGCTCAGGCTCAGACAATCAAACTGCTTGATTGCGAGTTGGCATTGCCACTATAGTTCTGGGGGCCGTTTCACTAAACTTCTTACGACTAAAATGTTCGTAAGTGCAAATTTAGAATCGTCTGGCAATTGATGGATTTACATTTATTGAGCATAGGCTGCATATGCAGCCTATGCTCAATAAATGTAAATCCAATAATTGTTTACAAGAACACATTGTTAATGTGAAATTTACAGACTATCAGAATTTTGCACTTATGAACATTTTAGTCGTACGAAGTTTAGTGAAACGGGCCCCAGAAACGTTGACCATCTGAGAGAGATTAATGCAGGCGGACGTGTAACACAGTCAGCAATACTTACAATGGCCTCGAGCCAATCTACCTTCTCGTCACCCTCGTCGTGAAACAGGTAGCAGGACCCCCCATACGGCACCCAGCTGTCGGCACAACACGTCTCGTCCGCTACAAGTCACATATAATGTGTAAAGGCACTGTTGCTCAAATGGTATCTCGGGTATTCGCTATATTCTACCGAACACACGTCTTGTCCCCTTTACTCTATTGTTGATTGTGGACAATGTATTTGAGATAGGTGCGTGATTTATTTTTGCATGCAAACCTGAAGTACTGTTGAACAATTTTATCTGGAAAATCAAACGTCGCAACATCTAACATGTCAGATTAACACGTTAAAACGTCACAGGGGCCAACATTGAAATCCGCATAATCTGTAGCGTTCTGTCATTATCATTAACGTTAGTTTTCAGATATGCATACAACACGTGCTTCGTTTCTGACGTGTAGAATTGTAGTCAAATACGCCAGAACAGTAAACTGAGAATATGATGTCAACGTCATTTCGGTCATTCTTTTGCTACTCTGTATGTTGGTAACGTCAGAATCATCCGAATATTGTTCGCAACAATACGAGTAACCTTGGTAACTGATTGGAGAAATGGGATTTGCTTACGGAATGTGCGACCAGTGTCTATCCTGGTGAAATAGCACACTCCTATTAGAAGCCTGGGGCCCGTTTCACTAAACTTCGTACGACTAAAATGTTCGTAAGTGCAAACTTATGATATTATGTAAATTTCACATCAGCAATGTTTTCTTGTAAACAATCATTGGATTCACATTTATTGAGCATAGGTTGCATATGCCCTAAATACGTTATGTCAAATGAATAAAATAGATATGTTCCAAATGTAATCCGTTATGGCGCTACAAAGCAATTATGTTTTGACATTGACGTCATCATGGGGGAGGACTTTGCCACTATATGTTCTTGTAAGGTATATACAGTGGGGTCAGCGTGTCAGTGCACACACGAACGAACACGACAGGTTGGAACCAACCTGTCGTGTTCGTTCGTGTGTGCACTTACACGCTGATCCCACTGTATCCCAGCATATCATTTGCGCATGATAGCAATTTATAGGTGTTCGTTTAAAGTGTGTATGCCCCTATAAGTGGACCCCCCTAGCAGCAACATTGTAAATAATATCTACAGATGCATACCTCTCAATACAATATTGTGGCAATTTGCTCCCCCACCCTCGCCCGAGTGCAAGGTGTATGATCACGTGGTACTAACAACAACAACAAGTACTGAAATTTCCAGAATCCATCTGATTCAAAGTACGTATTCTTTTATAGTGTCCTTATTACGTAACGGATGTTGATGAAATATGGCGCATCAAACGCGTCTTGTATTTTCGGAGACACGGAAATCGATTCTTCGCAAAAACGACATAAGTCTGTGCCGAACTCCCTGGACCACCAAATGCAGCTCATGAAAACGCGTTTGCTGCGCCATATTTCATCAAAATCCGATGCATATTAAGGAAAATATAAAATAATACTTACTTTGAAGTGGGCGACGTTGTTGTTGTTGTTGTAACCACGTGATCATGCACCTTGAAGTGGTAATGATAACCCTGTTTTCATGGGTCTGGCTCACCCACTATTATTATAAGTGTCCGTGACTCATTAAAATAACTGCAATTGCTAGTATGAGCTCCCGATTGTAGAACTATGAAGTGTTTTGTGAAGAACAGGAACCTATTATATGGGCATATTTATAATAATTGTATTGCTAGGATTTAAACTTTTCACTAGATTATAAAACAGTCAATGGCGTCTACTCACTGAAACCTATTGGTTATTTCCAAGTTTTCTGCTCTTTGCAGTCTGAAGTCATATGATAAACATAATCTCAAACTCGTTTCCATTTGATATGAGATTTATACAACTCGTGCGTAATTGTATGCACCGAGCCTCCGAGTGACTCGTTTCATAAATATCATATCAAATGGGAACTCGTTTGAGATCCTCTATTCATCAGATAACCTGTCATGTATTGACCGAATACGCACTAATTGATAACATATTGTTGTTTCAGGCATTGACCTGATACAAACTTCCGGGTTACAACGAAGTGAAAACTGACATTCCATTGGTCGGATGACGTCACGTGACGTTACCGAATGACGTCAGTGTAATGACGCAACGTAAACAAGTCCACGGTCTGTCCATAGATAACGACGTTAACTGTGGTCGTTTTCGAGCAAAAACCGTTACCTGATAAATAGAATACCAGGCTAGTGTATTTTGATATTAAGTATATCATGCTCGGCTCGGAAACGGTATGAATTCCTCGGCAAGCCTCGGAATTCATACGCGTTTCCTAGCCTTGCCTGACTAACTTGATATCAAGTAGCCTGATACACTAGCCTGGTATTCTCTATATATTGCCCCATTTCGTTCGATCAGATTTAAAAAAGAATGCTTTGTTTTATTATCGAAAGCAAATATTGTTTTTGCATTGTTTATATGGCCTTTAAATATGGACAGGCTTCGTGAAACAGACACTTTTTTAGAAGTAACCATCGATTTACACGAAACTCAACGCTAGTGGATATCACTAGTAAAAACATTTATTTAATAATCCCAATTTATATTCATGCGACTCATATGTACATATGGGTCCCGAAATATAATCAACTATTAAAGTACTTTATATGTTTCATCACTTCCTGACCATATCTGAGATCAAGCGCATTTCAACGAAATAATACGTACATCTCAACACCACCGGCAGCACGGCCAGCACCACCAGGATTGTGAAAGTCGCCATGTTGCCATCAGACGTTACACATCACCGTATGTCATATCCGACCACCAGGGGAAATGAGGTAAACTGTACAAGGACATACCTGATAAGATATGAGTCTCATAACTGAATGACAATCCAAACTCAAGCTAAAGGAATTCATTCACCTCCGGTTCTTATCGTATTGACCCATTGCATGGTGAATGTGTACATATGAGACACGCCATGTGATTTTGTACCTTCGGACATCTGCGTAAATTCATTAAATACGTCTACAAAATTTACAATAAAGTCACAAGTTGACAAAATTTTCAGAGTACATGCGGAATATAATTCCGCATGCACCCTGAAATTTTTGTCAACTTCTGAAGTCATTTACTGAAAATATCGCATTTTCTGTAAATATATTTCATGAAATATCGCAGATGTTCTTAGGTACAAAATCGCATGGCGTGTCTTATATGTACATTTTTTTCTAATGGAGACATGATTAGTTTTCTTTGTTTTCATCGTTTTCTTATTTTTTATCGAACGTATATACTGTTACCACACAGTTGAACCGTCTCGTCGAGACGATTCAACTACTGTCTGTTTCACGAAAGCTGCCCAAATTGTACGGCTATATAAACAATTAAAAAACAAGATTTATTTTCATAATATTAAATTAAAGGACAAATTAAGAATGAGCCTTCTTTTTATTTCGTGAAATTTGGTCAAATATTGATTTTATTGCGAAAACAAAATTTCCCCATGTTAAATCCCCATAGACATCTTCACGGAGTGAAGATGTCTATGGGGATTTAACATGGGGAAAATTTTTTGAATTTTAGAAATACTGGACCGATTTTTAAAATTTAACTTTTGTTTTCTTAGTTAGATCATATCCAAGCTATCTAGTCATGTTTCGTAGTCAATTTCCAAATTTTTTCGTTTTTTGACTCCTTCCACACTTCCTTACCACTTTTTTTCCCATGTTAAATTCCCATACAGTAGACAAATAAATTTTTCGTAATAAAATCAATATTTGACCGAATTTCATGAAATAAAAAGAAGGTTCATTCTTAAATTTTCCTTTAATTTAATATTATCGAAAATAATATTGTTTTTGAATTGTCTATATAGCCGTAAAATTTGTGCAGCTTTCGTGAAACAGACTATAAGTGGTAACACTACATACTTCCATTGATAAATAAAGAAAATCGAAAAGAAACGCTAATCACATGAAATCATTGCTATGTCGTGTTTTAGCCCATTTCATAAATGTGATATGACACACGTGTAATAACACCTGGAACGAATTTGATTGGCTGACCGCATCACCCTAATTACGTATTCGTATTATGCGTCAACGTTCTGTCAAATGAATAAAATAGACGTTCCATATGACGTCCGTAATGGCGCGACAAAGCAAAATTGTTTTGACGTTGACGTCATCATGTTTAAAACGTCATTAGAAGCGTCGGCGACTGATTAAAGTTGCTGCAATTGTTAGAAAGAGCTCCTGTTTAATAAAAAAAAAGTGTTGTAAAAGAACAGGAACCTATTAAATGCCATTTTGATAGCTAGTATTAAAACTATTTTTCTTTGTGCATATTTTCAACCGGATGAGAAATTAGGCAATGGCGTCTTGTCACTGAAACAGATCGCTGATATCTCCCAAGTGTTTTGCTATTTGGAGCCTGAAGTCATGTGATAAACAGAATCTCCAACTCGTTTCCACTTGATATGTGATTTATGACACTCGTCAGAAATGTTATGCACCTCGCCAGAGGCTCGTTGCATAAATCTCATATCAAATGGAAACTCGTTTGAGATCCTCTATTTATTAAGTTTGAATCCTGTGAATTACAAATGAATTGGGTCAAGGATTGTGTTCGATCTCTGATTTGGTTAAACAAATGGGCCATGATTTGAAAAATACGAATTTTCGCCATGTTCACTGTACAACAGGGCCAACAACCGGTTAAATTGTGCCATATTATGACAATAATTCATTATAATTCCAGCACAAAGATATTTACACAATTCCCTAACATTTGATTGGCCCGTAGCAAGTCTCTGTCCAAAATTTATATCCCAGTAAACTCCCACGCCAAACTACTTTCCGTAACCGTGAGGCGGAGTTAAAATAATTCTTAAGAAAACGGAAAATAAACACATTTTCTTGATGAATTTATTTCAGATGCTGGAATTATAAGGAATTTATGGCATTTTTGTTGAATTTATCGGGGATATAGACTTGGAAAAGTCGCGGGAATACTGGACGAGGCCTTCCGGCCTTCGTCCAGTATTCCCGCGACTTTTCCAAGTTTATACCCCGATAAATTCCACAAAAAGGCCATTCATTCCTATAATAAACTAACAAAATGCTATTCAGTGTCTCAAACTGAATTAACTCTTAGAATGCCGGAAACCTAAAATGTCGTCTGCTGTTGTTTTATATTTTACATTCTTTATCAATGAAAGTATGGCTTGACAGCAGAGCGTCGGAATTATACTCGTATCTATCTAATTTCTCGCCTAACCACTGTCACCCACCCCATCCCATCACGACCACCACATCGGGTTCTAACCAATATAAATGGGTTCACATGCTCCAGATAAGGAATTTGTAATTGAGTATTGTCACTCCATCATTTCTGAAGCAATTGGGTATTTCAAAATTTTAATTGGGTAAAATAAAATCACACTACTGTTTACACATTAAGAGACAGCAATTATTGAATAGTTTCCTTCGAAATGAAAATGTGTTTTCATGGAAAATAAGAAAAATATGCTATATTTGCGGTCTGTTTATTGTTTCTGCAGCATGATAAAGGTACCACACATTTATTATTGCTTTTTGATACTCACTACTTCTGATTTCAATTGGGTTTTTGGCAATTTTAATTGGGTATTTAAGCAAATATGCAGCTTATCTGGAGCTCTGGGTTCATGTCGGTATAAAACCACTTTCTGAACGGAGTACAAGAATACGACGCCTGACACTAGTACCGAATGGACGTCATAATCGACCACTCGGGATCTGCATGTGCGCGTGTAATTAAGTAATATTAGCTATATTGCATTCATCTTTATTAGATGAATTTCGAACGAACGCTAACTTAGGAGCGTAGACATTATTATATTAAAAATTCAATTTTTTAGTTTTATTTGCCCATGTCCTGATGCCCCCGCCCCCCAGCCAGCTTCGTATGCACATATTCGGTTGAGTGCATTCTTGCCCCAATACGCGCTTACCGTTTCATCAATTATTCAACCATCGGTAGACTATGTGTGTAACTGGAATGACGATACTATGCGATAACATACGTTACCGAAGCAACATACATTCGTTGATGGAATATCTTCACTGTAGATCATTGGTATTGTATAGAGGCAGACAGTGGAAATCATGATATAAACGTACATGTACTCGGACGTGCATGCTTATTTGTGTGACTATCCTGTTTCTAGATGTCGCAATATGTACTAAGGGTGCTTGGGGCCGTTTCACTAAACTTCGTACGACTAAAATGTTCGTAAGTGCAAAATTATGATAGTCTGTAAATGTTACATTAACAACGTTTTCTTGTAAACAAATAATGGATTTACATTTATTGAGCATAGGCTGCTTATGCAGCCTATGCTCAATAAATGTAAATCCATCAATTGAAATTTCCAGACGATCCTAAATTTGCACTTACGAACATTTTAGTCTTACGAAGTTTAGTGAAACGGGCCCCTGATCTGTACATATTAGGCCTCTATAGAAGTTAGTATAAATTGCATTCCAATAATATACGAACGATACTCAGTGCATTATGATCTCTACCTGTTGGTCTGTAATATAATCTGTCGCATGAGGTTCACCGTGAAAAGTGTGAGAAAGAACGTCGCTGGGGATGAATTCCGTGGCGACAGATCCTTTCCTCCAGGTCTTCCTCTGAATCCCGTTAGCCATACTGGTTCTGGAGGCATAGCCCGAAACCAAACACCCGCCAATGTTACTGACCAGTGACCGCCGACCACATCGCACAATGACGACGTCACATAATGACGCAATAATAACGTCATGAAGTCATTGATATACGTCATTGATATCGGTAGATTTTAAAATTTACTAAAACATGTTTTATAAACATGACGGCGACTTACAGACAACATGCATCTGCAAAATAATACAAGTAGATCATTTCAGCCCCAACTCAAATGTCTGGCACTAAACTTAGCGCTTTGTGCACCCATTGCCTCAAAATAAATGACATCAAAGATCAAAATTAACGTGATGGTGGTGTTATAAAAATGACAAAAATCCTCAAAGCACTTGCTGAATATTGATTTTCAGTTTAACACATCGTTAGCTAATTGGCTGAAGCTTACGTTTCAAGTTCAATAATGAGTATACCGTATGAGGAAACTACGTCAATTATCTCGTTTGCCATTGGCCCAATATCGGCATTTTGTCACTCAATGTAGTAACGTCATCGGCCCAAAATCGGCCCCTGGCACACAGCTGGTTAAACTTTGTTTCAATGGAAATGATTCTAAAGTTATCATCGTAACTGTTAAAAGAACAGTGTACAGTGAAACCTCTCTAAACCGGATACCCCATGGTGTAAATCAGGCATTTAATCATTCTGATCCATAGTTGTGTGCTATGCGATCACGAGCAGACATTATCACATTAGGTAAATGACCAAGAAACTCATCAACAATAATATCACAGGTGATTTATTGGTGTCCTGTTTAGAGAGGTTCCACTATGCTTTAATTTCATTGTACTTTTAATGACGTTTCACTTGTCGGACAACACAAACCTGTGTGCAACAATCTAACGTATACTAGACAGCGTTTGTTTATTATTTATTTTTTGTTTTTAAGGTAGTTCCTTTCTTGTGGCCCCGTGTAAAGTCAATGGAAATTGAATAAAAAACCCTACTAATAAAACCATAGCTACATACATAAATAAGTAGTTATGCCAATACTGCTACCAAAGAAAAATGCACACAAACCTGTAATATGTAAATAATATACCAATTTTGACGTACATGTATATTTACGTCTCTACACAGGTGTGTAGAAGCCAACACAAAAATGTGCCTCTTATTTGCTAACTACAGCATATGGTGTGATTTCCTTGCTGGCAGCATCTGCATAAAGACTTCTTGGCCACATATATACTGGTGTAAGTAGTTGTTGTTTTATGAGTAATAATTCCAGCACAAAACTATTTACACAATTACCTAACATTTGATTGGCCCGTAGCAAGTCTCTGTCCAAAATTTATATCCCAGTAAACTCCCACGCCGAACTACTTTCTACAGATGCGCTGTCAATGCTGTGAATGTCTTTTTGTGGAATTTATCGGGGATATAAACTTGGAAAAGTCGCGGGAATACTGGACGAATTCCACAAAAAGGCCATTCATTCCTATAGTATTTTTGTATTAGATTTCCATATACACAATCTTAAAGGTACATGCCCACCCAGAAGGCACAAACTGTTCTTTATATCAGAGACATCATCGGAGACAGTTTCTGGCAAAAGTAAACATTCATTCACCATTACCCCACGTATTGATTGTCATTAATATGAAATAGGCACTACCTATGACGGGCGACGTTAGTATATGAAACTAAATTTACCAATTGATAGCTTTACCATGATGTTAGTATGCTATAAACGGTACTGTAGTATATTGTAGTATTGCAGAGATACTTCCCGCAACTCCCACGGTGTTACAACTTCTCTATTATAATTAAATGGTGTCATTTTCGCGCTTCTCTTATTTGAACCAGTGATACAATTTAGATATTTCCTTTTCATATATAGTACATTAATAGCCTAAGCATAGTGGAGCGCGTGGTCGAGCGGTCTGAGGCGTCGGACTGCTGATCTTACGGTCGTGGGTTCGAGCCTCACCGGAGGCGTGCGTTGAGCAAGACACTTTATCCACACTGCTTCAGTCCACCCAGTAGTAAATGGGCTAAATACCGGGAGGGAACAACGATTGTATTTGATTGTATTTGATTGTATTTGATTGTATGTACATGTACTTATGAATAAAAATATGATCCACTCAGTACTGATAAGCCAGTATACTGGCAACAGCAAAGCATTATAGAAACTGTATTAGTACATTTACGATCATGTTAAGAAAAAATAACAATCTTCAGTGATATTATTCCCAATTTTCGCAATCTCAGTCGTCATTGAGCACGACTGTCACTTCGAGAGTTATACACATTTTGCCCATTTTTGGTATGAATTGTGTTAAGTTTTACATTTACTTTTGATTAACCCAGTGCTGTGTCAGATGTGTTTATATCCTGGACTACAGAAACAGGTGCACTAGACGCACACTTGCAATACATACTTTGTTCTGGTAGTCGCGTTCCCGAATTATCCCGGATCGCTTGACTATGTCTTGTATTTTTAAACTCACATCAGCGAAGTTAAATGCAGCGTGGCGGCTATAGAAATTCTCCAGGTGTGTCCCTCCAGTGATGCTATTATTTTCTCGATCCCTGGTGGTCTTTGAGCACATTTTGACTATTTTTCGTATTAGTTTTTTCCTTTTTACATACAGCTTCACTTCAGCTGTTGGTAAGAGGTACTTGTGTCATGGACTGTGAATACAGCACAGGCCATGACACAACCGAACAGGCGCAATAAAACAGCAGTTGCAATGCATACTTGTTTCTGTTAGTCATGTCCACAGAATATCATGGATCGTTTGACTTTGTCTTGTAAACAACATCACAACAGGTGCGGTTTCTATCTAATGATGTTGATATATATATAGTGTGCTTCTATCTAATGATGTTGAAAGATAGAGAGAGAAATATTATGGTTTCTATCTAATGATGTTGAGAGAAGGTGGGTGGAGGTGCGGGGAGAGATATATTGTGGTTTCTAGGTAATGATAGAGAAAGAGACACAGAGAGACATATAGAAATACAGAGAGAGAGAGAGAGAGGAGAGAGATGATGAGAGAGAGACAGAGAGAGAGAGAGAGAGAGAGGAGGAGAGAGAGAGATGAGAAGAGAGAGAGGAGAGAGAGAGAGAGAGAGAGACGAGAGAGAGAGAGACGAGAGAGAGAGAGAGAGAGAGAGAGAGAGAGAGAGAGAGAGAGAGAGAGAGAGAGAGAGACAGACAGACAGAGACAGACAGACAGACAGACAGAGAGAGTCGGGCGAAATTTTATTCGTCGCCCGTATTAGTAAAATACCAACTGTAGTAAAAATACATGCTAAGCTTGGTTTACGGTAAAACAAATTTTACACTTCAATCATATGTTCAATGGTAAGTTTTCATATACTCGTAACATAAAGCGGGCTACTTCGTCGCCCGTATTATACATTTTATATCGGACGTAACTTTCCACACTGATATCAGGGGCGATAACACTGTTTCCTTAACATGTTAACGAACATTACTATTTAGTATTTATTTTTGGATGTGCAATGATCATTTGATTAGTATAAATAATTAAAAAATATCATGCCTCATTTGCATCTGAAAATATCCTGATACCACCTGATACCGCCTGATACCACCGCGAGTCACTATCAGTAAAATAAATATTACTAAATGCATATATCTCCATAGAGGGCACTCAATAGCAGACCGTGGCCGAGGGCTAACACCGTCGGACTGCCAAGCTGACGACCCGGGTTCGATTCAGGGTTCAGTTCCCGGGCATCAGCATTTCTGAGATACTTTGTATTTCCTGCTCTACTAGTCCTTTCGGATGGGAACTTTAAAAGGCGGTCCCGTGTATCAGATTTGAAGGAGAGCCTGGGCACGTGAAAGAACTAGAGGGGACTATTCTAATAAGAGCTAGGCCCCCTGGGGCCGGTTTCCTCTTTATCAACCTCCTTCCTTTCTCCCCTTCTTGGGAGACGACATGCAAGGTCATCGAGCCAGTGCCGTCGTTAACTCCAAGCATTTACATTTACACTTGTAATGTTTAGAACTGGTGGAATAGTGACTCAATTGTACACTATTTAATTCCTATAAAGAACAGTTTGTGCCTAATGAGTGGGCAGCTAGATAGCTGTACGTGCCGCTTTGATATATTTGCTCCATCGATTAGACATCTCCGGTTCCGTACGCTCGTGTCACACATAAAGTAGTATTAGCGTCATTACGGTGACCTGATTTCGACACATTTGAAAGATAATTAGATCCAATTCTACGAAAATCAACCATAGCACAGCCTGCAATTATTATTGTAAGATTGATTTTAAAAATGCCGTAAGCGACACAATAATGCCGTAAATTCCTGTAAATGACATATAAAATCGGAAGACCAAGGAAATGTTCCACCTACACATGTTATGTAACGGTAAAATATGTCCAACTTTCGATGTCAGATGTGGCTGTGACTGGAGAAATGGGGCTTATGGGTTTTGCGACCAGTGTAGATCCAGATTAGACTGTGCATCCGCACATTCTGATCAGGATCTACACTGTTCGCCATTCCATCAATGAAACACCCAACTTGCTTCTAACAAACAATATATATCATTATCCGGCTACTGGAGTGTGCTATTTGATCAGGAGCTACACTGGTCACAAATCACATAAGCCCCATTTCTCCAGTCACAGCCACAACTCAGGCCCGTAGCCAGACCTGTTTGAAGGGGGGGGGGGTCGTTTCGAAGGCCCAAGGGGCCTGAGGTATCTAGGGGGGTCTAAAAAGTGGACATCGAGGCTAAAAAAGTGGACCTCGAGGCTGGGCGGGGGGGGGGGGGTCGTCCGACCGCTCCGACCCCCCCCCCTGGCTACGGGCCTGCATCTTCGGAAGGCATTGATGGCTTATGAAGTCATTTGAGAAAATCTTGACTGTGCCACTTAATACTATTAAGTAAACAGCTCGTGGTTCGAAATTGGGGCTTATTACAGCGTCATAATTTCCTCTTTTTGACGAATTTGTGGGATTTCATACGCCGGTAATTACAAGCCTAAAGGCGAGTGTGTAAATATTAGTTTCCACGGCTTGTAGCTGATTCTACATGCGACTTAATGACGCCACATTTTTTTTAATATACTGAAGAAACATGTCTAACGCATGGACCGATATCAATGTGTTGATGAATTAGTTGCACCAAATGTTTGGGGCCAATGTATAAAAACTGATACCATTTAAGTCACGTGTTCAGAAACGGGGCCAGTGAATTATAATATACTTTATTACATAAACTTGGCTCTTATAGTACAATAACTCAGTGTATTAAAATCATAATACACTATTGTAATACATATGCAAATGAGACAGCAACAGAAAACATACATTTATTGATTAGTATATAAATAGTCAAGGTGTATGATCACGTGGTTAAAACAACAACAACAAATACTGAAACTTCCAGAAACCCTCCGATTCAAAGTACGTATTATTTTATTTTGTCCTTATTATCATATGTAAGATATTTGGATGAAATGTGGCGCATCAAACGAGTCTTGTTCAGCTGCATTTGGTGGTCTCGGTACTTTGGCCCAAACTTCTGTCGTTTGTGCGAATAATCGATTTTCGTGTCTACGGACACGGACATCTATTATTCGCAAACACGACATAAGTATGTGCCGAACTCCCGGGACAACCAAATGCAGCTCATGAAGACACGTGTGCTGCGCCATATTTCATCCAAATCCGTTGCTTATTAAGGAACATATCAAATAATACTTACTTTGGAGTGGGCGCTCTTTCAACATGTTCAGCCATTGTTGTTGTTGTTGTAACCACGTGATCATGCATCTTGATAGTGATAAAGCTGGGATTACAGATATTATTACGAGGCTCGCCAATATATTCCTACCGTTTCCGAGCCGAGCATGATGATGTCAAACTCTAGCAGTCTATTTATCATGTAATGTTAAATACTATGGGCTGTGCATATATACATATATGTTTTGTTTCTTTGAAATTAACACAGATTTGTTTACTCTGTGTATATACACTGACTTTGGTAACGTCACGTGACGTTGTTCAGCCAATGCAATACCAACGAAAGTAGCTTTTTAAGCAAGCATTCCGCATTAATAAGATATGTTGAACAACAAGTTCTACACATGTATGTAATAAAGCCTATTTTATCAGCTCGACATCCATTCATAGTAATATTATAGTAATACACAACTGTTTGCGTTAATCTTGCCCAGTTAGTCAACGTTTCTGAAATTTCATTGACATTGACATGACGTAATCAAGCAAGTTGATTGTCTGAGCCTGAGCTGTATCACAACTCAGGCTCACCCAATCAAGCTGCTTGATTGTAAGCACACTATTAAAGTATTTTTCAATAAAAACATTAACAAATATTGGCAAGATTAGCTTAGGCGGTAGAGTAATAAACATTAAACACCATATGTAAAACTTTATTGGCAATGCCATGACGCAATCAAGCAATTTTATTGTCTGAGACTGAGCTGTACCACAGCTCAGGCTCAGCCAATCAAGTTGCTTGATTTTAAGCACACTATTCAAGTATTCAGATTCGCATAAGCAACTTGCTTTCTTCTGAATCCCATTCATATCACCTTGAGTTTTGCTCGTGATTTACATCATGTACATATCATGTAACATACTATGAATAACATATGTTTATACTAAGTATTTTTAAATAAAAGAATTAACAAATATTGGCAGCGGTAGTGTAATAAACATTAAACACAACATGTAATACCGCGCAGCAGTGACAAGTCCTTGAAATGCAAATACAGTCATATCGGGAATCAGCGAGACTGTCACATCATTTTGGCGGGAACCTTTATGCTTATCTAAATGGCATCGGATGAAAATATATCGACTTGACCGGAATGTGTTTATGTGTGGCGCCTTTAAGTGCGGAGGGAAGCGGAAGTTGCAACAGCTAATCAATACATACGGGGAAACAATGGTATTATTAAATACAGAATAACAGGCTAATTCTGTTTTCTATAGCATTCGCTCTCAAGGTGTATGATCACGTGGTACTAACAACAACAACAAGTACCGATTCAAAGTACGTATTATTGTATAGTGTCCTTATTACGTAACGGATTTTGATGTAATATGGCGCATCAAACGCGTCTTGTTAAGCTGCATTTGGTGGTCTCTTTACTTTCGCCCAAATTTCTGTCGTTTTTGCGAAGAATCGATTTCCGTGTCGGAGACGCGGAAATCGATTCTTCGCAAAAACTACATAAGTCTGTTCCAAACTCCATATAACACCAAATGCAGCTCATGAAGACGCGTTTGCTGCGCCATATGTCATCAAAATCAAGCAAGCAGTTTTGTAACTGGCTATCATTTTTATCATCAAAACATGCTTTGACAGCACTTTAGAATAATTTACAACATGCTTTGACAGCACTTCAGAATCATTTCCATTAAAAATGATTCTGAAGTGCTGTCAAACCATGTTTTTATTGAGAAATAAGGCAAGATATAAAAGCAACAGCAGACGACAAATCGGTCCCAATTATAGAAAAAGCTAAGTCTCACAACATGGTTGGCTCCGATCGGTTGATTTCAGCAAGGAGTTTTACAACGCGCTGTAGTTTGTATGTAGCACTTTCGCAACGGGCTGTAGTTTAAAATAGAACAAAGGCGTTTACTGTCACATACATTACAGTGGGGTCAGCGTGTAAGTGCACACACGAACGAACACGACAGGTTGGAACCAACCTGTCGTGTTCGTTCGTGTGTGCACTTACACGCTGACCCACTGTTGATCAAAGTAGTGACCGTATTGAAACGAGGTTATCTATAGAATGGGTTGAATGTAAACAATAGCTGAATATCTTCACAAGAATATACAAGAAACAAGGCAATATAGCTTAGTTAAATGTTGCCGTTGCCAAATAATCGTATTATAGTGGTTTATAAAATAATTTAACACACGCAACGGTTACAATTGTTAAATCGTTTAAGTAGAAAATGTAGGTCAATGTCACATGCTATATGTCCGTTCCTTATTTCAGTTTCTGGTGCCAGTACTTTCAGTACTTATATTTATATAAAGTTTAGCAGACATGCTAGGAATTTAGGAAACGCGTAGGAATTTCGAGAATCGCCTCGGATTTCCTACCGTTTCCGAGCCGAGCCTGATGGACAAAACCAGACAAATGCCTTTTGATATCAAGTGTATCCGACAAAGCGAGGAAACGCGTAGAAAATCCGAGTCTCAACGAGGAATTTCTGCCGTTTCCTAGCCGAGCCTGATATACACAAGCAGGTTAGTGCCTTTTGATATCACGTTTAGCAGACAAGGCTAGGAAACGAGCAGAAATTAAGAGGCGAACCTCGGAATTCCTACGCATTTCATAGTCTTGTCTGAATACATTTGATATCAAAAGACATTAGCCTGGTATTTTGTTTATCAGGTAACGTTTAAATCTACATATTGAGAGCAATGAGCAGGTATGGCGTTTTCGTTCAGTAGAACGCGGTTTTTACAAATACCTTGCGCCATTTCACTGACGTCATTCGGTAATGTCATATGACATCGTTCAGCCAATGAAACGTCAGTTTTGAAATATGTTTTTCCAGGATATTCGTATCTAGTCAATGCAGGATACGACATTAGGTTATCAATATCATCTACATATCAAGGTGCATGATCACGTGGTTGCAACAACAACAACAACAACAACGTCGCCCACTCCAAAGTAAGTATTATTTGATATTTTCCTTAATATGCAACGGATTTTGATGAAATATGGCGCAGCAAACGCGTCTTCATGAGATGCATTTGGTGGTCCAGGGAGCTTGGCACAGACCTATGTCGTTTTTGCAAAGAATCGATTTCGGAGACACGGAAATAGATTCTTCGCAAAAACGACAGAAGTTTGGGAAAAAATATAGACCACCAAATGAAGCTTAACAAGACGCATTTGATGCGCCATATTTCATCAAAATCCGTTACGTAATAAGGACAACATAAAATAATACGTACTAGTACTTGTTGTTGTTGTTGTTGTTGTTGTTGTTAGTACCACGTGATCATACACCTTGCATATGTGGCCTGTCGGCACACGAATCATCCTTTGCAAATTATTTGTTTTAACGGCGGCACTTGCTCGGTGGCCTTGAATGTCGGGACCGACTATTTAAGTCCCCATACGATAGGACTAGGCTGGTGCGAAGTTGTATTGCACAAGGACACGCCGAATCGGCCATTCACAGTGGGTCGAGGTGGGAATCGAACCTGGTGTCTCCCAATCCACAATCCGACGCTCTACCTACTGAGCTAATCCGTCCACCCTGAATCATCCTTCTGTGAGCTTCACATTTAAACAAGGGAGCTGGTTATGGTGCGCAACACATATTGTATGGAACAATTGTGTAAAATGTGTAAAATTCCCTCCATACATAACATATAACTATTTATTTACAGTGATGCATTACACCATGGGAGGTCGCCAGTGCGTCCGGGTTATAGAGGTTATTATAGGAATGAATGGCATTTTTGTGGAATTTATCGGGGTATAAACTTGGAAAAGTCGCGGGAATACTGGACGAAGGCCGGAAGGCCTCGTCCAGTATTCCCGCGACTTTTCCAAGTTTATATCCCCGATAAATACAACAAAAAGGCCATTCATTCCTTATAATTCCAGCATTTGAAATAAATTCATCAAGAAAATGTGTTTATTTTCCGTTTTCTTAAGAATTATTTTAACTGCGCCTCACGGTTACGGAAAGTAGTTCGGCGTGGGAGTTTACTGGGATATAAATTTTGGACAGAGACTTGCTACGGGCCAATCAAATGTTAGGGAATTGTGTAAATATTTTGTGCTGGAATTATTCTGTAAATCATAAAGTACAAGAAACCGCCTCCGTTATTTACGCGACATAGTTCCGCAGAACGGGTTAATCGAAGTTGACAATATCATGTCTAGAAGCATAAAGACAATCCCTAAAGGAATACAATACACTTTGGTTTGATTTAGAACAATATATACTATGGTTACGACGTTTGCGACAAGTGTATGCCCAGACCAGACTGCGCATGCGCAGTCTGGTCTGAGCATACACTTGTCGTCTGTCCGTTACTGAATAATGTACACTATGATCCGTAAAGAAATTTGATTCGATGATGTAGGGTAAACATTTGTTATTGGCTGCGTTGACTGTATAACTGGCGTTAGGGACCGACTGGCCGTGAGCGTCTCACATGAAAATATGACGTCGTATAGGTTGGGCTCTGATGAACACGCTTATCACATCTCCTCTGACGAAAATAATTTCGAGACCTTGATAACCACCTCCACAAATAACTTTAGGAATATTTGCATATCTGTGAAAATATATACTTCTTTGGATTGTATTGGGATTGACCTGCCGTAAATGTTTAGTCGAGGTTTTTAGTTGAATGTATTAAAATGTGGACCCGCCGACTGATAACATCGCCCTTCCGATAGCTGTGACCAGAGTAGATCCTGATCGTCATGTGTGTTCATATAATCAGAGATTGATCAAATGATCTAGTTTAATATTGTAGCTGTAATCAGACAGAGCTAGTTTAATATTGTAGCTGTAATCAGATAGAGCTAGTTTAATATTGTAGCTGTAATTAGACAGAGCTAGTTTAATATTGTAGCTGTAATCAGACATAGCTAGTTTAATATTGTAGCTGTAATCAGACAGATTTAGTTTAATATTGTAGCTGTAATCAGACAGAGCTAGTTTAATATTGTTGCTGTAATCGGACATAGCTAGTTTAATATTGTAGCTGTAATTAGACAGAGCTAGTTTAATAGTGTAGCTGTAATCAGACAGAGCTAGTTTAATATTGTAGCTGTAATTAGACAGAGCTAGTTTAATATTGTAGCTGTAATTAGACAGAGCTAGTTTAATATTGTAGCGGTAATCAGATAAAGCTAGTTTAATATTGTAGCTGTAATCAGACATATTTAGTTTAATATTGTAGCTGTAATCAGACAGAGCTAGTTTAATATTGTTGCTGTAATCAGACATAGCTAGTTTAATATTGTAGCTGTAATCAGAAAGAGCTAGTTTAATAGTGGAGCTGTAATCAGACAGAGCTAGTTTAATATTGTAGCTGTAATTAGACATAGCTAGTTTAATATTGTAGCTGTAATCAGACATAGCTAGTTTAATATTGTAGCTGTAATCAGACAGATTTAGTTTAATATTGTAGCTGTAATCAGACATAGCTAGTTTAATATTGTTGCTGTAATCAGACATAGCTAGTTTAATAGTGTACCTGTAATCAGACAGAGGTAGTTTAATATTGTAGCTGTAATCAGACAGAGCTAGTTTAATATTGTAGCTGTAATCAGACAGAGTTTGTTTAATATTGTAGCTGTAATCAGACAGATTTAGTTTGATAGTGCAGCTGTAATCAGACATATCTAGTTTAATATTGTAACTGTAATCAGACAGAGCTAGTTTAACATTGTAGCTGTAATCAGACAGAGTTAGTTTAATATTGTAGCTATAATCAGAAATAGCTATTTCAATATTTTAGCTGTAATCAGACATGTTTATTTTAATTTTGTAGTTGTAATCAGACAGAGCTAGTTTAGTATTGTAGCTGTAATCAGACAGAGCTAGTTTAATATAGTAGCTGTAATCAGACAGAGCTGGTTTAATATTGTAGCTGTAATCAGAAAGAGCTAGTTTAATAGTGTAGCTGTAATCATACAGAGTATACAGAGCTAGTTTAATATTGTAGCTGTAATCAGACAGAGCTAGTTTAATATTGTAGCTGTAATCAGACAGAGCTAGTTTAATATTGTAGCTGTAATCATACAGAGTATACAGAGATAGTTTAATATTGTAGCTGTAATCATACAGAGATAGTTTAATAGTGTAGCTGTAATCATACAGAGTATACAGAGATAGTTTAATATTGTAGCTGTAATCATACAGAGATAGTTTAATATTATAGCTGTAATCAGACAGAGTATACAGAGCTAGTTTAATATTGTAGCTGTAATCATACAGAGTATACAGAGATAGTTTAATATTGCAGCTGTAATCAGACAGAGCTAGTTTAATATTATAGCTGTAATCAGACAGAGTATACAGAGATAGTTTAATATTGTAGCTGTAATCATACAGAGTATACAGAGCTAGTTTAATATTGTAGACTGTTAATAATTACAGAGGTATTTTACTGAGATTAGTTTAACATTGCAGCTGTAATCAGACAGGAGCTAGTTTAATTATTATAGCTGTAATCTGACAGTGTATTCAGAAGGATATTTTAATATTGTAGCTGTAATAAGAAGACTTAGTGTTTTAATTATTGTAGCTGTAATCAGTCAGCAGAGTATGTTTAATATTGTAGCTGTAATCAGACGAGATAGTTTAATATAGCTGTAATCAGACGAGATAGTTATAATTTGTAGCTGTAATCAGACAGAATGACAGAGATAGTTTTTAATTTAATTGTAGCTGTAACAAAGAAACAAGATAGACTGTAATCAGACGAGATACAGAGTATTTTAATATTGTATAATCAGACAGAGCTAGTTTAATATACTGTAATCAGACGAGTTAGTATTATAGCTGTAATCAGACAGAGTATACAGAGTATTGTAGTTGTAATCAGACAGAGATAGTTTAATATTTAGCTGTAATCAGACAGAGATAGTTTAATATTTGTTTAGCAAGTATCGGACAGAGAATAAATAGCTGAATCAGACGAGAATACAGAGCTTTTAATATATGTCAGCTCAGACATGATTTAAGTATTATTTAGCTGTAATCAGACAGAGATAGTTTTTTTATAGTAGCTGTAATCAGACAGAGATAGTATTACTGTAATCAGACGAGTAGTTTAATATTGTAGCTGTAAATCAGAAAGAACTAGTTATTTAAGTAGCTGTAATCATACAGAGTATACAGAGCTAGTTTAATATTGTAGCTGTAATCAGACAGAGCTAGTTTAATATTTGTTGCTAATCAGACAGGATAGTTTAATATAAGTAGCTGTAGTCACAGAGCTAGTATATATAGCTGTAATCAGCAGTACAGAGTAGTTTTTATTTAAATTTAGCTGTAATCAGACGAGCTAGTTTAAATTGTAGCTGTAATCAGACAGAGCTAGTTTAATATTGTAGCTGTAATCATACAGAGTATACAGAGATAGTTTAATATTGTAGCTGTAATCAGACAGAGCTAGTTTAATATTGTAGCTGTAATCAGACAGAGCTAGTTTAATATTATAGCTGTAATCAGACAGAGTATACAGAGCTAGTTTAATATTGTAGCTGTAATCAGACAGAGATAGTTTAATATTGCAACTGTAATCAGACAGAGCTAGTTTAATATTAGCTGTAATCAGACAGAGCTAGTTTAATATTGCAACTGTAATCAGACTTTCATGAGCATGTATAGCACGTGCAAGTGCAACATTGGAATTCATGATATATCACAGACAGTCAAACTTCTTGACTGCGAGTTGGTGTTGCCAATAGACGTCCAGCAACGTTGATAATATTGACAATATTAGCGCAGTCGCTTTGTATAGTAGTTATCCACTACACTATTCAGGGGATACCAATGTTATTGACAGAATGACAATCAGCGTAGACACTAATCTCACTGGATGCAATGCTTGTCTGGCGTTACGCTGGTAGCACAATGATGCTTTTTTCCCGAGCGTTTGGATTTCATACGATAATGTTAGATAAGTAAGTTGTTGTATATTTAGACTGGAACCATGTCCGCTAGATGTCCGGATTACATAGGTTCCACTGTATTCCATGTATCGGAACACTCAAAGACACGTATACAGTAGAACCCCTCTAAACCAGACAACAAGAAAACACATGGTATTTTACTTTTGATGAGTTTCTTGGTCATTTATATAAGGTGATAATGTCTGTTCGTGATCGCATAGCACACAACTATGGCTCAGAATGAGAAAATGCATGATTTACAGTGTAACCTCTCTAAGTTGGTTTATAGAGGTTTCACTGTATCAGCTTTGCAATTATGAATACACACTATAATAGGAGCTGTATGTCAGATCAACCAGTTCAAACATACATTATAGGTTTCCAGTTATACATGTTATACAGTTTATTAATTGTTCATAGAGAACGCGAGGTGTGTCCTATTGGTTTAAACACTATGTAGTATCCCCTTGCCGATAGGCAAGCTAGGGTATATCGTTAGTCCATGTACGTACGTACGTTAGTAACACCTTTCGGCATTTTTCAATAATTCACCGATTTTGATAATATTTGGCCACAGTGTGTGTCTATGTATGGTGCTTCGTTTTGCATACGACCCACGTCCGACCGCCCACAGGTCAAGGTCACTAAGGACTTATGTTGACCGTGTTTGTAAGGCAAACGTGTTAAAATTTTCTTTCTTTTTTTCATGAACTCTTCATCGATTTTGGTAATATTTGGACACAATGTGTGTCTAGGGATGTTGCTTTGTTCTGCATACAACCCACGTCCAACCGCCCAAGGTCAAGATCACTGAGGACTTGATTGTTTGTATTAAGTCTGCCAGCGAGGGGATTAGCTTAGTTCTTGTTCCAGTTCTTGTTTCCAGAGAGATACGTGACATATATGCATGCACTCCATACAGTTTGAAACAGAATTAGAAAACAAGCTTTTACGCTTATGTGCATTATTCTCCTGGACAATTTCAAACCAACTGGCTATATGACATTTGAAGGGGAAGTGATAGAAGGGGGCTAACTCCCTGAGGGAGTTAGCCACATTCTTCCACTTACCCTGAGGGAGTTAGCCACCTTCTTCCACTTACCCTGAGGGAGTTATCCCCCTTCTTCCACTTACCCTGAGGGAGTTATCCCCCTTCTTCCACTTACCTTGAGCTTTTACGCTTATGTGCATTATTCTCCTGTTCAATTTCAAACTAACTGGCTATATGACATTTGAAGGGGAAGTGGTAGAAGGGGGCTAACTCACTGAGTGAGTTAGCCCCTTTCTTCCACTCACCATGAGGGCGTTAGCCCCCTTCTTCCACTTACCCTGAGGGAGTTAGCCCCCTTCTTCCACTTACCCTCAGTGAGTTAGCCCCTTTCTTCCACTCACCCTGAGGGAGTTAGCCCCCTTCTTCCACTTACCTTGAGGGAGTTAGCACCCTTCTTCCACTTACCCTCAGTGAGTTAGTCCCCTTCTTCCACTCACCCTGAGGGAGTTAGCCCCTTTCTTCCACTTACCCTGAGGGAGTTAGCCCCCTTCTTCCACTTACCCTGATGGAGTTAGCACCCTTCTTCCACTTACCCTGAGGGAGTTAGCCCCCTTCTTCCACTCACCCTGAGGGAGTTAGCTACGTTCTTCTACTTACCCTGAGTGAGTTAGCCCCCTTCTTCTACTCATCCTGAGGGAGTTAGCCCCCTTCTTCCACTCACCCTGAGGGAGTTAGCCACGTTCTTCTACTTACCCTGAGTGGTTAGGCCCCTTCTTCTACTCATCCTGAGGGAGTTAGCCCCCTTCTTCCACTCACCCTGAGGGAGTTAGCCACGTTCTTCCACTTACCCTGAGTGAGTTAGCCCCTTTCTTCCACTCACCATGAGGGCGTTAGCCCCCTTCTTCCACTTACCTTGAGGGAGTTAGCCCCCTTCTTCCATTTACCCTCAGTGAGTTAGCCCCTTTATTCCACTCACCCTGAGGGAGTTAGCCCCCTTCTTCCACTTACCTTGAGGGAGTTAGCCCCCTTCTTCACTGAGTTACTTCCACTTACCGTGAGGGAGTTAGCCCCCTTCTTCCACTTACCCTCAGTGAGTTAGTCCCCTTCTTCCACTTACCCTCAGTGAGTTAGTCCCCTTCTTCCACTCACCCTGAGGGAGTTAGCCCCCTTCTTCCACTTACCCTGAGGGAGTTGGCACCATTCTTCCACTTACCCTGAGGGAGTTAGCCCCTTTCTTCCACCTACCCCTTTATTTGCATTCCAAGAAGTCAATATCCAACGATCGTCAATGATGAAGCGATATAACGGATTACTACATCCAAGTGATGCCATATGAGATAGGCCATGCGATTTTGTACCTTCTGACAACTGCGTTATTTCATGAAACACTTTTATAAATTTTAACAAATTTTCCATAAATGAAGTTAAAAGTTGATAAAAATTTCAGTGTACATGCGGAATTATATTCCGCATGCACACTGACATTTGTGTCAATTTGTGAAGTCATTTACGGAAAATATCCCATTTTGTGTTAATATATTTCATGAAATATCGCAGGTGTTCGTAGGCCCAAACTCACATGACGTGTCTCATTATTAGTATGTCATATACGCCAGCGAAATAGGGTTATATCAATAAATAATGTCCTACGTGATGATGCTGTATGCTCCCCGACCTGTTTACGCTCGCATAATCCATTCTCGACATTGTTCCGCAGTGTGGTAATTATAATAATGTCTGAGTACAATATAATTGTTTATATTGTACAATATGCATGATACTATTACATTGTATCGGTCACATTTATGTCATATACCATGCAGTAGGACGGTATGTTTGGATGAAGTATAGCTAATCATTAAATAAGTACTTGTATGCTAAGCCCTATTTTGCAGGAACCAACCCGTCCATTATACGAACGAGAATAACAGTTAATGGTACCTTTGGGTTTGGTAATAGCCGACTTCAATCAGATTCTATTTCCGCATGCCATCGACATTAATTTAATTTTCGTAAGCTCAGCCGCGAACAAAATATTTATGCCCTCTCTGTACTTAAACGGACAACGCAAATACGACATATGCATACAGGCTCTGATCTATGAACGCCGAATCCACATAAACTCACTTGCTAGCTCTAAATAATTACAGCTAATATTAAATATTTAGAGCTACTAGCATTAATGCGAATTTATCAGTCACCTGTGGTGTGATCATATCTGAAAATATAAGCATTCGACAATACACATTTCAAATAAAACCACATTCATATACAAGGTGTATGATCACGTGGTACAAACAACAACAACAACAAGTACCGATTACAAGTACGTATTCTTTTATAGTGTCCGTATTACGTAACGGATTTTGATGTAATATGGCGCATCAAACGCGTCTTGTTAAGCTGCATTTGGTGGTCTCTTTACTTTCGCCCAAACTTCTGTCGTTTTTGCGAAGTATCGATTTCCGTGTCTCTGACACGGAAATCGATTCTTCGCAAATACGACATAAGTCTGTGCCAAACTCCATAGACCACCAAATGCAGCTCATGAAGACGCGTTTGCTGCGCCATATTTCATCAAAATCCGTTGCATATTAAGGAAAATATCAAATAATACTTACTTTGGAGTGGGCGACGTTGTTGTTGTTGTAACCACGTGATCATGCACCTTGATATATACGTTTATTCACACAAAGTCACATAACATGACACACGCAGTATACATGGGAATGCATTACGTACATGTAAGATGGGCACAAATAACATATTGTTTGAAATAGTACATTGATAACGATATTTTTTTTATGAAAATAGCTATGTTTCTTAACTGCTTTCCATAATTCTTTTGAAAAACTGTTTGAATTTCGATGTATTTGGCCTCCGAAAATAAAATAGCTTGATATGCCGTTTGCGTCCTTGCTCATAATGACACTCGAAGCGCACAGCAATGTCATATGGAGAAGACGGTTAAGCTATATCGCAATGTGGTTTAGTGTTTCTTGTAACTAAATGCCACCGCATCGTCGTATACACGTATGGTGCGCAGGTGCATTCCGCAATTGAAAATGTCTTTCTTAAGTTAGCTGAAACCGTCCTCAAATCAACTTTCGACAAACATCTGCTTTAGAAGATAGATATGTCATGAATGACCTCCTACGGCCGCGCGCGAAATGTGACATAAATACGTTTGTGACCAGCATAGCACCTGGCGTGTGGTTGTGGCTCGAGAAATTGAGATTATAGGTTTTGCGATCAGTGTAGATCCAAATAGCCTGTGCATCCGCACAGTCTGATCAGGATCTGCACTATCCGCAATTCCACCAATGAAACATATGGCATGCTTATAACACGCAATACTGGGCTCGTTTCACTAAACTTCGTACGACTAAAATGTACGTAAGTGGAAAATCATGATAGTCTGTAAATTTCACATTAACAATGTTTTCTTATAAACAGTTACTGGATTTACATTTATTGAGCATAGGCTGCATAAGCAGCCTATGCTCAATAAATGTAAATCCATCAATTGAACTTTCCAGACGATCCTAAATTTGCACTTACGAACATTTTAATCGTACGACGTTTAGTGAAACGGCCCCCAGATCGTTATCAGACGACGTGACTGTGCTACTTGATCAGGAGCTACACTGGCCACAAACCTCATCAGCCCCAATTATCCAGCATAGTCAGCTCTCTGCAGCTACACTGTTTGTCGTTAGTCACTCAAATAACATTATCACATGTTTGATACATGTTCGAGTTTCGTTTCTGAATTTACACAGCACATGTGCAAAATATGGACATTATAGGAATGAATGGCCTTTTTGTGGAATTATCGGGGTATAAACTTGGAAAAGTCGCGGGAATACTGGACGAAGGCCGGAAGGCCTCGTCCAGCATTCCCGCGACTTTTCCAAGTTTATATCCCCGATAAATTCCACAAAAAGGCCATTCATTCATTATAATTCCAGCATTTGAAATAAATTCATCAAGAAAATGTGTTTATTTTCCGTTTTCTTAAGAATTATTTTAACTGCGCCTCACGGTTACGGAAAGTAATTCGGCGTGGGAGTTTACTGGAATATAAATTTTGGACAGAGACTTGCTACGGGCCAATCAAATGTCAGGGAATTGTGTAAATATTTTTGTGCTGGAATTATGATGATGTGATAACACAGTTAGATTACGTTCGTCCGCATGTACGAGGAGATAATCCGCTCGCTAAAGCTCGCTGGTTATCTCCTCGTACATGCAGACGAACCGTGATCTAACTGTGGCTGATCGCCGTGAAAATAAAGATCAGCACCCAATTCATGGAATTCGGCAAGTGTAGTTATAACTGGCTGTGACTGGAGAATGGGACTTATAGCATGTCTGACCAGTGTAGCTCGTGATCAACATAACATAACCATGCAGCATAATACTGATCTGTATTGCATGGTAGACGTATGGCGGGTGTTTCCGTGATGGAATCAGCCCCATTAAACGAGCAGTCACATCAGGATCTACAGTTTTTGCGAGTAATTTTCATATTTTGTATTGAAGAAAAAAACAACAACAACAACACAAAAACACACACCTCTTTTCCATAAATGGGCTAGTGTGGAAATCATTTCATGGCGACTGGATTTGTCTTAACATTAACCCTACATTAACGCTACTCACAACAATTGTCGTCTGCTGTTGCTTTTATATTTTGCCTTATTTCTCAATAAAACATGTTTCGACAGCACTTCAGAACCATTTCCAATCGAAATGATTCTGAAGTGCTGTCAAAGCATGTTGTAAATTATTCTAAAGTGCTGTCAAAGCATGTTTTTGATGATAAAAATGTAAAATAGAAAATAAACAGCAGACGACAAAAAAAAATCGGTAAGTAGTGGGGCTGCTATGTGCACAAATATGCTAGAATACTGCACTTTTGGAAGTGTCTGCCATTTTTGTGTATATGTTAAAAAATATGTAAAGGGTTAACATATCAAATTACACTCCAGACATTTATTGTCTGTTCCACGTTTTGCTGCCGACGAACATTTGGCCATTAAACACATTAAGTCTACAGAATATTTAAAAGTAAGTACTTTTTCATCAATAACAAAAAGGTCAACCTCCCATGAAAGTTTTATTTGATGAAATTCCATCAAATATTGATTTTATTGCGAAAAAACGATTTTCCTTTGGGAATTTAACATGGGGAGTCAATTTCCAAAACTTTTCGTTTTTTGATCCTGAATGATCAAAAAACGAAAACTTTTGAAAATTGACTCCGAAACCTGGTGAGATAGCTTGAAAATGATGTAACTAAGAAAACAAAAGTTAAATTTTGAAAATCGGTCCGCAAATAAAAAAAATCTTTAAAAAAAATAATATTTTTAACCCCCATATTTTTTAGTAGGGTGAATGGTTTAATGCGCGTAATGACGAGTACCCGATTTCACCAAACTTGCTGTTATAAATAATACATATCTATCATTTATTTTTTCCGAAATGCATTATTGCATATAGAACTAACTACTGCATATATTTGATGGCTGTGATAATGTAATAAATTCAGTATAATAATTTGGTCCGAAAATATTTTATTTCATTAAATAAATACATGTAATTCAAATAGAGTGCCTTTTGCCAGGGGACTCCGCATATAAAACAGAAACGATGGAAGAAGCAACGAAGCCACACCACGTCAGGAAGCGTAGGGAAACGTTAATACATCAACACCCTTCGAGGACGACAGCTCGGCACGCCTTAAGGAAATAATCAGCCACGAACAAAACAATGGGCCCGGTTAGGGGATGTTTCTACGTGTCATTTGTCCGTGTTTTTTTTACCCGGATCGCTGTAACTTACGGTAGCTAAAAAGGGACATGCGCAATTATTTTCTCGTTCCCACACCACGAGAAAGCATCTCGTTCCCGCATGATAACATCTTGTTCGAACGACAACGTGGAAACGAGATGCTATGTCGTGGGAACGAGACAGAACTAAATTGCGAATGTCCCTTTTAAAGATACATGCCCACTCAGTAGGCACAAAATGTTCTTTATAGGAATTAAATACGTGTATAATTGTGTCACTATTCCACCAGTTCTAAAAAGTACAAGTGCCCGCTATACAGATATAATCATGTACAAACTTCAATGTTGTCTGTTTGTTCGAGTTGTCCCGATTGAGACAAGTCGATGTGCAGCGTTGAACGGACATTCTACGAAAGTCTACAGGATACTTTGACCACAAACTTCATACAATATCAGCGAATAGGACATAGTTGTAAATATTGGCATATTAGTCAGATTTCTAAACATACTCCGTCCTTATAGACCGTTTACACTGTGAATGACAATCGTTACACATGCAGTAAGGCCTATTTTATCAGCTCGCCATCCATTCATAATATAGTAATACACAAGCGCCCACTCAGTAGGCAGAACATGTTCTTTAAAGGATTTAAATAAGTGTATAATTGTGTCATTATTCCACCAGTTCTTAAAATTACGAGTGGCCGCTATACAGATATACTCATTTAGTAATATATATTGTACTGATAGTGACTCGCGGTGGTATCAGGTTACTTTCATATGCAAGTGAGGCATGCTATCTTTTAATTGTTTATGCTAATTAAATGCGTCACCTGAAAAAAATAATATTTTCGACAGATAATAAAGTACGATCATTGCACATCAAAATATAAATACAGAGAATAAATAGTCTGATATAAAACGTATAATAATGCCAATCAATACGTAGAGTAATGGTGAATGAATATATTTTGCCAGACCATTTCTCAGATGATGTCTCTGATATAAAGATACATAATATGCCTACTGCGTGGGCATGCACCTTTAAATTAATATTATCGAGAGAATATTGTTTTTGCATTGTGGGCATATTATCAATTTGGTCATATTTCATGAGACAGTCATGTCTACAGTAGCAATATTTGTGACGTGAGAAATGGAGCATATAACCATTGCGAGCAATGTAGACGCCGATCAGCCAATCAGTATGCGCATCATTGCATGTATAAGCCATATTTACCAGTCACAAAATGAGGAGAAAGTCAGTAGACATCGTAGAGCTGACATCGTACATTCGGAATACACATTTACGGGTATGAACTATTTAAATATTTAATTTAAATTTGTATTATTTCTCAATAAAAGTACATGTCATGACCACCATTTGAACCGTCTCGACGAGACGGTTCCAATAGTGGTCACGACATATACTTCTAAGCACATTTAAAGAAAAGTTTTAATATTTTTCACAAACGAAATGACATATCTTCAGCATGAAATGGGTTAAATACAACATCGATTCTGCAAATTTCGGCTGCGTTTACGAAATAGTTGTCTCTTCAACCAGGTGAGCTGATTGTCGCGAAGTAAAGTAATGTCTCTCAAAATAGTCACAGAGTCGTCGCGGGTGTCTCGAACCCGTCTGGAACCGTTCTCAATTTAGTTTCCGTGAGTCAGAAAGTGCGAGAAATGTGAGACAACTTTGTGAGGGGTTGGCGACCTATGAAACTAAATTGTGATTGATTAGAGACAAAAATGAGAATCGGACATTCCGTGCGCGAGAGATGCGCGAACTGCGAACAGACCCATGGGAGCGCGACAAAATTGTAAATAAGTTGAGAATAAAAATGCGATTTCTCAATTGTCACGCATAGCTGTCGCGCGACATTCGAGCGAATGTCACGCGTCGCGCGACAGTCGCAAGTGCACGCGAGTTGTATGCGAACTCCCGGCGAAATTATGCCTGCAGTTCGTGCGACATTCGTGCGACATACTCGAACGTGTCGTAAGTACCAATTCAGTGTGATTCCAAGTGAAAATTGTCGCTAATTCGCGTATTTTCTCGCAATTTTGTGTCTCCAACAGTTTTCACTTATTAGTCGCGAGCCTTTAGCGACATGTTCAAAATTCCAGCAACACGAGAGCGAGGCCCTGCGACTGACGCGAGGAAATTGAGAACCCCTGCGAACTTTTCGAGACATTTTGGAAACTCCCTCGCGAATGCCTTTCGCAATTTGTCGCCAACAGTCGCAGCCCAGTGAGATACCACCTTAACTATTGCAATCTACGGGACAGGAGTAGATTGCAAGAGTTACTGTTCGCAACTATCAAAGCGTATGCTTCATTAACAGACTGCAAAAAACATTAAAGGTACATTCCCACTCAGTCAGTAGGCACAAAATGTTTTTTTGGGAATTAATTAAGTGTATAATTAGTATGTCACTATTCCACCAGTTCTAAAAATTATCCCACGTATTGATTGGCATTATTATAAAGTTTATATCGGACGTAAATGTCCACATTGATATCAGGGGTGATAACCGTGTTTCCTTAAAATGTTAACGGACATTACTAGTTATTCTCTGTATTTATCTTTTTGATGTGCAATGATCATACTTATAATCTGTCGAAAATATGATTTTTTTCAGGGGATGCATTTAATTAGTATAAATAATTAAAAAATAGCATGCCACATTTGCATATGAAAATAGCCTGATACCACCGCGAGTCACTATCAGTTAAATACATATTACTAAATGATTATATCTGTATATAGCGGGCACTTGTAATTGTTAGAACTGGTGGTATAGTGACACAATTATACACTTATTTAATTCCTATAAAGAACATGGTGTGCCTACTGAGTGGGTATGTACCTTTAACATCACAGGAGCTACACTTGCCAAACATGCAATAGCGCTTCTCCATCCACAGCCACGTATATTTCCGTTTATTACGTACAGTTATTACGTACGTTTTGAATCTCATAATAAGCAACGTATCAATCAATATAAATTGACTTTGAAGTACGCAATTACAAGCATCAATTTCATTTATAGTGATCTGTTAATATCATATCGAAGACGAATGCGTTAATTCTGAAGGCCATAGGTTCATTCCCGTCCATGTAGACGCTAAAATTTAGTCCTTAGATGTATATGTAACTGGAAAAAAATGGCGCTAATAGATTGTGCGACCAGTGTAGATCCAGATCAGACTGTGCATCCGCACAGTCTGATCAGGATCTGCACTGTTCACCATTGCATCAATGAAACACATGTCATGTTTCTATCAAGCAATACAGATCATTATCCGGCTACAGGAGTGTGTTATTTGATCACGAGCTACACTGGTCACAGATCCCATATGCACCATTGCTCCAGTCACAGTCACACACTATATAAACAAGGTTGGTCGCGGCATCACTACCGATAGTGATATGTTTTATTTACTTTCAACAGTAATGTACAGTTTGCTTAATACGCATGTATATGCGAAAACAAATGTGTGCTTATGTCATTCACATTTTGGCATCAGTGTTCGTCCGTTCGTCCGTCCATCCGTCAACCAGTTTGCAAAATGTTAACATTTCATGTTTTTCCGTTCCATCTTATTTGTCTACAGCGACCATACGTCAACAACATATTCGCATTTGATATTAGATACATTTAAGATTAAGATTACACTTTGGAACAGCACTCGGTGACTTGCATAACCCACTTCACTAAATCACCTTTTTGATTTGCTGTAGCTATAAACGACAAGTAAGACAAACTTCATCATGAACGCTGCTTGACTCCCTTTAATCTTCCTCCGTCACTATTACCACGAATAGATGAAATGTCCTTAGTCCTTTTCATGCTGAGGATACGCAATAATGTTTTCAGAAAATCATAAATATATTATTTCTATGCGCTCAGAAGTATATGTCGCGACCATCATTTGAACCGTCTCTTCGAGACGGTTCAAATGAGTGGTCACAACATATATTTTTATTCAGAAATAACAAAAATAAAAATAAAATAGTTAATAAATTTCATACCCGTAAAGATGTATTCCGCATGTAATGGGTTAATGAACCGGCGTATTCAAGTGAATTGCATGCAGTACATGCAGCGAATGGGTACCTCTGTTATGATAAACTGACTTTATAGAATATGTTCTTTTGTTGCAGATGTCGTAGCATCATACATTTGACTGAGTATATATATCAAGTATATCTCACCCCCTTAGTGTATATTATACATTGAGTATTTTAATTTGTACATGCTATCTGACAGTTTAACCACTTGGAGCGTTTGATACCTACGGCAAATAATATGGTAGAACATCGAATACAATTTGGTTCAATACGTCCCAGATATATGTGACATAGACAATTGTGACAAGCACTCAGATAACTGCTTACAAGTCACTGGATTCGATACAGAATGCATGATAATAGTACCGGTACATGTGCATATTCACTGCCCCTGTTTATTGTTCTTACTGTTAGACAGTCGTTACTGAATTCTCAAACATTTAACAAAGGATCAACAAACCCTTCATACATCAGACTTTGTATATCAATTTGATGAAAACAACACATAGCCCACTGTTCTGTGATATCTTCCAATCATGTTGCAATGCATTCATGTGTTTGTCAAATTATTAGTGGTATGCGTCAAACGCCACACGAAGCAATTATGCATGGATTACAGGATGATCAGGGGCCCCTTAAGATGATAAGCACTTACATATTTCGAACGTGCTCAGATAGTCTCATTCGCCACAAAATTACAATGCTTGTTTTTGTCCTGGGGCCCGTTTCACTAACAAATCTTAGTTTGTTCATAAGTTCGAACTTAAGTTATAACTTATGACAAAAGTTATGACCGACTTAAGTCATTGCTTATTTGGTTTCACAACACAAACTTAAGACCGTCATAACAAGTCCGTCATAAGTTACAACTTAGTTATTGTTTACAGCTTCGGTATGTGCCGCGCGGGTTCGAATCCCGCTCGGGGCTTATATTTTTATGATGACTTTACTTTCCCTTTATGTGTTTTGACATCTAAAATAACGGATTTGCAAGCCCAATGTTGAATATTATTAATTTTTAAAAATAATCTCATGTAGAATATAAATTTTATCTCAATATTTCGACGCCATTGAATACATGTGGATATATTTATTGCCAACTAGTGAACCTTATACTGTAATATAAATTGGCATATGACATGAAACAGCAACAAAAGAAGCAATTAACAATGTTTTTATTTTTACATTCCAATAAAATGGTAGTTCGACCATTTTTTAAATTTTACTTAGATTACCTCATAAACTCAGAAATCACGTTTCAGAGTCAGCAGAACACATGTACTATCGATTATTAATGGTATGCCCGGTCAGATACAACTACTTTTTTTTTTTTTTTTTTTTTTTTTTTTTATCTTATATTTAAGGGTAGGAATTGGCTCGAGGACCTTCCAAACCCGGGCATTTGAACCCAAAAGTGGCAGGTCAATGACCGTTGGCCCGTTTGTTTCCGAATTTACTAATATCTGCCATACAGTCGAAATATGTGCATTAAATGAAGGAGGCAATGAGGCGGTTAATTTAACCTAGCTAGTTCATTCTCCTATCGCACGAAGCCGGTATGTAAGACAACTACTGAATGACATATTATATTTATTTGAACTGGACACGGGTAATTTGTTGATTACATGTAGAAATGCATGCACTGTGTGAGTCAGTGTCACACATATAGGATTGCCCCTGAACATGTTGACCAGTATAGGACTGGATTAATGCGCACGTGCATTCAGCGGACGGGTCTGAAATTTTTGTTAAATGCGTCAGGACTGTTTCTCCATCTAGTCTGAAAACAAGGTATCTCCTTATCAGAAACGAAACACAGGCTAACACTGTCCGCAAAAGTTCTACTCCACTTTCTAGAACCACTTGATTCGCTAATGTTGTATATATCTCCAGTAAGCGCCAGGAAACTACCAGTTGCGTAAAATCGCAATGCAGTCAACACTTGCAATGCCACTGACAGACTGTGTGATCTCAGGTTTGACCGTATAATGTCAGCATGTGCAATGTCGCATACTTGTAGAAAAAAATCACGAGATTTGGTCCTCGTTATCCATGAAGTCTAGGGGATTGGTTCGGTCCTAAAGACTCGTTCCCGTCGTAAATTACGCGCCTGGATTATAGCAAATGCAGCTGCCATCGTTTGTATGTTCTGTAAAGAAAGAACAAACAATAGTCGGATAGTCAATCAGACGGATGGACGGACGGACGTTCATACATGACACACCATTAGGTGGTATATTCATCTTTTTTAAAGAAAAGAATGACCACTTAAGACACAAAAGGCTTCGGTTACGGAATATGTTGCATTGTTTTTGTTTGTCTTAGGCGACACCTCCAACCACCTAAGATCCCAAACATGTGCCCGGACGAGGGCCGGACGAGGGCCGGACGAGGGCGGATGCCATGCATGCCACGCCACGGCACGGCACGGCACGGCACGGCACGGCACGGCACGGCACGGACACGGCACGGCACGGCACGGCACGGCACGGCACGGCACGGCACGGCACGGCACGGACAGGCACGGCACGGCAGGCAGGGCAGGGCAGGGCAGGGCAGGGCAGGGCAGGCAGGGCAGGCAGGGCAGGGCAGGGAGGGCAGGGCAGGGCAGGCAGGGCAGGGCAGGGCGGGCAGGGCAGGGCAGGGCAGGGCAGGGCAGGGCAGGGCAGGGCAGGGCAGGGCAGGGCAGGGCAGGGCAGGGCAGGGCAGGGCAGGGCAGGGCAGGGCAGGGCAGGGCAGGGCAGGGCAGGGCAGGGCAGGCAGGGCAGGGCAGGCAGGGCAGGGCAGGGCGGGCAGGGCAGGGCAGGGCAGGCAGGGCGGGGGGAGGGCAGGGCAGGGCAGGGCAGGGCAGGGCAGGGCAGGGCAGGGCAGGGCAGGGCAGGGCAGGGAGGCAGGGCAGGGCAGGGCAGGGCAGGGCAGGGCAGGGCAGGGCAGGGCAGGGCAGGGCAGGGCAGGGCAGGGCAGGGCAGGGCAGGGCAGGGAGGGCAGGGCAGGGCAGGGCAGGGCAGGGCAGGGCAGGGCAGGGCGGGCAGGGCAGGGAGGGCAGGGCAGGGCAGGGCAGGGCAGGGCAGGGCAGGGCAGGGCAGGGCAGGGCAGGGCAGGGCAGGAGGGCAGGGCAGGGCAGGGCAGGGCAGGGCAGGGCAGGGCAGGGCAGGGCAGGGCAGGGCAGGGCAGGGCAGGGCCAACCAACACCGTCCGACACCGACACCAAGAGACCGACAAACACCGACCGACCAACTCACACCGACACCGACCGACACCAATCGACACTGACCGACACCGATTGACACTGATAGACACTGATATACACCAACCAACACCGACCGACACCGACTGACACCGATTCACACTGATAGACACTGACCGACACCGACCGACACCGATTGACACTGACCGACACCGATTGACACTGATAGACACCGACCGACACCGATTGACACCGATTGACACTGATTGACACAAACAAACCTACACCGATCAACACCGATCGACACCGATCGACACCAACTGACCGACCGACCGCCCGACCGCCCGACCGACCGACCGACCGCCCGACCGACCGACCGACACCGACCGACCGACCGACCGACCGACCGACCGACCGACAACGACCGACCAGGACCGACCAGGACCGACCGACCGACCGACCAGGACCGACCAGGACCGACCAGGACCGACCAGGACCGACCGACCGACCGACCGACCGACCGACCGACCGACCGACCGACCGACCGACCGACCGACCGACCGACCGACCGACCGACCGACCGACCGACCCGACCGACCGACCGACCACCGACCCGACCGACCGACCGACCGACCGACCGACCGACCGATCGATCGATGACCGACCGACATGAACCCGACCGACCCCACCGACCCACCGACCGACCGACCGACCGACCGACCGACCGACCGAACCCGCCACCGACCGACAACGACCGACCAGACCGACCAGGACCGACCGACCGACCGACCGACCTCCGACCGCAATGACCGACCGACCGACCGACCGACCGACCGACCGACCGGACCGACCGACCGACCGACCGACCGACCGACAATGACCGACCGACCGACCGACCGACCGACCGACCGACCGACCGACCGACCGACCGACCGACCGACCGACCGACGACCGACCGACCGACCGTGGCCGACCGACAATGATCACCGACCGACCGACCGACCCCACCGACCGACCGACCGACCGACCGACCGAACCGACCGACCGACAATGACCGACCGACCGCCCGACCGACCGACCGATGACCGAACCGACCACCGACCGACCGACCGACCGACCGACCGACCGACAATACCAAACCGACCGACCGACCGACCGACCGCCGACCACAATGACCGACCGACCGACAATGGCCGACTGACCACCGACCGACGACCGACCGGCTGACGACCGACCTGACGACCGACCGACCGACATCCAACCGACGACCGACCGACCGACCGACCGACCGACCACCATGACCGCCGACCGACATGCCGCCGACACCGAGACCGACCGACTGACACCGACTGCCACCGACCGACGTGTACCACCGACCGATCCGACCACCCACTACACCGACGACCACCGAACCACGACCGACCGCCACGACCGACCGACCTACCACGACGACTACCACCGAACACCTGCCGACCACGACTACCAACATACCGACACCGACCGACCGACTGACCGACCGACCGACACTGACAAACCTACACCGACCGACACTGACCGACCGACACCATCCGACAGACTGACACGATCCGACCAAACTGACACCGACCGTGCGAAACCAACTGACCGACACTGGACCGACGACCGACCGGACCGACACCGACTGATCGACAACACTGACCGACACAGACCGACACGACTGACGAACACCACTGACCGACCACCGACCGACACCGACGACCGACTGACAGACCGACAGACCACCACTGACATACTGACCAACTGACACCGACCAACTGATACCGACCAACTGACTGACACCAACCGACAAACAGACATACATGTACAGCATACAGATGGTTTGTTAAGAGCCGGCTCATCTGGATCTACAGTGGTTGTAAATGTTGTCGATAACTGGGCATAACGAATACTGGTAACGACATGACCTACATCACAAATAGCAATACACGGGTAACTAGCACAAGTGTGGCTATCTATAGTAAGCATATATGGTTTATATGGCAGATAATTGCTAAAATAGTACGTATGAAGTGAACATTTACCTGCTGTCAGTGAATTGTTTTCTCCACCTCGGCTCACATGGGGGCATCCATCTTTGTTTATTTCATAAGTTCCGACTTAAATATTTAAGTTATAACTTAAGACTGCTAGCTACCTGTCTTAGTTTTTCATAGTAAATTTCGATTGTCGTTCTTGCTAAGATGTTTTGTGAAACGGACTAAGCACGTACTCCGGACTTAAGTTATAACTTATGACAAAAGTACTTGCTTAGTTCGTTAGTGAAACGGGCCCCAGTTCCACAACACTATTAACCCGAAAGCCCGCTATAGCGGTTTATGCAAACAGTGCAGATCCATATGAGCCTGCTCGTAACGAGCCGTCTCATCAGGATATGCACTTTTCCAAAGTAATTTTCATATTTTGAGAACAAAAAATACACCCTTCTCATAAATGGACTAGTCTGAAAAGCATCTTGTGAGGATTGGATTGGTTGCAAAATTAACATGTCAAAATCCATTCCAGTTACTTAGGAGTGAAATAGTTAAATCCAGGTGTCACAAACAACCCACATAGCTATAAAATGTCTATATCTGATGTGAAGTCAAAGGATGTTATTAAATTGCAATGGTTTCTCCTATCAAATATTAACAATAAACTTCCATTTGAGTCACAAGAAATGAATCAAACTAATCTAAGAACTATGTTTAGAAAGCCGTCTTTCTCACCAATTAATTGACCAACATGTACCCACGGCTTGTGACGTACACTCGCTATTCTCGAAAGAAACGACACAACGTATGACGATGTCCGTAAGCATATATATATACGACTGTGTATAACAAGGGCGTCGTCAGGGGAGGTTGGATGGGTTCGTACGAACCCCACTTTCTTGGAGCTAACAGGATTTTGTTTATATAAATTAGGTCCGTGATAGCGATTTTCAGTGCATGAATGAGCAGACAGTATAGTATTCAAATGCCCTACTAACAAAATGCAGTCAAGCGGCGCCAGACGCATTGCAATATGCTAATATGCTTAAATTGACCCAACACTCATTCCAGGAGCTATTTGTTGTAAAAACATACCAGAATGCAGCATTTGGCTTCTATAAATCAAAAGCTATAAATCAAAAGCTCTCTCTGGGATGGTGAAGCAACCGAAATATGTAAGGGGTCCACGGGCCGCTTAGAGATTGCAGTTGCTTCACGACTGAAACTCGAACCTTCTTTTCAAAATGCTGGTGACGCCCATGTATAATTTTCTGTATTGTATACTACAGTGTAGTGCACGTATACAAGGTGCATGATCACGTGGTTACAACAACAACAACAACAATGGTTGAAAATGTTGAAAGCGCGCCCACTCCAAAGTAAGTATTATTTGATATTTTCCTTAATATGCAACGGATGTTGATGAAATATGGCGCAGCAAGCGCGTTTTCATGAGCTGCATTTGGTCGTCCCGGGAGTTCGGCACATACTTATGTAGTTTTGCGAAGAATCTATTTCCGTGTCAGTAGACACGGAAATCGATTCTTCGCAAAAACGACAGAAGTTTGGACCAAAGTACAGAAAGCACCAAATGCAGCTTAACAAGACGCGTTTGATGCATCATATTTCATCAAAGTTCCAGTAATTGTTGTTGTTGTTGTAACCACGTGATCATACACCTTGGTATATGTCAAAAATAAAATTCGCAATAATTGATTTGACTATGTGACTATGTATCTATACATTGCAAACATGATAGATTTTCCAGGGTCCCGTTTTACTAACCTTCGTACGACTAAAATGTTCGTAAGTAAAATTAGGATCGTCGGTAAATTTTAATTGATTGATTTACATTTATTGAGCATAGGCTGCATATGCAGCCTATGCTTAATACATGTAAATCCAGTAATCGTTTACAAGAAAACGTTATTAATGTGAAAGTCACAGACTATCATAAGTGTGCACTTACGAACATTTTAGTCATACGAAGTTTAGTGAAACTTCAAATATTAACTTTATTGCGAGAAAAAATGATTTCTTATGAAAGTTTAACATCGGATAAAAGGGAGATAACTGTGTAACCTTACTAGCTAGATTAGCAATGATCCAATAGAGAAAATAAAAGTTACATTTTGATCACTGTAAATCGGTCCACTAGTTCCGAAATTAGAAAAAAAACAATCGTAATGATATAATAAAATGTGTATGGGGTTTTAGTAAAATAAACATTATGTTTATTTTACTAAAACCCCATACACATTTCTTTAATGTAAAAAAATCTGGAAAATCTGGTTTTCGTATTAAAGTCAATCTTTGACCGAATTATATATGTACATATATATATATAAAACACAACAACAAGAAAACAAACAAATACATAAAAAAAGGCTCATTTTTAAAGTTTGTTAATAATAAATACCATGTATTATGCAAAAAAGGAAGAACTGTTTTGAAATGTCTGCACCATATGTACGCAATACAGATCGATATTACAATAAGGCCATACCATATCTTTTCCATGCTAAGCGTTCACACAGTTGGTATCCGGTAACAACAAACAAGGCCTTGCATTTATGTTAAAAACTTCCTCACCCCTTTGCAGTTTTTAGCCATACTTTTAAATTCCCGCCAGCAAACTATAGAAAAAAGAAGAAGAAAATACTCTTATTAAACTGGTTAAGTGGACATTCATGAACGGATTTAATACCTGAACAAGTCCCCCAATCAGTTTTCATATTACTTCACCAGTAAATAGTGTAAACTAGCGTACACAATGTGTTTGTTTTTTCTTCATAGAACCACTTTCAAAACATACCCGCACGGCGGAGGCTTAACCATTTCCCTGATAGAAACGACTTTTCACGCCTCTGCAGAAGATGTCTTTTGAAAACATTGTGGGAAAAGGAGAAATTGCTTGTAACAAGCAATTTCTCCTTTTCCCACAATGTTTTCTACTCTATCAGATAATTTAACCATCATTTGACCCAGCATTTGATTCTTTTATTCAGATGTTTTGGATTTGGAAGAGTTGAAATATCGTAAAACAGGGAAAGGGTTAACTGAGAAAGAACTTGTTATGGCCTAATGAATATTGGATAGGGTTAAAGGTACATGCCCACTCAGTAGGCACACACTGTTCTTTGTATCAGAGACATCATCTGAGACAGTTTCTGTCAATATAAACATTCATTCACGATTACCCCACGTATTAATTAGCATTATTGTCCATATAACATCTGACGTAAATTTCCACACTGATATCAAGGGCGATAACCGTGTTTCCTTAAAATGTCAACGGACATTACTATTTATCTCTGTGTTTATTTTTGATGTGCAATGAGACACATTTAATTAGTATAAGTAATTACAAATTATCATGCCTCATTTGCATATGAAAATAGCCTTAAACTACCGCGAGTCACTATCAGTAAAATAAATACATGTATTACTAAATGAGTATATCTGTATAGCGGGCGCTTGTAATTTTTAGAACTGGTGGAATAGTGACACAATTATACACTTATTTAATTCCTATAAAGAACATTTGTGCATGTACCTTTAATGGGTATACATTCATAGTGTGGGTAAAACAATTCGTTGCAACGGCAACCATTATTCTAGTTTACCCTAAGAAGTTCGATACTAGAAACACGAATATTGGTGTTTCTAGTATCGGACTGGCATAGCGTTATCTAGTTTTCTTTGCTGGTTAACATAAGCAGTGGCATCGCCCATCGCCATCCTGGATTACCCAATACAACCCTACAGTAGAAACACGAACATCCATGTTTCTAGTATCGAGTTGCTTATGGTACAATTGATAAGATTTTGCGGATGCGCAATGCTGATTTTGCGCTACAATAATAACACCCGTTGCAAAGTTCCATTTGTCTGTCGGCGGTCTTGTGTAATAGACACGTAATGCTGCGAATTTTTTAACTGATTACATAACAGCAATATGCTTTTAGCTACAGACGTGTCTGTGTTGACAAATTGCTGCTTAGGTCTGTTTAACCTTGGTGTGTCACATTTCCGAGTATAGCCTATCAGAGACAATGTAGACATAATTGGTATAATGCGTCTGGTGAAATATAGACTAATATATTATAATGCAGGCGCAGTGGCAATATCGGAATTTCTGACAGTACGTTTAATACCACCGGTGTAACCGCATTTCAAGACGGTCTTCAGGGGGCCGTTTCATTAAACTTCGTTTATGTTCGTTTATGCAGCCTATGTTCAATAAATGTAAATCCAATATTGTTTTCTCCAAAAAACAAGGTTAATGTGAAATTTACAGGCTATCATAATTTTTCACTTACGAACATTTTAGTCGTAGTGAAACGGCCCTCAGGAGTCTCATCAGCTGGACTGGTCACTAATTGAAGGGGCAGTGGAAGAAGGGGGCTACCTTCAGGGAGATAGCCCCCTTCTTCCACTGCCCCTTCAATTGTGATGGTGACATTGGCGGTATGACCTTTGTGGCCGTAGTTTTTGATACTACGACCATTGGGGCCTGTCTTGTTCACGGATTTATACTGAATGGTAGACAAATGAGCCGTCACCTAATGAGCTTGCCTAGTGCGTTTGCGTCTGGGGGCCGTTTCACTAAACTCCTTACGACTAAAATGTTCGTAAGTGCAAATTTAGAATCGTCTGGAAATTTCAATTGCTGTATTTACATTTATTGAGCATAAGCTGCATATGCAGCCTATGCTCAATAAATGTAAATCCAATAACTGTTTACAAGAAAACATTGTTAATGTTAAATTTACAGACTTTCATAATTTTGCACTTACGAACATTTTAGTCGTACGAAGTTTAGTGAAACGGGCCCCTGCTGTCTGTTCCACATTTATTTACCGGCGAACTTTTGGCTATTAAACATATTAAATTTTAAACAATAGTTAAATGTAAGTGCTTTTTCATGAATAACAAAAAAGTCACCCTCCACATTTTTGTTTGGATAAAATGCAATCAAATATTTATTTTGTCGCGAAAAACCCAACTATTTTCCTTTGGGAATTTAGCATGAGGCAAAAGGAGCTGGGGAGGAGTCACCGTGAGGGGTGATAGGAAATGATGTAACTACATATAAGTATGTTTTAGATTTAATGTGTTTAGCTGCCAAAAGTTCGTCGGCAGCAAAACGTTGAACAGACAGACATATGGACCCCACAGAGTGTCCCCGGTGGAACCACGGTAGGTGTAATTCAGGTATTCGAGCACATGTGCTTTTAGCGTGTTTCAGGTGTTCAATTATTGTTTATACATAAAACACCTCTCTAACCAATGAACAAAACAATTCAAATGTAACCACGTGTGCCTGTGTCTCAGATGCTGTCTCAGATACAGTGGAACCTCTCTAAACCGGACACCCTGGGAGGTCCCCAGGGTCTCCGGTTTAGAGAGGTTCCACTGTAAAACATTATCGGAGGTAAATGGCAATGTAACATATCCAAATTAAGCTCAATAACTTTCCTCTGTGTCGTGTTTAGAGGGGTTCTACGGTATACACAATATATCAATAAATCGTGCAATTTTATTTGATGAAATTTGAAGAAAAAAAGCATGCGTTATATTCAAGTAAGTACGATCAGAAACTGTGACGAACAGGGGAGGTAATTGGGTTTGACATACGTACATTCGTATTTTCACTATACATGTAGAAAAATATGCGGCATTTCTTGATTGTTTTTGCTGTGAAATGATCATACTATAATATCACATTTATAAAGGAGTTTATATCATAGAAAGTGAGTTCGGCACATACTTATGTAATTTTTGCGACGAATTGATTTCAGTGTCAGTAGACACGGAAATCGATTATTCGCAAAAACGACATAAGTTTGGGCCACAGTACTGAGACCACTAAATGCAGCTTAACAAGACGCGATTGATGTGCTACTGCATATTTCATAACAATCCGTTACATAATAAGGACAACATAAAAGAATACGTATCATAAATTAAATTAGTAACCATCGATGACATTTTTATACTACCGGAAAATAACTAGCGTTATATATATATTATATACATATTTTGACCAATCCGCGAGGCGACTTACAGGTTCAATTTGCTCGTAATCTGTTTCACTAGTTTAGAGGTACATGCCCACTCACTAGGCACACAATGTTATTTATATGAATTAAATAGGTGTATATTTGTGTCACTATTCTACCAGTTCTGAAATTACGAGTGCCTGCTATACAGATATAATCATTAAGTAATATTTATTTACTGATAGTGATTCGCGGTGGTATCAGGCTATTTTCATATGCAAATGAGGCATGATATTTTTTAATTAGAACTTATACTAATTAAATACGTCACCTGAAAAAATAATATTTTCGACAGATTATAAAGTACGTTCGTTGCAAATCAAAAAATAAATACAGAGAATAAATAGTAATGCCCGTTAACATTTTAAGGAAACACGGTTATCGCCCCTGATATATATGTGGAAATTTATTTCCGATATAAAATGTATAATCATGCCAATAAATACGTGGGGTAATGGTAAATGAATGTTTATTTTGCCAGAAAATGTCTCAGATGATGTCTCTGATATAAAGAACATTTTGTGCCTATTGAGTGGGCATTTACCATTAATGTACCTTTATTTGTACGAGAACAATGTGTGAAGTTCACACAATCCCACAGGATTACATCAATACAATGTGTTATAGTGTGCAGAAACCGCTAAATAGTTAAAACAAATAGCAGACAATGTATTATAGTTTCGTTTTATTTCTCAATGCCAACATCATGAATATGTCTTGGAATTTCAATAGATTTGCGTCCGGAAGACGCAATTCTAATGAAATTACAAGACATATTTACAGACATATTTACGGAGAAAAGTATAATGAATAACCCTAATTTGGTGGAAATTATTTTTAACGCTAACATAAAGAGGAATTTTAATAAAATTCCGAGACATGTTTACAGAGAGAAATAAGAAAATTACTTGTAATTTGTTGGCTGTTATTTTCACCTCTAGCGTGAAAGGCGCCTTGTTTGTATGTGTTAATTGCTCTCATTTTGGAATCACGATCTTCCTTTAGACATTCTTCCGAGACATGTAACCATTTTGCATGTTATGGTAATTCCGTTCATATCGCCCGAAATTTTGTCCCAGAATTGGCTCAATGCCTGATCCAGATATACACGCATGTGACATACCGGACTTATTTATTTATTTGTTGCATCACCGTGAAAGAGTGGAATTGTAGTCGAGAGGCTACGATCTCCGACTGTCATTCCGGCCGACCGGGTTCGATCCTCGATACCGGCACGGGAGCTTATGAAATACAATTGTATTTCCCGCTCTACCAGCTGTTTCTACTCTGGTGTGCCATATAGCGGCTTGATCCGCGGGTATTGAAGGTCTAAATCACCGTGATGTAATAGACAAAGAAATAGTCCGATATCTTCTTTTAATATCCTTGATTCTCACGGACGATTAGTAAACATAGCGAACAGTGTAGACGCTGATTCAACCACGAAACTCAGGCGTATATCAGGGGCGTCGGAACACGCCCGGCAGGTCCGGCGACTGCCGGATCAATAGCTTTGACAAAAATATGTTTTTATTGGTATTCATATATTAAAAATTAACGTCAGGCATATAACTATTTTATTTTCATTTCTCATAAAAAATGTATGTTGTTACCACTTAGTTGAACCGTCTCGGCGAGACGGTTCAACTAAGTGGTAACAACATACACTTTGAGTGGATACCGGGGGCATCCAGTAGATTGGCCGGACCAATCTTATGATGTTTCCGGCTCCCGTGTATATACATTGTATGCATGCTGCAACAGACAAAGAAATAGTTCCGATAGTTTTTAATATCCTTGATAATTACGGATGATTAATAAACATAGCTAACATTGTAGACGCTAACCCGAATGTTCTGGCTGTCACGCAAGTCGCCTTATACGTAAGTCGCTCTGCTTGACAGCCAGAACAGTCGGGTTATGCCAGGGGCGTCGGAACAGGTCAGTCGCCGGATCAATACTTTTAACATATTTGTAATTCATGTATAAAAAAACGGAATGTAAATATTTTTCTGCAATTTTTCTCATTTCTCATCAAAAGTGTAAGTTGTTACCACTCAGTTGAACCGTCTCGGCGAGACGGTTCAACTGAGTGGTAACAATATACACTTTGGGTGGATACCGGGGGCATGTTGTCGCAATCATTGTTATAATTTGTGTAAATTCAATGACCTCACGATGACAGGTAATCAGCAAAAGTTCATTAGTGAAAACGATGCATAGACTGTCGTTTAGATACGAGGCACCATTTTAAAGGTACATTCCCACTCAGTAGGCACAACATGTTCTTTATATGAATTATACATAAGTGTATAATTGTATAATTGCGTCACTATTCCACCGGTTCTAACATTTACAAGTGTCCGCTATACATATATAATCATTTAGTAATATTTATTTTACTGACTGGAGGTGGTATCAGGCTATTTTCATATGCAACTGAGGCATGATATTATTTTAATTATTTATACTAATTAAATGTGTCACCTGAACAAATAATATTTTCGACAGATTATAAAGTATGATCATTGCACATTAAAATATAAATACAGAGAATAAATAGTAATGTCCGTTAACATTTTAAGGAAACACGGTTATTGTCCCTGATATCAGTGTGGAAATTACGTCTGATATAAAATGTATAATACTGCCAATCAATAAATAGTGTAATGGTGAATGAATGTTTATTGTGCCAGAAAATGTCTCAGATCATGTCTCCGATACAAAGAACATTTTGTGCCTACTGAGTGGGAATGTACCTTTAATGGCTGTATGACGTCAGAATGACAACAGATTGCCATCTATACCTCATTAGTGACATGTACAGTGTAAAGGTTTCGAGAAATCGCTTATCCAATTGAGTGAGAAAGAAGTACAATATTTTATTTAAAATCTATTTTTCACTATCATGTAACGTCATGTAACGCCTCTGCACGCGAGTCCAAGAAACAGACATATTCCGAAAATAAAATATAGATTCATTTACAGCTCATCACGATGTTTTGACATGTCTGCTGTAGTAATTACGAGGGAAGGAGAAAGTGGGCGGAGTGCGTTATAAATACATCATACTGGTGGTAGTTGACCGAGTATTCAAGATCTGTCTGTGCCAAGATGGCCAACCTGTATATAAGATCACTTATCGCCAACATAACGGCTGAGCAAGCGTTTGAAGTGATGTTGCTTTTATTGCTAGCAATTTATGAACAGGACATCTTTGCAATTCTGAGACACGCGTTATAATAAATAATGTCATTATTGCGTGCATATATTCGTGTTTCATTACTGGGAGACATGGTTTCTCTGGTGCAGCCTGGCTGGTCATTAGATACCGATTGCACTGCGAAAAGGGTCTAACGACATTGGTGACCTGTGCCCTGTTTAACTAAACTTCGTACGACTAAAATGTTCCTAAGTGCAAACTTAGGATCATCTGGAAATTTCAATATATGGATTTACATTTATTGAGCATAGGCTGCATATGCAGCCTATGCTCAATACATGTAAATCCAATAATTGCTTAATGGAAAACATTGTTAATGTGAAATTGCATGATTTTGCACTTACAAACACTTTAGTCGTACGATGTTTAATGAAACGGGCCACAGGGGGCTGTTTCACTAAACTACGTACGACTAAAATGTTCGTAAGTGCAAAATCATGATAGTCTGTAAAGTTCACATTAACAATGTTTTCGTGTAAACAATTATTGTATTTACATGTATTGAACATAGGCTGCATATGCCTATGCATATGCAGCCTATGATCAATAAATGTAAATCTATCAATTTCCAGACGATCCTAAAGTTGCACTTACGAACATTCAGACCTGTTCGCAATTCAGTCACTTCAAAACAATATTTCATTAAATAACTGTTCTAATGTGATTTGTCTGTTGGTGACTACTTTTTTCATTACAAATTGGCCGTTATGTATGCGTAGTGAAAGCAGTTTGAAATGGGTCAGTGGAAGAATGGTTTGGTCCTTAGCTGTAGATGTGAATAGAATAATGGGGCTTACGGGTTATGCGACCAGTGTAGCACCAGATCAGCCTCCGCATCCGGGCCTGAACATTTCGCCATTCAGTCAATGAAACACCCGAATTGCTTCTAATATATAGTTTATATCATTATCAAGCTTCAAGACTGTGTTAGGACGTTTGCATATCCACACATGTCATAAGCCACATATACACGTTGATGTATGAAACTGTCAGCACATGCGGGCGTACATGTGGCACGTGATCTTTAATTAGTCATTTGTGGTTGTGACTGGAAAAATGGGGCTTATGGGATGTGTGACTAGTGTAGCTCCTGATCAAATATCACACTCATGTAGCTAGATAACGCTATATATTGCTATATATCTATTTTGATTGAACGGCGAACAGTGCAGATCCTGATCAGACTGTGCGGATGCCCAGTCTGATCTGGATCAAGTCACAGCCACATAATTATATTCCAGTCAACTTCACAAATATCAACGTGTGCTACACAGCAAAATGTGCCACATATGAAATTCATATGAAAACAATACATATGCTGTTCATATGTAAAACTTATGAAATTAATATGAATTGCATATGCAATTCATATGAGAAGAGAACATATGAAATTCATAGGATGTTCATATGAATTGCATATGAAGACTTTTCATATGCATTTCATATGAACAATTTGCATATGCATTTGATATGAAAAGTTTTCATATGCAATTCATATGAACATTTTATAGATTTAAAAGCATTGTACATGGGTCTTCATATGCAATTCATGTTGTTTGCATATGAATATTTTACATATGAATTGCATCTTGGCTCACTTCATATCACTTGCATATGAAATGTTCGTATGGAATTCATATGAAAAACATATGTCATATGCGGCACATGTTGTAGTAATTAACACACCTTCCTTGTCGTGAAGGGGGAGCATGTGTTGTAAACTCTGCTGAAGATGTCAGTTACATTTCCCTATATAGACACTCTAGCGATTGTTCGTCCCACCAGACATCCATAGCGCCTGCTAGAGTGCTAGCTTATCGTCCAAAGGTGAATCTACCGCATTTTTACCATTTCCTGCGTTGTTGTTGTTATTGCGGCCATGATACCACCTGCTTCCAACTTATTGCCAACATGAAGCTTATCACATCTTTCACCCATTGGATTATATGGATACAATACTTTTTTTAAAAAGTATATGTTGTTACTACTCATTTGAACCGTTGCGTCGAGACGATTCACATGAGTTCTAGTTGTGTGTCTGGATTTTGTACAGAAAATGGGCAAGATACTGTCATGGGGATATGATATGACCGTTAGATTGCGTTCATCCTAATAAGTGGGTGTGACTTGAGAAATGGGCAACCAGTGTAGATCCAGCTCAGACTGTGCATCCGCATAGTCTGATCAGGATCAGGATATACACTGTTCGCCATTCCATCAATAAAGCACCCATCATGCTTCTAACAAGCAATATCGTTCGTTATCAGGCTACAGGAGTGTGACATGTGATCAGGAGCTACACTGGTCACAAATCCCATAAGCCCTATTTCTCCAGTCACAGCCACATATATGATCGCCACAACTCGTGGATTATCTCCTCGTACATACGGACGCACACCGCTCTAACTGTACTGTGGTATATATAATAATATAATGCCATACACTGGGATACGGCGCCCCGCAGGGGACATGGACTTTTTTTCTTACTTTTTTCCCACGAACTAACAATTCATTCCCTCAATTTAACAATTCGTTCCCTCGAATTAACAATTCGTTCCCACGATATAACAATTCGTTCCCTCGAATTAAAAATTCGTTCCCACGAAATTAAAATTCGTTCCCTCAATTTAACAATTCATTCCCTCGAATTAACAATTCGTTCCCACGATATAACAATTCGTTCCCACGAATTAACAATTCGTTCCCGTGTTAAATTGAGGGAACGCATTGTTAATTCATGGCAACGAATTGTTATTTCGTGGGAACGATTTGTTAAATTGAGGGAACAAATTGTTAATTCGTGGGAACGATTTGTTAAATTGAGGGAACGAATTGTTATTTCGTGGGAACAAATTAATAAAACCGTACTGCGACGCATCAATTACAACGTGCATGTTTGTATTGCATGTACTGTGATGGTGTTCGCCATATCAAATTGTCTTTGAACAATGTTCGAGACATTATATTGCAGACGGATTACAATTACATTAGGGCCCGCTATGTTATTACTGAATCTGTACAGCCGTCATTAGGAATATCGGTCGGGATATAGACAATACCAGGCTAGTGTCCAAGTTTACAGGCAAGGCTAGGAAACGCGTAGGAATTCCGAGGCTTGCCGAGGAATTAATACCGTTTCCGAGCCGAGCCTGATAAACGTGATATCAAAATACAGTAGCCTGGTTTTCTATTTATAAGGTAATGTTTTATGCTCGAAAAATGACCACAGATGACGTCGTTATCTATGGACAGAACGTGGATTTGTTTATGTTGCGTCATTGCACTGACGTTATTCGGTAACGTCACGTGACTTCATCCAACCAATGAACGTCAGTTTTCACGCCTGCAATATGTTATCAGTCAGTACGTATTCGGTCAATACAGGGCAGGTTACCTGATAAATCCAGACGATGTGTTCGCAGAACACGGATTCCCAAAACCGCATATATTGTAAAAGAGGCAACATTTCAATAAGTTATGTCCAAACGGGGAAGATGATCCATGGCCCGGGATCGTATTAACAATCGCAGTTAACTTTTCACAACTACACACCATAAGGAGCATACAAGTGTTAATTTTTCAGCTATCACGGTTTAAATAGTTTTAAGAGTTACGGACGAGCGGTTGGGACAGATAGATGGACGGACAATGGTATCACTAAATGCCCCATCCACTATCTGGCAGGCATAAAGCATAAAGGAGGGATTTTCTACATGTGCATGTGTATTTATGACGTATTATAATAATCTGTTCTGTTTCTTAGATGTTTAATGGATATTTTGCTGATTGAATGGCGAACAGTGTAGACACAGACCAGTAGCCGATTTCATAAAAATTGAAAAGTATACTTATCTAGCAAAGTTTACTTTGAGGGAGTAATCATTTATTTTTTCCAAAATGCATCATTTCATATAGAACCAACCACTGCATACATTTGATGATTCAAAGTATGCAGAATTATTATACTGAATTTATTACATTATCACAGCCAAAATGGCTGTGATAATGTAATAAATTCAGTATAATAAAAATTAATAAACTTATCATAAAATTGAAAATTTCTCCCTCAAAGTATACTTTGCTGGATAAGTATAGTTTGCCATGTTAGTGAAATAGGCTACAGACTGCCTAGATGCATTGACTGGTCTGTATTTACACTGGTCGCTAACGCTATAAATCCAGCTTTGTCTAAATGTGGCTTTATAGCCCACATGCCCGTACGCAGGAATTATTTTAGAGGGTGCGTTAATTTGATTTGTTAATTTTGCAACCAATCTAAATCATAACAAAATGATTTTCAGACCAATCCATTTATGAACATGGAGTGTTTTTGTTCTCAAAATTATGAAAATTAATTGCAAAAAGTGCAGATCCTGATGAGACGGCTCGTTACGAGCCGGCTCATCTGGATCTACACTGTTTGCTAATACCACTATACATGCCTGCGGGTTAAGAGTGAAAGGGTTAAGGGGGGGGGGGGGGGGGGTGCGTACGCACCCGTCGCACCCCCTCTGCGTACGGACCTGGACAAGTCAATATATGAAATGACCATGTGCAAATGGCAAAAGTTACTATTTCTGTACAGAAAAGTACAAGGTGTGGAGAAGTGTCTAATTTGCAAAAATCCAAGATGTCCGCCCAAAATATACTTTTCCTCTAATAGTTAGTCTCGGATATGACATTTGAGACATTTAAACGTCCAGACATGGGTTTATTATGACAACTAATGTTTTAGAATAGTTATTTTTTGTTTTGTTCCATTTTTCCCTCAATTACATAAACCCAAGATGGCCACCAAAAATCTGCTTTTGTTGTCATATCGCTCCTCACATGTATGATTTTTTAGATATTTAGACATGTACTGTGGCCGCCAAACATATTTGTCACATGTCTCTTGCCAGGTGTGACGTTTACTTGATTTCCTGTGATGAAGCAGAAATCGGTTATGGGGACAATGGTACCACATCAGTTGAACTCCATGAACTGGGGACTTTGTATGAGCGATAAGATAGACATCGAGGGTATGTTGAGAGTAAGTGAGCAAGGGCTCACATATACTCTCGGCTGCCACCTGGTCCGACCTAGTATTTTCTAAACCATTTGGCATTAACCTTGTGTATACAAGTCATATAGGTGGAGCAAAATGATGTTAGTAAGATATCAACCAAATATGAAAGCATTCCATGAAGGGAAACGTAAAGTTTATGTGTTACGGACATGACCAAAACAAAGTCCGTACAGCCACGAAGCTTACCATGAAAACACGTCTTGGTATTTCATTAGAATTGTCTCCTTGGAGACAATTCTAATGAAATACAAAGATGTGTTTTCATGGAAACCACCCACAGCATCGGCATCGGAGTACCATGGTCAGTGGAATGGTGTTGAGATGAATGCATACAATTGGAGCTTAAAGATCAGTATAAATGTATACATTATACTGCTGGGTTGTTTTCACCGATATCGATACACACGTGCGTTCAACAAGATAGAACATCTGATACTTGTGTACCGAAATCCGATATGTATGTACCTATTTGGGTGAAACTAGAAACAAACCAGCGGTCGTAATATCGTCATATATCGTAAATTAAACCACTTTACACAGGGCCATGGTAAAACACGTTTTTTTTATGTTATAGTATTATCTTCATCCATTCGCAAACTATCGAAGCAACATTCAACGGTGATATTGCTACAAAGAAACGTGTCTTCAATTTACTAGGACAACCACATTTGTGTCGTAGTACAGTTACGTGTCTAACATCCGGTCGCCTGGCTTCCGACACGAATCTCCGGTCTAATGGCTTTGGCCCTGGTCATCAATCCGGCCAGACACCGGCATCATAGCCACTAATTGTCTGGTTGTTCACTAACCGGGTCCTCGCCACTTGCCACGATATGTTTATGATGTAGCGGTCGTTTATTGCTGTCGGTTTTAGTACGAGTAGACGGCTAACTATTTCCTTCCGTGTACGTCATATGTAGCATGATACTAGAAACGCGCACATGCGTGTTTCTAGTATCATGCTGCATAGGAACCTGGGGCCCGTTTCACTAAACTTCGTACGACTAAAATGTGTCTGTAAATGTCACATTAACAATGTTTTCTTGTAAACAATTATTGGATTTACATTTATTGAGAATAGGCTGCATATGCAGCCTATGCTCAATACATGTAAATCCATCAATTGAAATTTCCAGACGATCCTAAATTTGCACTTACGAACATTTTAGTCGTACGAAGTTTAGTGAAACGGCCTCCTGGGGCCCGTTTCACTAAACTTCGTACGATAAAAATGTTCTTAGAAATATTTCTATAAATTTCCTTGACACATGAATGTGATACAATAATGCTACAATTTTCTATTTTGCACTGTGGGTGTCATATTGGAAATGTTTGCATGGCATAGGAAGTGTTGTTACTTGACTACTAATTTGTCACTTTGAAGTGAGAATGTGTGAATGTTTCAGCTAAATAAATCCAATATGGCAACTAAATGTCAATAGGCTGGCAATATTACATGGCTGTGGCGGGTGCATGACATCTGGATCTGAAATAAGAATGAGTGGGTAATTGTAATGTATCTGGGACATAACACATGGGAAAGGAATGTTAACCGCTACAAAGCATTATCGTGCACATGTGCAGCTGCAAAGGTCAGTACATATAAGCACAGCGTGCGTGCACTTGCAGCTGATGCATCGTCTGGCAGACTTGCAGCCACATTTGATCAGTTCGCTGCAGGCTCGTGCAACATCTGGAATTGTCATCCAGACAGAGCTCCATGCAGAGCCGTCATTTGCCCATCACCATTCGTCTGGTGATGGGATTGTCTGGATAGGTTGTTGACAGGTCGCCCATATGGAAATTTGGTACATGACCTGCCTTGAATGTTGCAAGAGGGCATCTTGAAAAGTGTTTGGACATACACATTACACACATTAGTAGTGTGAAGATGGCTCTGACATCGAACATCGAAATTCGATATTCACCAGTTTGAATTTCGAGTTGCATATCGAGTTGAATTTGGAGTTGAATCCGAAGCTGCGAGGTCGATATTCACCGGAACTTATTTCGAGCTGGGTTGTTTTGAATATCGAGCCAGCTCTGAGATCGATATTCGACTACAAGATGGTAAATGCAATGCGAATTTCGAGCTGGGGTGTTTTGAATATCGAGCCAGCTCTGAGATCGATATTCGAGCAGATAGGTCATACGTATTTGAATTTCGAGCTGGGTTGTTTTGAATATCGAGCCAGCTCTGAGATCGATATTCGACTACAATATTGCAAATGCAGTGCGAATTTCGAGCTGGGGTGTTTTGAATATCGAGCCAGCTCTGAGATCGATATTCGAGCAGATTGGACATACGTATTTGAATTTCGAGCTGGGTTGTTTTGAATATCGAGCCAGCTCTGAGATCGATATTCGCGCAGATTGAGATGTGCATTTGAATTTCGAGCCGGGTTGTTTTGAATATCGAGCCAGCTCTGAGTTCGATATTCACGCAGATTGAGATGTGCATTTGAATTTCGAGCTGGGTTGTTTTGAATATCGAGCCAGGTCTGAGATCGATATTCGCGCAGATTGGAGATGTGTATTTGAATTTCGAGCTGGGATGTTTTTAATATCGAGCCAGCTCTGAGATCGATATTCGCGTAGATTGGAGATGTCAATTTGAATTTCGAGCTGGGTTGTTTTGAATATCGAGCCAGCTCTGAGATCGATATTCGCGTAGATTGAGATGTGCATTTGAATTTCGAGCTGGGTTGTTTTGAATATCGAGCCAGCTCTGAGATCGATATTCCAGCAGATAGGAGATGTCTATTTGAATTTCGAGCTGGGTTGTTTTGAATATCGAGCCAGCACTGAGATCGATATTCGCGCAGATTGAGATGCGAATTTGAATTTCGAGCTGGGTTGTTTTGAATATCGAGCCAGCTCCGAGATCGATAATCGCGCAGATTGAGATGTGCGTTTGAATTTCGAGCTGGGTTGTTTTGAATATCGAGCCAGCTCTGAGATCGATATTCCAGCAGATAGGAGATGTCTATTTGAATTTCGAGCTGGGTTGTTTTGAATATCGAGCCAGCACTGAGATCGATATTCGCGCAGATTGAGATGCGAATTTGAATTTCGAGCTGGGTTGTTTTGAATATCGAGCCAGCTCCGAGATCGATAATCGCGCAGATTGAGATGTGCGTTTGAATTTCGAGCTGGGTTGTTTTGAATATCGAGCCAGCTCTGAGATCGATATTCGCGCAGATTGAGATGTGCATTTGAATTTCGAGCTGGGTTGTTTTGAATATCGAGCCAGCTCTATGATCTATATCCCAGCAGATTGGATATGTCCAAGGTGATTGCACAATAATTCCAGCACAAAAATATTTACACAATTCTCTAACATTTGATTGGCCCGTAGCAAGTCTCTGTCCAAAATCTATATCCCAGTAAACTCCCACGCCGAACTACTTTCCGTAACCGTGATGCGCAGTTAAAATAATTCTTAAGAAAACGGAAAATGAACACATTTTATTGACGAATTTATTTCAAATGCTGGAATTATAAGGAATGAATGGCATTTTTGTTGAATTTATCGAGGGTATAAAAAATTACAATTCTTAAGAAAAAAATCCAAAAAAAAATAAATCTTTTTTTTCGAAAATTGTAATTTTTTATCGCTTCGTCCAGTATTCCCGCGACTTTTACAAGTTTATACCCCGATAAATTCCACAAAAAGGCCATTCATTCCTATAGTGTATGAAAGTGGTAATTTCGAATGTTCTTACCTGTTCCAAAGACTACCAAGATTTGAATGTCTGGATATTCTTCCAGGATGTCATGAAATTGTCCGATTAAGATTATAATTACATCAGTATCCACTGTCCGAATCATACCGTTCATGGAACCTTTCTTCAATGCGTCCACCTTATGCACTACCATACGTGTATCTGCTTCTTCATGGTTACACTTTGTCATTACCTCACATCATCACGTCATCTTCTGTAAAGCACATACATGGAAAATGCGACTCACCTGGACAAAATGGAGCTTATTGAATTTGCAATCAGTGCAGCCCCAGATGAGTATGTGTTAGTCTTGCCACTTCTGGGGTAATCTGGTTCTTCCCGACACCTTTGTGCGAAGCCCCTGGCCCCGTCTTTCTCGAGTGGATTCTTTGATGCTACTAGTAATATATCTGTCCCGCATACAAGTCGTGATGTCTTGCGTAACTCGTGGAGGATGAATGGGAGAAACACGTTGTCTCCATACTCTGAAAACGTGCTGGCGTTAAAAGTAGGTAGCATGTGCACAACGGCGGCTCCATCTAATATTTTGCAATCGAAATATTGTGGCATATCAGGTTATTCACTAGATTCAATGCAGCCCAGAAGGTTAGACTTTTGTCCATGTCGTATCTTACCAAAATCAGACAGCTAAGGCGGAGTAGATTGATTTTCATGGGAGAAAAACGTTGCTGGATCTCCATCACGTTGTTGATTAGCAATGTATAGTCGACCAAATAGGTAGCTATTTTGCCATTGTACTTTAACAGCCTGTGACGACTTTCGACTTGTCTTTGATTTGGGGGATTTCAGTAGTGGAAGTGAGCTTTTCTTGATTGGATTATGAATTGGTATATCTCTGGTCTCAATCACATCTTTCACATTCTTTAGCGATTCAATCGTCCGAATTGTCTCTGCAATTGATTCCTCTGCGCAAACACGTGTATTCAACACCAACAGCTCAGAAAAATCATCTTGGAAAGGGTTTCCAAAGCCGGATATGACATCTAAAAGTTTGCGTGACTGCTGATGGAACAGTTTCTGAGTGGAAGGTCCTTCTGCGTGATGCAGGCTAATATCTGGATCATCTTCATTAATGTACTGGGTATCAATGTCTTTGATAACATTAGCATGCTCTGACCCACATGTCAGCCATCGTCGAAGAGAGTTATGTAAATATTAGTGTTACCGGACATATTGTATATACATTTATATATACATATAGGCATATAGGCATATAGTGGGAATTTTAAATTGATTTAAATGAGGTAAGGATCCAGTTACCTTGCAACAGTACCCAGATTTCCATTCACTATTGACTAAACGAAATCAAAAATATTAAATGAATGTATCTAGCCTTCAGAAAGCAAATGTACGTCACAATTATGAACTTTGGTGGCCATCTTGGATTTATGCAAATTAGTAAAATGATTCAGTTATATTTTTATGTTACTCAAATACATTGTTGCATCAAACAAAAAGCATTTCTGGGGTTTAAAGTACTCAAACATATCAATTGAGTACAATCATAGGCCAAACAATTAATATTTGGCGGCCATCTTGGATTCCTGCATTCTAAACGTGTTTCGGTTGTCTTTTTTTTGGAGTCACTTATTTTAGGAATCTGTATGACCTTAGCTACGTCCCACACAAAATGGCACTTTTGGCCAGCGTGTATAGATAATGCACTTTGTTCAAGTTAAGAGACCACACTATAGGCACAACATGTTCTTTATAGGAATTAAATAAGTGTATAATTGTGTCGCTATTCCACCAGTTCTAAAAATTACGAGTGCCCGCTATACAGATATAATCATTTAGTAATATTTATTTTACTGATTGTGACTCACGGTGGCATGATATTATTTTAATTATTTATACTAATTAAATGAGTCACCCGAAAAAATACAGATTATAATGTATGAACATTGTACATCAACAAATAAATGCAGAAAATAAATAGTAATGTCCGTTAATATTTTAAGGAAACACGGTTATCGCCCCTGATATCGGTGTGGAAATTTACGTCTGATATAAAATGTATAATAATGCCTATCAATACGTGGAGTAATGGTGATTGAATGTTTATTTTGTCTGAAAATGTGTCGGATGATGACTCTGTTATAAAGAACATTTTGTGCCTACTGCGTGGGCATGTACCTTTAAAGCCCCAAAAATGAACTACATTTACTAGTATAATGTATATTGTTGATGTACATAGAAGGCATGATGCTACAATATACCTTTAATCATTGTCTATGCACGGCGGTATCACACTAATGTTTAGTCCAGTGTTCTTACATTCGCTGCTAAGACTATGTTTGGTTTATATTGGCGGAACTTTGGTTATTACACCATCGGTGAAATATGCAATTCATTTATCATGTGGCCTGTAGTGTAATGTGTGCAATTAGTGTTACATAAACAGCAAAAAGGTGTAAGGTTCGTTTTCTTGTTTACGTGCATGTTTATTTCCCCATTCCACGCCTGTGAAAATGGACCTCATTTCAACTAGCCGCATCGTAGTCCCAGGTGCGCAGTCTGATCAGGGCCTACGATGACCGCTAGTTAATGAATGTTTATGTTCATGAATAACCGTATTTGACCATTCCGTTGACTGCATGAGTACACCCATTCGTTGATGATCTGTACATACATTGGTCACACATGTCCTAAGGGCCTGTTCATCATCCGGTGGCCCGATTTTGATCCAATCGCAGTGAGCGTTGATGAAGCACGTTTCACGAGTGACGGGATGTGCAGATTGCATCGCCACACTGACTACAGCACCGGAAGCTGAAGCTTCATCCGGGTGAGAAAATGCATCACATGACGTAAACATAACGCGTTACCTAGACCAGTGTTTGCATTCGAGCCGTTTTTAAAGCATCTCTAGACTAGGAGCATTTTAAGCGCAATGGACATGGAACTACGGCGTCTTCATTGAAACAATAAACAATTCACATGGTTCTCATATCAGAAGGATTGAACGTGAATATGCGCATGCGTAGACTGGTCTAGGTTACGTTCGTGAACAATTAAATACCGCCCATTCGCCGAGTCGATTGCCTGCATACAATAGCAAATAGTGGCAAATATAGGAATTGGGTTGAGAGTCATTCAAAGAACAAGATGTTACAGCATCATAACATATGATCAACTCAGAGACACGGGACAAAACAGAAGCCAACCAAATATGTGGCATTGACTGACGAAATGGGGCTTATGGGCTTTGCGACTAGCGGAGATCCAGATCAGACTGTGCATCTGCACAGTCTGATCAGGATCTGCACTGTTCGCCATTCTAACAATGAAGCACAGATCATGATCGTAACAAGCGATATATATATAGTTATCAAGCTACACTAGTATTTGATATTGTGCTACACTGGTCCCAAATCCCCTAAACCACACTTCACCAGTCACAGTCACATATGACGCGCTGTGACATTAAGGGTGTTTTGGCATTTGCGAATAAAGCGTCCCCAGATCAGCTGAAGCACATTTTGATCAATATAGCTCTAAGAAATGTATCCAGTGAAATATTATAAATTACCCTTCAATAGAATTATAGGGAACCAACCGCTTTTATTGAACACAGCATATATGTCAGAGAACCACACTTCATAATTCGGTTGACTAATGTAGGGCAGAAATTAAATTAAATGATTATTATTAAACAATGTAAAAGTGCATTGCGCTTTCAGAACGTATGTTTTCGCATACAAAATTAGTGATATTCTAGCTACGTGTAGTTAAATAACACTGTTGAATGGGTCATTGGAAGAAGTGGGCATAACTTGATATGTCCGTAAGGGACACCGCTTCATACATTATTACATCGGGATACAACTCGAAACAAAAGGAGCTACATCTTTTCATGCAGAAAAAACTGCATGTATATAGAGAGTCTAAATCTGACGGAACTGAAATAAAAGTAGAATTGAATTTAAATTTAACGTGAAGCATACTACTATATTACGATATGTATACGATATTAGTATATACAAATAGATAAGGAGCAGAAAAGCGCTACTGTACGAGTTAGAACTTTCATTTACGTGATTGTTTTTAATTTGATAAACGTGTGATAATTGTGTTGTCATATGAGGAAGAGAAATCTACAAAATAGTCTTAGTAACTTAGTACCCACAGGGCTCGTATATTTTGATATCAAATCTCACATGCTCGCCTCAATTTGGCGTCCAAAATGCTCTCTATATCGAGACATGGCTGCGTTTGTAATTAAAAGAAACAACTGTATCTTCTGTATATTCGGCTGACGTCTTAGCCTATTATTTTTATAGGTATTTCGACAGCGCATGTACGTGATATATTCGTCCAGTGTCTCTCTTGGGGGATTTGGCTAATCTGGTGCTCATGCAAATGATGTACAACAAGTGTATACATAGAGAATAGTAGGTTAGTGCCGTGAATGGGAAAACATATCTGGCAAGGCTCAGGAAACGGGATGAGCGAGGCTTTGCCGAGCACATCCCGTTTCCGTGCCGCGCCAGATATGTTTTCCCATTCACGGCACTAACCTACTATTCTATTTATCCCGTCAACACCTAAAAATGGCTTTAAAATGCAAAAATAGTATTGACTGGATATCAAAAATGTTTCACGGCACTGTGTTTCACGGCACATAAGCACTGAGTTGACGGGATACATGCTGAACCGTACACATTGATGATTATGCACAACGGTGCAGACCCAGATCAGACTGCATATGCATGCAGTCTGATCAGGGTCTGAACTTTGTGCCTCATTGCCATCATTCATCGCATTACTTTTGACGAGTACCATGTTGTAGCTATGTTGCCGTAGCTCTATGCGCTGCGATGCAGCTACGCTTGTTGCGAGTGTAGTTCACAAATTTGGCACACTTACATGCGTAAGCACAATTGTGGCAGTGAGTGGAGAAATGGGGCTTATGGATTTTGCGACCAGTGTAAATCCAGATCAGCATGTGCATCCGCACAGTCTGGGGCCCGTTTAACAAATTTAGGATCGTCTGAAAATTTCAATTGATGGATTTACATGTATTGAGCATAGGCTGCATATGCAGCCTATGCTCAATAAATGTAAATCCAATAATTGTACACAAGAAACCATCGTTAATGTGAACTTGACAGACAATATCATAATGTTGCACTTACGAACATTTTAGCTGTAATAAGTTTAGTGAAACGCTCTCAGATCAGGATCTGCACTGTTCGTCATTCAATCAAATACAACACCCGTCGTAATTCTATCAAGTACTATGTATCGTTATCAAGGTACGTGAGTGTATTATCTGATCAGGAGCTATGCTGGTCACACATCCCACAAGCCCCATTTCTCCATGCACAATTAGACTGTCCATAAATCGGCAATCAGAAAGCATCGCTTAGAAATCCGGCGGAAAAGTTCCACATTAACGATCCCATGGGAATTAAGTGGCTTATGTTGACATTCATTCAGCTGATATACTATGGCACAGACTCACACTAGACTTGTAGTGGGACATACATTTTATTGGCATGTGTCCTTTGGTACGGAGCCCCAATGTTGTCGTAACTGGAAATAATGGGCTTGTGGCATTTGTGGCCAGTCTAGCTTCTTCTCTTTTAATTCGTTCCCACGAAATAACAATTCGTTGCTCCAATTAAACAATTCGTTCCCTCAATTTAATAATTCGTTCCCTCAATTTAACAATTCGTTCCCTCGAATTAACAATTCGTTCCCACGAATTAACAATTCGTTCCCACAGGAACGAATTGTTAATTCGTGGGAACGAATTGCTATATCATGGGAAAGAATTGTTAATTCGAGGTAGCGGATTGTTAAATTGAGGGAACGAATTGTTATTTCGTGGGAACGAATTAATAAAACAATTCATGTCCCCTGCGGGGCTCCGTACTTTGGAACTCGGTCAATTAGTAATGCCAATGCATGCCACGGATTTTGTTTTGTAATTTTTAATCTCATATTTCATTTAAAATCCAAGGAAAATATAGTTGTGCAGTGCGGTTTCTTTGTTTATTAAGGCGCTATTCTATTCTGTTTGGCTGATATCCGGGGAATATGTCAATGCATGTTTTCTACCGAAAATAAGTGGGACTTCTCTAAACCGGACTTCCTGGGAGGTCCAGTTTAGGGATGTGATACATATACATTGTAAGCACCCTATGACAAGATGCATCATGTGTTTACGATAATTAATATATAGTATCTTCGAAATGTATGGCAATGAATCCGTCAAGATTAATCATACATATGTTTGTATTGTCCGGTTTCGAGAGGTTCTACTCTAATTATTATTTGTAGTCTGGACTGGATCCGGTTCTGTTCGTCCCCTCTACTGAATCGCCTGGCCAAGAGTCTCTGTATGATACTACTGGTTTCGCTAAAGCCGGTGTATGGGGGCGTCTGTTCGATGGGATGTTAGAATACATCCACACCTCTTGATACAAATGAACTAGTGAATAAATATATGTGTTTTTTGCTGGTAGTTGTGCCTGGAGATTATCGTTTATCTTCCGACGACTGGAAAGTGCATTATTGCAGTGATGTGACAGTCAAACCTGGCGAACCCGGACAATAATAAAACATATGTATGGTTAATGACCCGTTCTATACCTGATCATCGTTTGATTGAAAGATGATTGCTTCGTAAATGGGATAGAATATATGTATAACATATACATGAATACTGCCTCGTTACTGTATCCTATACTTAACATGGAGTGGCCAAGTCGGCCATATTTATGTGTTACAGCCATCAGCCAGTTTCACCTGTGAAGTAGAACATTTGATATAATGTAGCTAATCACGTGTAGAAACACCAGGTGACCGGACTCCTATCAATTATATTACACCAAACTAAAATATGTCAGTTTTCTGGCAGGTTTGTGCCTGTGTTTTTAACAACAGGAACCACCATTATAAATTTCCTCATACACACAATTGCAAAGTGCATCACTTTTACCTGACAAACCACACAACACATACCATATATACCCACTACTGTACTATGTTATTAGCTATCAAAACAAGTGACATGTAAGCAGTTACCTGAGTGTTTTGTCCCTGGTGTCTACTCACCTACTATGCGAGTACATCTGGCTTTACATATGGGTAATCTGTACACTAACATGGGCTGTGCATGAGATTGAAAAGTTCACACATCAACATTTATTATAGGAATGAATGTCTTTTTTGTGGAATTTATCGGGGTATAAACTTGGAAAAGTCGCGGGAATACTGGACGAAGGCCGGAAGGCCTCGTCCAGTATTCCCGCGACTTTTCCAAGTTTATATCCCCGATAAATTCAACAAAAATGCAATTCATTCCTTATAATTCCAGCATTTGAAATAAATTCATCAAGAAAATGTGTTTATTTTCCGTTTTCTTAATAATTATTTTAACTGCGCCTCACGGTTACGGAAATAGTTCGGCGTGGGAGTTTACTGGGATATAAATTAGTCCTAATTAGGAGATAAAACATTTTTAGCATTGACACAGATAGTAAGTCTTAATTAGGAGTTATTAAGTCCTAATCAGTAGATATTATCTCCTAATTAGGAGTTACTATTATCTAATTAGGACTAATTAGGTCCTAATTAGGACGTATTATCTCCTAATTAGGAGATACAAATAGTTTAGCATTGGCACCAGGACGCTTCCATACGATTTCCATTTAGATAAATGTGTATATTGTACGTATGTCGTGGTACTAATTGCTTCCGATCTACATTGAGTTTAATCTACGCCGGTGCTAGGAGGATTTCTTGTCGTAGACATGACAATGCGCCGGCTGATCAAAGAATAGATAGGTAGGCGTCCTGGCGGGATCCGTGAGGGGGCCGTGAGGCTATCGTAGGGTTGCCGTGAGGGGCCCGTGAAAATGCCACGGCGCGCGGCGGATTTTTTTCAAATAATTTACGTCAAAATCTTCATGCGGCCGCCAGATCACTGGTCGGTTTCCGACAGGCCGCCGGGCGGGGCCTCTAGCGACGTGTCTACGGGCTTCTCACGACCTAAAATCGTGCTTGGAAAATCGCAGATTTGGGAGTCAGATTTTTACGCCCGCAGCGTTCTTGCGACCTCTAAAAATCGCAGCGGAGCTCATAGAAATCGGGCAGCGTCCGACCGGACGCCTCGCGAAAATGCCCTTTTTGGCCCGTTTTAGGAGTCGCGCGGGCGCCGCGACCAATATGTGAGGGCCGCTTTACGGCGACGGCGTTAGCTGTATTTTTAGTCTGTAAGACAATGCACCACTTCCGGAAGCCGGAAGTCGGCAGAAAGACCTCTCAAATTTACGGCAATTATTTAAATGTTGTCGGTAACACGGCGGCCAATTTGTGCGGTATTGTTCCGCCGACTGGCACAGATATGTGTATGTAAGTGGTCTCATCATGATATACGCTGATTACAAGCATTACGACATACGTAGTTAGGTTGTCAGACAAACGGCACATGGCTATGCGTCTCAGAGACTATTTTTTCAACTGTGTAACTGACTAATCGTTGCGGAAACGTAGCACTGCTCATACTCCCGCTATATACAATACGGGAGTATAAGCGGTGTTACGTTTCCGCAATGTCTAGATCATGACCTTTTGCATTATTCACAGTTTCATTATTATAAAATAAATACGTTTGGGACCAGTGTAGATAGAGAATAGTAGGTTAGTGCCGTGAATGGGAAAAAATACCTGGCAAGTCTCAGGAAACGGGATGGGCGAGGCTCTGCCGAGCATATCCCGTTTCCGTGCCGCGCCAGATATTTTTTCCCATTCACGGCACTAACCTACTATTCTATTTATCCCGTCAACACCTACAAATGGCTGTAAAATGCAAAAATAGTATTGACTGGATATCAAAAATGTTTCACGGCACCGTGTTTCACGGCACATATATACGCACTGTGTTGACGGGATAAATCCAGATCAGCATCCGCACAGTCTGGATCAGGATATACTCTGTCGCTATTCCACCAATGAAACGCCCGCCATTCTTCTAACAAGCAATATAGATTTATATACTATCAATGAATCGCTGAAACGAACTAATGCAGCATATAGTCTCGGTAAAAAACATTAATATTTTATGGGTTCAAACTAGTATACATTTGTCTGCACATTATGTGTGAATACCGCAATTGGCTAATTGTGGACATGGTATGCGTCCTGGCCAGACTGCACCGATGTACAACCTGGTATATGATTATGCTAGTCGTAAGGTCATATGGTCCAGTTCGCCAGGCTGCATCCATTTTTCAAATTCAAACTAATTTCGGCAAATGGAGTCAAATATTTTGTGTAAAATATAGAGCAAAGCCGGATCAGATTTTCAATATTGTTTTTAAAAAACGTGTCGTGTCTTTGTGTCCTTGACCCTGTCGACCAACGACCAATGAGTGTGGACCTTGTTATGAGATTTTATTATATACCTACCCATGAAATATATAGTTATACGATGTAAATAAAAGTCATATGTTCTCATCGATGAAATAAACAACTTCCGGTGAAAATACGACTACTTCCGCTATCTATATTCATAGCGCGCATCTGCAGTACTGAGTGGAAATAGGCTGAAAATACACATTCATTACCGTATGCAGTCTAAACAAACTGCTAATTTCCATGGAGCGGTATATAATAAATATAATATTCATATTTTTGCACCGAATATGGTATTTTTGCACCGGATATTCATCTCGTGGTGTGAAATGTCCATATATGGACATTTCACACCACGAGATGAACATATATGTCATATTCGTTGCAAAAATATGAAAATCCTCTATATCTTACTGTGATCTTTACTGCGATCAGTCAGACAGGACTCAATAACATAATGAAGGAACGCAGCAACTTTGAACACTACGATTTATTGAAATTACAAAGACACATACGTTGTACAGTAAGTTAGAAGTAATACAATAAAATGTAACTAATATGTATGTATGTATGTAAGTACATTCAGTGAGTCATTGCTAGTTCATAATATAGTGTTTTTAGAACCTTACATGATGTTTACCAAACAGCACAAAAATACACATACACAAATAAAACAATAAACATGAATGTTAATGAATACACGAACAAACAAAATACCAATGTTTAACCCGCCACACCAACCAGAGCGGTGGCTCGAAAATTCGACCTCCCAATTGCGAGGCGTATGCATTATCCACTACTGTCTGTTTCACGAAATCTACCCAAATTTTACGGCTGTTTTTGATAATATTAAATTGAAGCAAAATTTAAGAATGAGCATTATTTTTATTTAGTGGAATTTGGTCACATATTCATTTTATGGCGAAAAAACAATTTCCCCATGTTAAATCCCCATGGACATCTTCACAGAGTGAAGATGTCTATGGGGATTTAACATAGGACATTTATTTTCGAATTTCAGAAATACTGGACCGATTTTCAAAATTTAACTTTTATTTTCTTAGTTCGATCATTTCTAAGCTATCTAGATATGTTTCGGAGTCAAATTCCAATTCTTTTTATTTTTTGACTCCGCCCACAGCTCCTCCACCTGCTCCCCCCCCCCCATGTTAAATTCCCAGACAAATCATTTTTTCGTAATAAAATCAATATTTGACCAAATTTCAAGAAATAAACAGAAGGCACATTCTTAAATATTTGATAAAATTTAATATTATCAAAAAAAAAAATCGTTTTTGCATTGTTTATATGGCCGTAAAATCTGGGCAGCTTTCGTGAACCAGACAGTACGCCATCTAGCACAGGTCATGATGGTAATATCTGGCTAATACATACCAACCATCCACAATTCAACCGGAATTGGAATCCTGGCTTTGTGACGGTTTGTCTCGTAAAGTTTTACCCCTGAGACATATATCTATCTGATTTTATTGTTTACAGATATCAGACGTCAGCCTTTGCAGACAAAAGACATAAAAATAACAACTGTATGTGAAATGGACATAATAAAGTTAAATTCAACCATAGCGAGACTGAAACAGCAACACAGCTTGAAGTTTCTGCGTCGTTGGGAATAGCTGTCATTATACACTACCGCCTGCACTAATCTTGCCAATATTTGTCAATTTCATTGTTCAAAATATTTGAATATTGTGGTTGAAATTAAACAGCTTGATTTACTAAGCCTGAGCCTTACTTGTGTAACGGTCATCCTTCCACATTGATACACGTACCCTCCCTACTTATCATATGTCTGTATGTCAGTCTGTCGGTCTGTCGGTCTTGTCTGTCTGTCTGTCTGTCTGTCTGTGGGTAGGTCGGTCGGTCTGTTGGTCTGTTGGTCTGACGTCTGTCGGTCGGTCTGCGGTCTGTTGTATGTCGGTCTGTCGGTCGCAAAACCAATAAGCATCATGTATTCAGTCACAGCCACAGTTGATGTACCATTATCGAGAATAAAAATACGACACATTTCCTTTAGGTGGTACAGAATTACCATTACTCAACTAAAGTATCCATATTTTATCACAGTACAGACCCATTGGAAGATAATGAAATTTGTCTTGATATTCAATGACCTGGAAATGACCCTTTCTCCATTAAAAGACATCCGATTGTTGATAGGAAAATAGCAACACGATGTACCGGATTCCGGACGATTGCCTCCGAATGCAAAACCGTATCTACTTTATTCACAAATATTGTCATGCCTAGTAATTTATGATTTATTCCAATTGTGTGATGAGCAAGTAAACCCTTTGAACACGAAAGCCCGCTATAGCGGTTTATGCAAACAGTGCAGATCCAGATGAGCCGGCTCGTAACGAGTCGTCTCTTCATGATCTGCACTGTTTGCAAGTAATTTTCATATTTCTTAGAACAAAAACACCCCCTTTTCATAAATGGACGAATTTTAAAATCATTTTGTGACCATTGGATTGGTCGGAACATTAGCATATCACAGTCCATTCCAGTTCCTTAGGGTTGAAAGGGTTAATATATGTTGAAATATCCTAAGGTACATTCTTTTGCAGTCAACGGCTCATATATGGTCCATATATAAATGGGGTTATGACCGGAGAAATGGGGCTTATGGATTTCGCAACCAGTGTAGATCCACATCAGCCTGTGCATGCGCACAGTCGGATGAGGATCCGCACTGTTAGCCCTTCCATCACTGAAACACCCGTCATGCTTCTAACAGACAATATATGTCGTTATCAGGCTACAGGGTTAAGCGGCCCTCACAAATCGGTCGCGGCGCCTGCGCGACTCCTAAAACAGGCCAACAAGGGAATTTTCGCGAGGCGTCCGGCCAGACGCTGCCCTATTTCTAGGGGTCTGTTGCGATTTTCAGGGGTCGCCCGAACCTCGCGGGCGTGAAAACATGACTCCCAAATCTGCGATTTTCCAAGCTCGATTTTAGGTTGTGACCAGCCCATAGACACGTCGCTAGGGTCCCGCCCGGCATTCTGCCGGAAACCGACCGGTGATCTGACGGCCGTCTGAAGATTTTGCCGAAAATTATTGGAAAAAAATCCGCCGGGCGCCGTGAGAGTTTCACGTGCCCCTCACGGCCACCATACGATAGCATCACGGCCCCCGTACGGATCCCAGGCGATTTGTACAATATAAAAATAGAGACACGTCCAAGCTCCAAGAAGTGCTCAGAAATATGTACAGGTTTATATAACGCATCTATGTATACTCGAGGCGCGGAAGTCGGGAGGAAGCCCGACATCAATCGCCAGTCGTCCGACCGGCGTCCTGGCGGCGCCCGGCCAGGCTCCGCCAGGACACTAATTACCGATCTGTTCTTTCGATCAGCCGGCGCCCGCCATATTATCTAGCGGCATCCGGGCGCACTGTCTCCACTGCGATCCAATATTCAATGGGCACGGCCCGGGCCCCGTCTAATATGTGAGGGCGCACGTCGCAGACATGAAATTCGCTCGATTCATCCACGGGCTCTCCCGGCGACTCCTGCGATTAGAAACATCGCGCGGACGCCGGCTGATATGTGAAGGCCGCTTTACCCGAATTCCCTGCCTGCGTTACAGACCGAGAATTCGGGTAAGCTACAGGGGTGTGCTATATGATCAAGAGCTACACAGGTCACAAATCCCATAAGCCCCAAATCTAAAATGCAAACCGTGTTGCATCGTGTTCTCCGATACTCCATACTCGAAGTGTCCACTGTAGATGCTGTCATTTTCTTGTCTAATGCTTTGCATCCATTTTTGGTTTTCTACAACGTTTCCGTGTCCTCGGGTCAATGAAAGATGTTAATAATTCTAGTTAATAGAGGCTTATTTGTCAATCACATTTCATTAAGACAAAAATCTAATAGTGTATCGATCGCTTCGTCAGCCGCTAACGGCTTATATCATTTTTGGGAAAGGCTCTTGTAGTCATAGGGAATATTGGCTTGGTTCTATCAGAGTGTTTGGTCGCTTCAACAGGCTGCATGACAGAAAGTATTGGACAAGCTAGCGCGGCGTAACACGCATGGTAAGTGGATTTAAATGGACGTATACAGCGGTTTGTATATCCGATAAGTAAATGTGTTGCATGTATCGGGCCATCGGTGAGACGATGTGTAATAATTATCACACGGTGGATGTATTATAGGAATGAATGGCCTTTTTGTGGAATTTATCGGGGTATAAACTTGGAAAAGTCGTGGGAATACTGGACGAAGGCCGGAAGGCCTCGTCCAGTATTCCCGCGACTTTTCCAAGTTTATATCCCCGATAAATTCCACAAAAAAGGCCATTCATTCCTTATACATGTAATTCCAGCATTTGAAATAAATTCATCAAGAAAATGTGTTTATTTTCCGTTTTCTTAAGAATTATTTTAACTGCGCCTCACGGTTACGGAAAGTAGATCGGCGTGGGAGTTTACTGAGATATAAATTTTGGACAGAGACTTGCTACGGGCCAATCAAATGTTAGGGAATTGTGTAAATATTTTTGTGCTGGAATTATTTTTATTTTGAAAATCTTCATTATTTCACAACTGCGTTAGTAAATGGACGCTACAAATTACGGAATTACCTAAAAAGTTACGAAAATATTACAGTTGCAGCGGATAGAAACATACACTACAATGAATATATTGATGCTCAACTAATTTTATTGAAGTGATATAACGCAGTAAGACAAGTTCGAAAATATATTCGTATTTAATTGGTTATTGAAGTATGTTTTTCCTCTACCAACCATATGTGTGGCTGTGACTGGATAAATGGATATGGGATTGTGATCAGTGTAGCTCCTGACCAAATAGCGCACTCATTTAGCCGGATAACGATCTACATCACTTGTTAGAAGAACCATGGCGGGTTTTTCATTAATGCAATGGCGAACAGTGCATATCTTGATCAGAATGTGCGGATGCACAGTCTGATCTGGATATACACTGGTCGCAAAATCCATAAGCCAAATTTCTCCAGTCACAGAGGCATTTATGATATAACATCTCACCCAACGGCCCATTAATTGTTTTAGCAAAACTCACATCACCCCCATAATTAATAATTCCAGCACAAAAATATTTACACAACATTTGATTGGCCAGTAGCAAGTCTCTGTCCAAAATTTATATCCCAGTAAACTCTCATGCCGAACTACTTTCCGTAACCGTGAGGCGCAGTTAAAATAATTCTTAAGAAAACGGAAAATAAACACATTTTCTTGATGAATTTATTTCAAATGCTGGAATTATAAGGAATGGCCTTTTTGTGGAATTTATCGGGGATATAAACTTGGAAAATTCGCGGGAATACTGGACGAGGCCTTAACAAATTAAAATTTTCGAAAACAATTTTTTTTCGAAAATTTTAATTTTTTATCGCTTCGTACAGTATTCCCGCGACTTTTCCAAGTTTATACCCCGATAAATTCCACAAAAATGCCATTCATTCCTATATTAAACCCGTCGTACACTACCGACTGTGCTAATCTTTCCAATATTTATCAATTTCTTTAAAATACGCTAATATTGTGCTTAAAATCAAGAAGCTTGATTGGTTGAGCTGTGGCTGAGCTCAGGCTCAGACAATGAAATTGCTAGATTGCGAGTAGGTATTGCTCAGAAATGTTGATGATTTTGGGAATATTACCTCAGGCTTTTGTGTATATTATCAAGTAATACACATGCATACTTGTTTTTATATGCATTTATCCCGACCAAGAATTTTGGTATTTCATTTTTCTACAGGAAACAATTGCTGAATTACATATATTTCGATGTATTCTATTATATTTGGTTTATTCACTCAGGTCATATACATATGACAACATGAGGCACATGTATATATACCACGAACATATATATGACACAATGGCTATGCATGTAACAAGTAATATGCTAAATAAATGGTATAATTATATCGACATGTTAAAATACACACCCGTTATCCGGAGATACGCAACTAGGGGAGGAGAACATGGAAAGGGGAACGCACAAACTAGTGGGAATTTGGAGGGTTTGTAAAATTAGCTAAAACAATATATTTTATGCATGATCAGAACAATGTGAGCTTGCAACGTTGAAGAAGAATGATTGAAGCACATGTAGCAAAAATATTGAGCTCGAACGCCGTCGTAAAAGTTGAAAATTTATAAATTCAATATAGGATTATTTTTTTTTTGTCATTTTTGTTTAAAAAATCGTCTTTCCTGCACCAATCGTATGCTTTTCAGCACTATCAGGCATACAGTTATGTTTGCTGATCATTTACACTGATACCTTGAAAGCGACAGCGACCAGGATCTTCTGAGAAAAAAATGGCGGCCGTTTTATGCACCGTGGTATAGCGCAAAATGGTGCACAAAAACTATGGGACTGGAGGACACAAATTGGGGGACGAGTGCACACAAACTGTGGAACGCGCTGCACAGAAAATGCCAATATACGTGGGTTTTAAGTTGCAAATTCACGTATGTATTTACAAAAATATTATATTTGCAGACGAGGATCCACGAATATTTACGCAGGGGCCGGTCCAAATGTGTCTGTAAGGAATTTATGCAAGTTTTTAATCAATATTCACCACAATTATGCATTGTTTTAGTAAGTTCGCTGTTCAATGCAGGCTTCTTTATCGTTTATTAATGGGCGAGCAGAGCCTATATTGAATTTATAAATTTTCAACTTTTACGACGGCGTTCGAGCTCAATATTTTTGCTACATGTGCTTCAATCATTCTTCCTCAACGTTGCAAGCTCACATTGTTCTGATCATGCATAAAATATATTGTTTTAGCTAATTTTACAAACCCTCCAAATTCCCACTAGTTTGTGCGTTCCCCTTTCCATGTTCTCCTCCCCTAGTTGCGTATCTCCGGATAACGGGTGTGAAATATGTTACTTTAGTTTGGTCAAGTGGGATGGAGCGAATAATTTGGGAGGGCATTTTGAGAAGTCCATTTTTAATGAGGTAAATATATGTACATTTTTGTGAATGGTCTAGCGTCATACATTCAGTGAAACCTCTGTAAACCGGACATCATGGGTTTCGCATTTGCTCTGATCATGTTATCAACTTTCGATGTCATTTGTGGAACATATTGAAAATGTTGTAAATATTTTTCATAAAACAATTGCACATCTTCTTAGCTACAAAATCATATGGCTTTGTCTCATATATAGCATACTGATGTAATCGTCGTATAAAGCAGGCTTAGTATTGACGTAGGCTACTGATAACTGATAGGTTGTTGTACTCTTCGTGTGGCTCCATGTAATTGGTATATAATTTGCATGTATGGGTGTGTGTGCATTTCTATTGGTAGGAGTATTTGCATAAAGACTTACAGATCACAGTCATGTTGTTTATTTATGTGAGTTGCTATTGTTTTATTAGTAGGCTTTTTTATATGAATGTCCATAGACCTTAACTAGGCGATCGCTGACGATTGCCTCACTCACGAAGGCAAATGTCACGGTCACCCAAATTAACTGGGTGGATAGCCATCAATGTGAGGAAGTTATTGATGAAGATGTGTTGTTTCATATCGAGATATATACAGTATTTGTGGACGTACGTCCATCATTGTTGACGCCGACGAAGCCTACGCTAGAATTGTGACTGCTTTGTCTCAAATGTCCACTAACTAAACAAATATGTAATTACTAAACGTTTTGTATACATGTACGTACATACAGTGGAACCTCTCTAAACCGGACACCTCCCAGGGTGTCCGGTTTAGAGATGTTCCATTGTATTTCAGGCATATGAGCACCTCAAATCCATGTGTATGCGCTGCGATCGCGGACAGACACAATTATCAAGTTTAATGACAAGGAATCACATCAAAATTCAGCTCCGGCTTAGAGAGGTTTTACTGTGAATTTCAACACGAAGCAAAGTATTTTCATATTACAGTTAGGAGCATAAAAAAGATAACAATTGAGTTGGTCAAATGAAGAAAGTGGGTTAAGTCCTAAGTCTCGTTCTTCTACTGTCCTATTCAATTATTTCATTACTATGACATTATACCGCCTAATAGTCCAACTCTTCAATTATTTCATTACTTTGACATTCAGTTATACCGTCTAATAGTCCAAAACTGGTCTGGAACTGTCAATGTCCGATATTTAGCGGTGAAAGGTTAACTTGCATTGCGTGTCCCGCCATTGCGTAGGCCGCCAGTACGACAACGTTATGTGACAATAACCGCGGCTAGATCTGATACAGTCAGAATTCGTTACAACGGCATAGTTCGTTTGAGATGAATCTGCCGTTATAACGAATATGCCGGTATAACGAATCGGGGATTTTTTCTGTCCGATTCCGGTAATTGTTATTTGTCGGGAATTGGTATCTGTCGGGAATTGGCTACCACGCATTGTAGCGATGTTATTTGTTGTCAATTTATGCTAGCGTAATTCGGCATTATCGGCGCGATATGTGCTGAATTAAATACTTATTTGTCACCTCGTTGATAAATCAATGCATATGTATACAAATTTATATCAATGAAACAAACAACATTCAATAATAATCCGATGTTTGACAAGGTCAAGGTTGCATGCGAACCTCGTGTGATAATTGGTAATTACGTAGACACGTGACTACCGGATTATATGTGAACGTTGTTTCTTTATTGTTAGAAATTCGCAAACAAGTGCATAAAGAAAAGAAAGACTGATAACATTTTTACTTTACATGCAATTACAGAAATACTATTTAGTAAAAGGCAACCTCTTTTCTGCGCATTTATTGATTTTAGGAAAGCTTTTGATACTGTATGGAGAAATGGCCTCTGGTATAAGCTGTTGCTGTCCCGCATAAACGGGAAATGTTTAAACATAATTAAAAACATGTATAAATGTATTAAATCTTGTGTTAAAGTAGGAAATGACTTTTCAGAATACTTCCCATGCATGGTGGGTGTCAGGCAGGGTGAAAATATGTCACCATTTTTGTTTGCCATGTTTTTGAACGACCTTGAAGATTTTCTCAATGTATGCGGTATTGTAGATTTACAATCGGTTACATCTGACATGTTTCAACATCTAGATATATATGTTAAACTATTCTTGTTATTATACGCTGACGACACTATTCTCATGTCTGAGACAGAAACTGGCCTACAAGATGCTCTAAATTATTTTCATCAATACTGTATTCAGTGGAAATTAGAAGTAAACGCATCAAAAACCAAAATTATGATTTTCAAAAAACGTAAATCATCAAAAAAGATAGCCTTTACATATAACGATAACACAATTGGGATTGTAGACCACTTTACATATTTGGGAAATGTTTTTTACAAAACGTAACTTTTCATAAGACTAAGAAACATTTGATTGACCAAGCATCCAAAGCTCTTTTCGGCTTATTTAGAAAGATTAACAACTCGTCAACTCCAGTAGACTGTCAGCTTAAGTTATTTGATCAATGTATCACTCCAATTCTCTGCTATGCCTGTGAAATCTGGGGATTTGAAAACATTTCGGCTATAGAAACAATTCATTTGAAATTTTGTAAAACTGTTTTGGGGGTAAAGAAATCCACACCAAATTTCATGGTTTATGGAGAACTCGGCAAATTTCCGCTTATTATTGACATTAAATGTAGAATTATTTCGTTTTGGGCAAAATTAGTTTCAGGGAAGCAGAGTAAATTATTGTTTCTTATGTATAAGTTATTATATACACAACATGAAGCAAATGTGACTCATTTCCGATGGATTCAGAATGTTAAATCTATTTTAACTGAAATTGGAGTTCCTGGCGTATGGCTTAGCCAGAACGATGTTAATGCTATCTGGCTGAGCCACTACGCCAGGACTCAGCTTCAGAACCAGTTTATTCAGTCATGGCTCACCAGCATCGATTCATCTTCACGTGGAATTACGTATAGAATCTTTAAAACAGAGTTTGGATTAGAAACATATTTAATTAATCTCACGGAAAGGTTAAGAAAAACATTTACCAGATTTCGAACTTGTAATCATAGACTGGCGGTCGAAACTGGTAGATGGACAGGTGTGCCGAGAGCAAGCAGGGTCTGCAACAAATGTGGCGCTGGTGCTCTCGGTGACGAGTTTCATTTCCTTTTCGAGTGCCGCTTCTATGATGAAGTTCGAAAACGGTATATCAAGCCATTTTATTTTAGAAGACCAAATATTTTAAAATTCGCACAGCTATTTGAGAAAAAATCTGGAAAGCAATTAAGAAATTTAGCTATTTTTATAAGAAATGCTTTATGGTTATAATGACTAGTGAGCTTATACATATGCATTTTGTATTTTTACCCATCGTCGTATTATATAATCTATTGTATACCTCGTGTGTCACGTATGTGGATTAGAGTGAATAAAATGTATTGTATAATACATAATGAAAAAACAATTGCGTCTTTGACAGTAGCAATGAGGCTTATGGAATATGCGACCAGTGTAGACCCCGATTAGACAGCGCATCTGCGCAGTCTGATCAAGATCTGCACTGTTCACCATTTAATTATGCTATTGAAACAACAGCCAGGCACCTAAGATAAAGCTACCATCGTGAGCCTTATCAGGCTGCGGGAGTCTGCTAGTAGCTTAGTAGTTAATAGACATAAGCCCGATTTCTCCAGGTACAGCCACACTCAATGCAGACATCACGATACATAAACGTGTTTCATTGATGGGATTGCGAACGGTGCAGATCCTGATCAGATTGTGCGGATGCACAGGCGGATCGGGATCTACACTGGTCGCAAAACCCATAAGACCCATTTCTCCAGTCACAGCCACACGTGATGTTTAGAAACCATCCATGTGACAACAATTGTAATTGTTTAGCTGTGGAATCGCTCAATATCAAACGTGTCTTTGGCGTATAACATTTACATCTGAAGGTTAAACAAGCCGTCCCTAACGGGACTTAACGGTTAATCTGCACTGATTGCCAATACCATAAACCAAATGTAATCAGCCATCTTGAAAACTAGGGAATTAGTAGTCAACAAATGTTTATAATACGTGTACTGATATATGACTATCATTCCGAAAGCTAGCTGCACGTTTTCCGCTTTATAGGCAACAGGTTGCACTATATCGCTACACCACATCTGGGACGAATGTATGGTCCCTGCCAGTCAACGGTATACATTTGCGTAATAGCATTTACATTTCGCGCATTAAAATATAGAAAAATACCTGCTGGGCGTTGACGTTCATACTTCACTATATTGTTATTGAGAGACAATTCTATAATATGAGACAAACTATTATCATAAACTCACATAATGAAGTGTGTATTAGCAAAAGTATGAGGTCACTCTCTATAAGTATAAGTTAACAAAGAGGCACATTTGGAAAGACTACTCCGTCATAACGCTTAAGTAATGCAATGTAATTCGAGTTATGTACCCAGAACTATCCGAATACCTGCTTTTGTGTTATTTGTTTTCATGTTATTTTATTTAAAATAATTAAAATCGTGTCTGAAAATAGAGAATAGTAGGTTAGTGCCGTGAATGGGAAAAAATATCTGGCAAGGCTCAGGAAATGGGATGGGCGAGGCTCTGCCGAGCACATCCCGTTTCCGTGCCGCGCCAGATATTTTTTCCCATTCACGGCACTAACCTACTATTCTATTTATCCCGTCAACACCTACAAATGGCTGTAAAATGCAAAAATTGTATTGACTGGATATCAAAAATGTTTCACGGCACCGTGTTTCACGGCACATACGCACTGTGTTGACGGGATAATAGATACTTCTGCTTCAATGCGATACACGGTTTTGTATGGTAATATCACTACAAATGACACACGCCATGTCATGTTGTATCTTATAATTCGCCTTGCTTTCTGAGCCAATCGCTGGCCAGTAGTAACGTTAAAATATAACCCCAATAAGTTACGTATTACCAGCATGTATGACTACATGTTCGACTGTCAATGGAAAATCAATACTTGGATCGGAGAATGCATTATAAACCTGGCTAATTATAAGTATGTTATTGTTCAAATATGTGATTGTTAACGAACTAAATACTGCGGTCCCTTACATTTAATTCCTTATACATCCAATATGTGAACAATAACTTATGCCACGAAGAACAGAATATACGATATTTTTCCGTAAATGACACTGAAATTTGATGAAATGTTCAGAGCAAATGCGGAATAGAATTCCGCATTTGCTTTGAACATTTCTTCAACTTTCGACGTCGTTTACAGAAAATATCACAGATTCTGTAAATATATCTCATGAAATAACGTCTCAAATAAGGATGGTGTTGCACAAAGGGCTCTTACACATTATAGGAATGAATGGCCTTTTTGTGGAATTTATCGGGGTATAAACTTGGAAAAACCACTTTCGCAATTGGCGATAAAAATAAACAACTGGCATAAAAAATTACAATTTTTGAAAATTGTAATTTTTTATCGCCAATTGTTTATTTTTATCCTATTTGTGGAATTCATCGGGGTATAAACTTGGAAAAGTCGCGGGAATACTGGACGAAGGCCGGAAGGCCTCATCCAGTATTCCCGCGACTTTTCCAAGTTTATATCCCCGATAAATTCCATAAAAAGGCCATTCATTCCTTATAATTCCAGTATTTGAAATAAATTCATCCAAAAAATGTGTTTATTTTCCGTTTTATTAAGAATTATTTTAACTGCGCCTCACGGTTACGGAAAGTAGTTCGGCGTGGGAGTTTACTGGGATATACATTTTGGACAGAGACTTGCTACGGGCTAATCAAATGTTAGGGAATTGTGTAAATATGTTTGTGCTCGATTTATACTGTTACAATTATCCGTCATAATTATTACAGTACATGATAGTACAACATTGTATACGGGAAAACAAATTCTTAAAACTTGATAAAACTATACGGAAGTCTATGGTGGGCAATCGCAATATACGCACGTATTTCCATTCCGAAAGGTGTAGATAATCCATGACACGAGAGTCAAAAATAAAAATAAAAATTCAAAATTCATTTTGCGCTTCTTCCTACCTAAAGAACAAAATACCAACACACCACATTGCAAATATAAAATCACCAGTACAGCTATTACAGTTTAAAAGGCTTACTTCTTACAAGAGAAAATTGCAATTCAAAGTACAAAACGGGGAGATAATATATGACTCGGGCGGTCAAATAAAATAAAATACACCATAAGGAAGTCACATACCAAATTTTAAATGTCACGTATCAAGCAATTATGGTTTTAAGAAAGTTCTGCTTACATGGCAAAATTGCGAAATATAAACTCCAAAAGGAGAGATACAGTGGGGACAGCGTGTAAGTGCACACACGAACGAACACGACAGGTTGGAACGCTGACCCCACTGTATTTCATGTATACAAAAAAAATGTAAATATTTTTCTGCATTTTTTCTCATTTCGCATCAAAATTGGCGAGACGGTTCAACTGAGTGGTAACAACATACACTTTGGGTGGGTAGCGAACCAGCCTGTCGTGTTCGTTCGTGTGTGCACTTACACGCTGACCCCACTGTAATCAATGATTCGGTGGTCAAATAAATCAATCACTGCGCCTACGTACACAATAAGGAAGCAACACACAAACTATCAAGTCAGCAACTATATAGCTATGAGCATCACCGACATAGAGAATAGTAGGTTAGTGCCGTGAATGGGAAAAAATATCCGGCAAGGCTCAAGAATTTCTTTATTTCTCATCAGAAGTATATGTTGTGACCACTCATTTGAACCGTCTCGTCGAGACGGTTCAAATGAGTGGTCACAGCATATACTTTGGTTCAGAAATAAGGAAAATAGATAGAGAATAGTAGGTTAGTGCCGTGAATGGGAAACAATATCTGGCAAGGCTCAGGAAACGGGATGGGCGAGGCTCTGCTGAACACATCCCGTTTCCGTGCCGCGCCAGATAGATTCCCCATTCACGACACTAACCTGCTATTCTATTTATCCCGTCAACACGTACAAATGGCTTTAAAATGCAAACAAATAATTCCAGTCACCGCACATATTCATACGCAGTGATTAGGTCATATTGACAGGATATCACCAATGTTTCACGGCACCGTGTTTCACGGCACATACGCACTGTGTAGACGGGATAATATGGTTTAAATGTTTTACTTCTCACAAGAAACATGATCGACGGATTTACGGACGGACGCAAACCCGGAACGATAACAATATATCAATTTTAATAAAAATGTAGGTATAATAAACAGATGATTTTGATTGATATAAGATATAATTAATATTAACCCGAATTTCGTATGTGTAACACAGGGCGACTTACTTAGTTAGGGTTAATTTAGTCAATACAGAAAAAGCCAACATGCCGAATATCCAAGACATCATCGGAGACAATCATTTGATACTTCATCTGATATATTGTCTTTGCTGATACTCGACATAAGTCTCATGTTACTGTCGTTTTTTTTGTACAGGTCTGTAGGACACATTTGTTTGTAGATATCTATCATTAACATATAAGTAATTTCTGTCACATATGGCTGTGACTGGAGAGATTTCTGACCAGTGTAGCGACTTATCAAATAACACGCTCACGATAACGACATATGTTGCTTTTCAGCAGCATGCCGGGTGTTTCATAGGTGTAATGGCGAACAGTGCAGATCCTGATCAGCCTGTGCATCCGCACAGTCTGATCAGGATATGCACTGTTCGCAAAAAACAATAAGCCCCATCTCTCCAGTCACAACCAAAAATAAAGACTTTAAGACTTTGTGGCTACTGAAACGAGGCAGTCCTGCCGTTTCTGCGCCAAGCCGGAGACACTTGAAATCAGATTAAGCTAACATGTCTTTCTGTCTCTATCTACATGATCTACATATTATATTCCGACATACTGAACACACACTGGCTACAACCCGTGATGCGGCTGGCTGTTTATGTTCGTCTAGCACGGCAAGCGTCAATTCAGCCGCACATATATACTCCAAATGCGCAATAGGTACCTTCTTCCAGAGTTGCGTTATTGAATCAGGGACTGCACAGTTCACATGCCAGGGTATTCATCATCTATTAATATACAGACAAGAATTTCATATTAAGACTGGCTGGTCATAAGCTACACTGATATTTAGTTATATCTTTTCTCGACTTATCGTCATAAGCAATACATTCGAATGTAGTCACGTATTCGTATAGCCGTACATAAGATGAATATTTGTTTTGTATCCGACTGTAATAGCGTGTCTTGTTCTGAAATAGCAGTGCAATGTACGTATTATATAACATCACATGTACTCATAGATTGTTTGTGGCGTGTGGAGATTCACGGGTTTGAGAGAAGTTCCACTGTAATCCCGGCGTGTGATCACGACATGGCATAATTTATTATACTTTAAAAAAATAAATAAAAATCCGACATTATTGTTACAGTGAAACCACTATAGGAATGAATGGCCTTTTTGTGGAATTTACCGGGGTATAAACTTGGAAAAACCACTTTCGCAATTGGCGATAAAAATAAACAATTGGCATAAAAAATTACAATTTTCGAAAAAAAAAATATTTTTTTTTTCGAAAATTGTATTTTTTTATGCCAATTGTTTATTTTTATCCTATTGGTTATTATAGGAATTAATGGCCTTTTTGTGGAATTTATCGGGGTATAAACTTGGAAGGCCTCGTCCAGTATTCCCGCGACTTTTCCAAGTTTATATCCCCGATAAATTCCAGAAAAATGCTATTCATTCCTTATAATTCCAGCATTTGAAAATTCATCAGGAAAATGTGTTTATTTTCCGTTTTCTTTAAGAATTATTCTAACTGCGCCTCACGGTTGCGGAAAGTAGTTCGGCGTGGGAGTTTACTGGGATATAAATTTGAGACTTGCTACGGGCCAATCAAATGTTAGGGAATTGTGTAAATATTTTTGTGCTGGAATTATTAAAATATAACGCACTGTTCCGGCTGAGATCGGGAGTTTCTAAAGTATACAGGTAAACGTGTAATTTTGCATGTAGCACTCGCCTAGTAACAGCAGACAGACGGGCTGACGGATGGACGGAAAAACCCGGGAAAGAATGATATTTGAAAGGGTCAGTAGAAAACAGGCACTTAGTCCATACAGGGCTTAGCCCCCTTCTTCCACTGACGCTTTAATTTCTCGTTCACATTTTCGGGGATAAGAATAAGCAACCGTGATTGATTATTTCAGTGGTTTCCATGACATTTCCGAATCCAACTATGCAGATCTTATATTTGTTATAATGTTTTTTTTTCATTTTTGTGTGCTTTTATGTTAATTTAAATCAGTATATCAGTTTTTCGTCGTCAATATTTACAATCAGAAAACAAAATTAACTGGATCAGCAAGAGTCCCTTATGGGCTCGTCCTTTTCTTCCACTGACTCTTTCAACATTTAAATTGCCTATAATACCGACATGGAACCATAAATGTCTACAAGTTTAATGAAAAAAACTACTATTGCCAACCCAACATTGAATAATTCCAGCACAAAAATATTTACACAATTCCCTAACATTTGATTGGCCCGTAGCAAGTCTCTGTCCAAAATGTATATCCCAGTAAACTCCCACGCCGAACTATTTTCCGTAACCGTGAGGCGCAGTTAAAATAATTCTTAAGAAAACGGAAAATAAACAAATTTTCTTGATGAATTTATTTCAAATGCTGGAATTATAAGGAATGAATGGCCTTTTTGTTGAATTTATCGGGGATATAAACTTGGAAAAGTCGCGGGAATACTGGACGAGGCCTTCCGGCCTTCGTCCAGTATTCCCGCGACTTTTCCAAGTTTATACCCCGATAAATTCCACAAAAAGGCCATTCATTCCTATAATAACTGACAATGATATAAAAGAGATTCAATGACATTGTTAACGTTGTAGATCCCAGTGGCGGATCCAGGATTTCGCCAAGGGGGGGGGGGGGCACATGGAACGTGAACCTGGTATGCTCGTTCGTCGACTGAGCGGTGCGAGGGAGTTGGCTAGTGGGGTCTTGGGGCATGCCCCCCCTGGAATATTTTTGAATTGAGGAAGCTATTTCCTGCATTCTACTGCATTTCTTTTCATATATTTGAAGATCATAACAGTCCATACAATGTAGGTGTAAAACACAACAACGAACTTACTACAATTTTTCATAGCACTTGCTCAGTATTGCGTAAAAAAAAATCAATTTATGTTTTAAAATATCGGGATTTCTGAATTCGTCAAACGGTACATTATCTGTGAGATTGTGTTAAGTATAGAAACTGATTAGGAGCTACACTGTTCGAGACGTCAATAACAGGCTTAATCTATCAGTTTGCCAAGATGTGTCTCAAATGAAGTAATACAAATGCGCCGTACATACAGCATCGTGCTCTTTATGTGCGTGTGACGGTAGACATAGAGGATATCAAACGAGTTTCCATTTGATATGAGATTTTTGAAACGAGTCAGGCACAATTTATGCACCGAGCCCCTGGCGAGGTGCATACAATTGCGGACGAGTTTCATAAATTTCATATCAAAGGGAAACGAGTTTGAGATTCGGTTAATCACATGACGTCAGCCTCCAAAGAGCAGAAACGTGGAGATATTCAATACGTTTCAGTGAGCAGACGCTATTGACTATTTTCGCATCAAGTTGAAAACCTCCAGAGAAAATAGTTTTAATGCTAGCAATAAAATTATTATAAATATGCCTTATAATAGGTCCCTGTTCTTTGTAAATACTTCATACTACCAAACTGGAGCTCATTCTGATAATTTCAGTAATTTTAGAGTCACGGACGCGTGTAATGACGTTTACAAAAAGATGACGACAACGTCAAACATCATTGCTTTGCCGCGCCATTATGGACGTTATTTGGAACGTCACTATTTTATTAATTTGACATAAAGTTGGCGCATAATACGAATACGTAATTAGGGTGATGCGGCGAGCCAATCAAATTCGCTCCAGGTGTTATTACACTTGTGTCATAACACATTTATGAAATTGGTTAAAACACGGAATAACAAGGATTTCATGTGATAAATGGCGATTATGGAAACTGTCATATGAGACACGCCATGTGATGTTGTACCGCTGGGCATCTCCGTAATTTCATTTTTTACATGTATGTTTACAAAATTCACAATTTTTTTCATAAATGAAGTGAAAATTTGACAAAATTATAAGAGTACATGTAACCCAATATAATTCCGCATGTATTCTGAACAGTTTATCAACTTTTGACGCCACATACGGAAACTATTGTGAATTTTGTAAGCGTATTTAATGAAATTACGCAGATGTCCGAAGGTACAAAATCGCATGACGTGTCTCATATATGACCAGTGCAGCGACTGATACACGAGTGCTCCACAACAGCTGACCGATGTGGATCTACAGTGAAACCTCTCTAAACCGGATACCAAGAAACAATCGGTGATCTAATTGTTGATGGGTTTCGTAGTCATCTATGACAGCTGATGATGCCTCTTCATGATCTCATAGCACACAGCTATGGCTCAGAATGGTCAAATGCCTGATTTACATTGAAGCATCTCTAAGCCGGACACCCCTCAGGGTGTCCGGCTTAGAGATGTTTCACTGTATAATGATTTTACAAGCATGACACGTGGTCCAATGCATTACACCAGCCCCACGTGATGTCACGAGACACTGTTGTTTGGTTACAATTTGTTGACCATCATTAATCCCATGACGTGTACGAATTGCAATGAAATGACGGATAACAAGATGATTGCTTATTTGAATGTTTGACCATCAGACAATGGAATGAATGTAAAAAGAATTAATCAGACCATGGGCTGTTGTGTTTACGGTATTAAGGAAACACATTGGTCTGTTCAAAGATTGCGAGGAAGTATAAGAAGAAACGAGGAAACTACACACAAAACCTCGCATACATTCTATAGAACAGCAGAATGATGAAACGATTCTCATTAATTATATACAATTTCATCATTGACCTGAAACATTACGTAACGCCACTATTGACAATCCGTAGACAAATACATCATTACTTTGCTGTCTGGCCGTTTATTGGGCAGCCCGAGAGAGGCGAGATAATCAAAGATGGCCACCGAGTCAGAAGTAATGAAGTAATTGGTGATTTATCTAGCTGCATGCTCGTTCACATCTCAACAAATATCAGGATTGTGTGATGTAAGGTTATTGCTCATGAAACTTAAAGTACCTACTGTCAGTTTCACGAAAGCTGCACCAATTTTACGTCTATGTAAACAATGCAAAACGAACTTGTAAGACTGCGTCTTCTTTTTATGTCGTGGAATTTGATCAAATATTGATTTTATTACGCAAAATGGATTTTAACATGGATAGGGGGGGGGGGGGGGAATGCAGTGGGGGGTTGGGGGGAGTACAACAACGAAAACAAATGGGAAATTGACTCTAATCGTGATCTAACTAAGAAAACACTATTTTTTAAATTAGAAAAATGTTAAATCCCCATAGACGTCTATCAATATATCAAATCAAAATGGCTGTGATAATGTAATAAATTCAGTACACTAAACATTAATAAATGTATCCTTATATGGAAAATTTCTCCTTCAAAGTGTACTTGCAATTTTTGTGAAATAGGCTACAGTGACACATATAGTTCACATAATTCAGTCCAAAACCTATGTTCCTACTTATTCCTATTGTTCTTGACAAATAATGACTTTGGTGGCTATAAAACTGTATTTATTCTGCATACTGCATACGATGAATACAATCTGATCAATGCGCACGTGCGTAGTTACTCTATATATTAATTAAACTATATTTCAATTGGCTCCCTAATACACTATGCTTAACCCTTTAAACCCGAAATCCCGCTACATCGGTTTATGCAAAAAGTGCAGATCCAGATGAGCCGGCTCGTAACGAGCCGTCTCACCAGGATCTGCACTTTTTGAAAGTAATTTTAATATTTTTTAAAACAAAAACACCCCCTTTTCATAAATGGATGAATCTGAAAATCATTTTGTGACCATTGGATTGGTCGGAACATTAGCATATCACAGTCCGTTCCAGTTCCTTAGGGTTGAAATGGTTAATAAGATTGTTATGCGTGGACATTGAATGGCGAGACACACATTGCCTAAGTCATAATCGTAAGCACAGCGCCAAGAGGGCGCTGTATTCCACTGATAAATTAATTCACACATGGATTAACCCTTTGAACCCGAAAGCCCGCTATAGCGGTTTATGCAAACAGTGCAGATCCAGATGAGCCGGCTCGTAACGAGCCGTCTCATCAGGATCTGCACTTTTTCAAAGTAATTTTCATATTTTTTAGAAGAAACAACACCCCCATTTTCATAAATGGACTAATCTGAAAATCATTTTGTGACGTTTGGATTGGTTAGTAAATTAGCATATCACAGTCCATTCCAGTTACTTAGGGGTGAAAGGGTTAAAGGGGCATATCAGATTTTTTTGAAAAAAATACTGTACAAAATTAAAACGTGCTTTCATCATGGCCCTGTGTAAAGTGGTTTAATTGAAGATATATGATGATACTAGGACCACTGATTTTCTTTCTTTTCAGGTTTTGTTTTCTTACCAGGACTGTTGGGTTGTTTCATTTTTTACCGATATCGGTACATAAGTATCAGGTTTTCTATCATGTTGAACGCAACAAGATAGGAAATCCGATAAGTATGTACCTAAGTATATGGGTGAAAATAGAAACAACCTATTGGTCATAATATCGTCATATATCTTCAATTAAACCACTTTACACAGGGCCATTATGAAAACACGTTTTTATTTTTTATATGTTTTAAAAAAGATATCATGATATGCCCCTTTAAAATGAAAGATCAAGAAATTAAAATAACAATAAACATTTTAACCACCGTTATATAATAATAATAGTTACCACTATGTCTCCACATAACTCTACATTTTGCTATTTGGATGCGTAGTACAGTCTGGGTGCAGCAAAAAAAATCCTAATCGTATGTAATGCACATACACCTTCTTCAATCTTCAATGACATATTATACAGGTTTCTTTGTGAAATCTTCATTGATAGTTCGTGCTATTTTTACCGTATCAATTTCAGCGACAATTGTAGTAATTATGACAATGGGTATTCACTGTCTGGTGGATGGCCGCAATTATCCTTCTCTTTGTTCCATCGTCTTGGCGCTGCGAGCGATGGTCTGAATCGATATGCATGACTTGCAATGACAAATGAGCATGTATGTCTTTTGAGAATAATGTAGTATCATATCAGACTGCGCAACCGCGCAGTCTGATCAGAGACTACATTATTAGCTATTGTGTTGGCCACCCATTCATAATGCCTCTAGAGAACATTAATATAATTTTAAGAATGTGTTAACCAACGGTAGATTCATTGGAGGACAAAAGAATAAGACCGATTATGTGGTGGCGTGTCACAAATGAATATATGCATGATTACGTACAATACAGACGTTAACTAGGGGCCACATGACGTCGATGAAGCATGCCTACCCCACTCTGGGCGGATTGAATAACCGATAGAACCAGTAATTGGGGCGATCGGAAGTGAAACAATGCATTGCGCAGACAATAATTAATTCAAAAGACAGGATAATGTACAAGTTGCTTTCTCAAAATACAATGTATCGGATAAAATCGCTGCTGATTCTCCTTGATTTATGCGTCTTCCAACGTTTAATTGAGAACATTTACTGTCGTTGCGAATAGTTGTATCACGTGTCGACCATTCGGCATCAGTATTGCTTTCTAAGACATAAATATTTACATGTCGATATCACTGTTGCCTCGTCTCAATGTGTATGTCTAAGAACATGTGATTGAGGACATTTGCTGTCGTGACGAACAGTTGTGTCATGTGTCGAACATTCGGCATTGGCAATGGCTTCTAACACATACATATATACGTCAATATCGCTGTTGCCTCGTCTCAATTTGTGTGTCTACGAACATGTAATGGAGGACATTTTGCTGTCGTGGTGAACAGATTTCGCGTGGCGACCAATGAGCATCGGCAATGGTTTCTAAGACATAAATATATCGCTGTTGTCTCGTCTCAAGTCGAGATACTTCCAGCATGTAATTGAGGACATATGTAATCGTGGCCATCATATGTGTCACGTGTCGACCAATCAAGATCGGCAATGGCTTCTGAAACATAAATGTTTACATGTAAACAGCACTGTTACCTAGTCTCAATTAGTGCGTCTTTGAAAATGTAATTGAGGACAGTTGTTTTCGTGGCCAACAGTTTTGTCACGGGTCGATCATTCGGCATCTGCATTACATACATACATACATACATACATACATACATACATTACATTACATACATATACACACACACACACACACACACGCACACACACACACGCACACACACACACACATACATACATACATACATACATACATTTGCATTGTTTGCTAAGACATACATATTTAGATATCAATGTCACTGTTGCCTTGCCTCAATTTGTGTGTCTTCGATCATGTAATTGAGGACATTTGCTGTCGTGGCGAACAGTTGTCGTGTGTCTAAAAATTAGCATCTGCATTACTTTCTAAAACATAAACATATAACATGTCAATATCACTGTTACCTGGTCTCTGAATTTGTATCTCTACGAACATGTGATCGAGGACATTGACTGTCGTGGCGAACACGTGACGTGTGTCGACCAAACAGCATCTGCATTAATTTCTAAGACATACATATTTACATGTCGATATCACTGTTTTTTCGTCTTCATTTGTGTGTCTACGAACATGTGACCGATGACATTTGCTGTCGTGGCGAACAGTTGTGTCACGTGCCCCGATCAATCAGCTTTTGCATCGCTTTCTAAGACATACAACATACATGGCAATGTCACTATCTCAATTACATGGCCGGCCAAAGACACACACATTTCAGTGGAACATAAACCTCTGTGTGCTTAAGTTCGAACACATCAACCTTAACCCTTTCACCTCTAAATAACTGGAATGGATTTGATATGTTAATTTTGAAACCAATCCAACCGTCACAAAATGGTTTTCAGACTAGTACATTTAAAAAAGTGCAGATACTGATGAGACGGCCGGCTCATTTGGATCTGTACTGTTTGCATAAACGGCTATAGCGATCTTTCGGGTTCGAAGGGTTAAGCAAAAAGAAGTTTAAGTTTCACTGACATCCAGGCATATAAGTACTGCACATACGGTTTGTATGCTTTGAGAGGTCCCCGGGATATCCGGTTAAGAATGCTTCACTAATATTCGGATAATATACTCGCTGCAATGAGTTTTGAACGCTTTGAGATCGTAAACCGATATTATAATCAGATATGAGTTTTGAACGCTTTGAGATCGTAAACCGATATTATAATCAGATATAAATGACACTGAGACATACTAAAATTAAGCACACGTTCGTGTCCGCTATAGGAAATTAGCTTGCACATTTATAATAACAACTAGAGCACAGTCGATGGCGCGCCATCGCATTATACCCACTTTTTCCAAAATTCTAAGTGGTATATATGCGGAGATAATCCATGACCGGGGCTAGAATCAAAAATCGAAATTCACTTTGCACATCTACACACAATAAGGAAGGTACACAACAAGTCCCTAACTATAACAGTTAAAACGTTGTACTTCTTACAATGCAAACTTTTGAAATTCCAAGTCGAAAAGGATCGGTAGGAAGTTAGCAGTGAGCAGTAAGTAGCAGTGAGATATACCTCACTGCTGGCAGTAAGCGGCAGTAGGCAGTGAGATGTGGTTCACTGCCAACAGTGAGCAGCAGTGGGCAGTGAGATGTGTCTGGCAAGGTGTAAACTATGTACATGTGTGTAACCTCTCTAGACCGGACACCACTGTAAAACCACTGTAAACTATGTATATGTGCGTAACATCTCTAAACCGGACATCACTGTTAACTTGTTGTATGTGCGGAACCCCACTAAACCGGACATCATTTTAAACTACGTATGTGTGCTAAACTATGTATATATGCGTAACCTCTCGAAACCGGAAACCACTGTAAAGTATGTATATATGCGTAACCTCTCGAAACCGGACACCACTGTAAACTATGTGTATGTGCGGAACCCCACTAAACCGGACATCACTTTAAACTAGTTATGTGTGCGGAACTCCTCTAAACCGGACAGCATTGTAAACGAGGTATGTGTGCGGGACATCTATAGACCGAGCACCAATGCAAGCTAGGTATATGTGCCCAACCTCTCCAAACCGGACACCACTGCAAGCTAGGTATGTGTGGGGAACCTCTCTAGACAGGACACCTCTGCAAGATAGGTATGTGTGGGGAACGTATCTAGACCGGACACCACTGTAAACAACGTGTATGTGTGGAACCTCTCTAAACGGGATAGCATTGCAAACTAGGTATATGTGTGGAACCTCTGTAGACCGGACACCACTGCAAGCTAGGTATGTGTGCGGAACCTCTATACACCGGACACAACTGTAAGATACATGTAGGTATATGTGCGAAACCTCGTTGAACCGGACACCACTGTAAACTACCTGTATGTGCGGAACCTCTCTAAGCGGGACATCATTGTAAACTAGGTATGTTTGCGAAACCTCTTTAGACCGGACATCAATGTAAGCTATGTATATGTGCGGTACCTCTCTAAAATGGGCACCACTATAAACTAGGTATGAGTCCGGAACCTATCTAGACCGGACACCACTGTTAACAATGTGTATGTGTGGAAACTCTCTAAACGGGATAGCAATGTAAACTAGGTATGTTTGCGGAAGCTCTGTAGACAAGACACCACTGTAAAGAACGTGTATGTGCGTAACCTCTCTAAACCGGACACCACTGTAAACTACGTGTGCGTGCGGAACCTCTCTAAACGGGACAGCACTGTAAACTAGATGCGTTTGCAGAACCTCTCCAAACCGGACACCACTGTAAACTGTGTGTATGTGCGGAACCTCTGTAGACCGGACACCAATGCAAACTGGCTGACATAACAGTAACTGTGAGGTTCGCCGTGTCCGGGCTGGCCGCTAAGCTTACGAGAGGACTGGGCCCACATCGTGTACTAGGTGGCCGCGCTGTTCCAGGCTTTAGTTTCCAGTCTAACTCGTTTGAATACCCCCACCTACGCCATAATAGCAGCACATAGTGACGTTCTTTGTATCCAGGGTGGACACTAACTCGTTTGAATACCAGTTTGACGACAAGACCATAGGATTACCTCGTGACCAAATCCACAAAAAATAAGTTGCAAGGCTTTATGAATCATATTCAATTTTGAATATAATGTTTCTGCTTATGAGCACAATTAATTATTTTAATTGTAATATTATTTGAGCGCGGCCATTTTGTTTTGTATTGCAACTTTTATACTTCTTAATTTCAAAGCTTATCCATGTGAACAATATAGCCGTGTGGGTAGCGACAATGTCTATGACCGGGTGTATTCGTGGGTTGGAATCAAGTGAACCAATCAAGTGAACATATTTTTTTATTCTTTTGTTTAGTTTTTATTTAATCACACACAACCTTGTGCCACTTAGATGTAATTCTGAGTAATTTTCTCCGTTCATCATCATTCAATGCAGAAAATGGCTGCTACCACTCCAGTGAAATCGTCTAAAATTTACCAGTCGAGAACCATTGCATGTACATTCGCTTGAGATAATACGAATGGTACATTTTCTTATAATACATGATTCTGTGGGCGTTCAAAGCAACTGTGACTAAAATTATATTTGAACCATTCTACAATGTTCGCTATCGTGGAGAACATTTCTCAAGTACTTAGCTAAAACAGTCAATACCCATATCGGGCATTATACGGTTATATTTATAAGCTTGATCATGTTGCTGCATCCATATTGTATTGTTCACTGCCCACTACTGCTTACTGCTACTGGTGTCCGGTTTAGAGAGGTGCCGCATACATGCCTAGCTTGCAGTGTGATCGGATTAGACAGGTTCCGCACCTCGCTTGTAGTGGTGTCCGGTTTAGAGAGGTTCCGCACATATACCTCGCTTGTAGTGGTGTCCGATCTAGAGAGGTTCCGGACACATACATAGTTTGCAGTGCTGGCCGGACTAAAGAGGTTCCGCACACATACCCAGCACACATATCTAGTTTACAGTGCTGTCCGGTCTAGAGAGGTTCGGCACACATACCTAGTTTGCTGTGGTGTCCGGTCTAGAGAGGTTCAGCACACATATCTAGTTTACAGTGCTGTATTAGAGAGGTTCCGCACACATACCTAGTTTGCAGATATGTCCGGTCGAGAGATGTTCCGCACACATACCTAGTTTGCCATGGTGTGCGGTCAAAAGATGTCCAGCACACATACCTAGTTTACAGTGATGTCTGGATCCGCTCACATACCTAGTTTGCGGTGGTGTCCGATCTACAGATGTTCCGCACACATACCTAGCTTACAATGGTGTCCGGTTTATAGAGGTTCCACACACATACATAGCGTGCAGTGGTGTCCGCTCTAGAGAGGTTTCGCCCATATACCTAGTTTAAAGTGATGTCCGGTTTATAGAGGTTCCGCACATATACCTAGCGTGCAGTGGTGTCCGCTCTAGAGAGGTTTCGCACACATACATAGTTTAAAGTGATGTCCGGTTTAGTGGGGTTTCCTACATACACCTAGTTTACAGTGGCGTCCGGTTTAGAGAGGTTACGCCCATATACATTGTCCGGTCTAAAGAGTTTACGCACGTACTTACCTATTTCCGTTATAAAGTTGTACTTCTTACAAGAAACATGACAGATGGATGGACGTACGGACGCACGTACCTACGGACGTACGGACAGATGGACGGACACTCCTGATGAAAATAATATACCTATTGTTTTTCTTCAAAACGTGGACATAAAAAATACCACTATCACTTCACATTGTGTTATTGGGAGTATTTCACGTTTTGTTATATGGATTCTTTTCACAGTTTTCATTTGGTTATTGTAGGTTGAGTCAGCAAAAACCGTTAAGCTCCTTTTCGTATGTAATGCATTATATATTCTTTGTTGTTTGGCATAAAGAGAATTCAATGATCAGGCGTTCATGCTGTTTGTGAAATTGATCCATTGTCCGCCATCGGTGAAAAGGTACACTCCCGATGATTGTATGAAACAGTCTAGATCAGTAGCCTATTTCACCAACATTGCAAAGTACATGTATACTTTTCTAGCAAAGTATACTTTGAGGGAAAACTTTTCAATGTTAGGATAAATGTGACCGCTTCACTGCATGTACCAGTCGAGAACCATTGCATGTACATTCGCTTGAGATACTATGAATGGTACATTTTCTTATAATACATGATTCTGTGGGCGTTCGAAGCAACTGTGACTAACACTATATTTGAACCGTTCTACAATGTTCGCTATCGTGGAGAACATTTCTCAAGTACTTAGCTAAAACAGTCAATACCCATATCGGGCATTATACGGTTATATTTATAAGCTTGATCATATTGCTGCATCCATATTGTATTGTTCACTGCCCACTACTGCTTACTGCTACTGGTGTCCGGTTTAGAGAGGTGCCGCATACATGCCTAGCTTGCAGTGTGATCGGATTAGATAGGTTCCGCACATATAACTCGTTTGTAGTGGTGCCCGGTCTAGAGAGGTTCCGGACACATACATAGTTAGCAGTGCTGGCCGGACTAAAGAGGTTCCGGACACATACCCAGCACACATATCTAGTTTACAGTGCTGTCCGGTCTAGAGAGGTTCGGCACACATACCTAGTTTGCTGTGGTGTCCGGTCTAGAGAGGTTCAGCACACATATCTAGTTTACAGTACTGTATATTCTAGAGAGGTTCCGCACACATACATAGTTCGCAGTTGTGTCCGGTCGAGAGATGTTCCGCACACATACCTAGTTTGCAGTGGTGTCCGGTCGAGAGATGTTCCGCACACATACCTAGTTTGCAGTGGTGTCCGGTCAAAAGAGGTCCAGCACACATACCTAGTTTACAGTGTTGTCCGGTCTAGAGAGGTTCCGCATACATGCATAGTTTACAGTGGTGTCCAGTTTAGAGATGTTCTGCACACACCTATCTTGCAGTGCTGTCCTAGTTTAGAGAGGTTCCGCACACATACCTAGTTTACAGTGGTGTACGGTCTAGAGAGGTTCCGCACAAATACCTAGCTTACAATGGTGCCCGGTTTATAGAGGTTCCGCACACATACATAGCGTCAGTGGTGTCCGCTCTAGAGCGGTTTCGCCCATATACCTAGTTTAAAGTGATGTCCGGTTTATAGAGGTTCCGCACATATACCTAGCTTGCAGTGGTGTCCGCTCTAGAGAGGTTTCGCACACATACATAGTTTAAAGTGATGTCCGGTTTAGTGGGGTTTCCTACATACACCTAGTTTACAGTGGCGTCCGGTTTAGAGAGGTTACGCACATATACATTGTCCGGTCTAAAGAGTTTACGCACGTACTTACCTATTTCCGTTATAAAGTTTTACTTCTTACAAGAAACATGACAGATGGATGGACGTACGGACGCACGTACCTACGGACGTACGGACAGATGGACGGACACTCCTGATGAAAATAATATACCTATTGTTTTTCTTCAAAACGTGGGCATAACAAATACCACTATCACTTCACATTGTGTTATTGGGAGTATTTCACGTTTTGTTATATGGATTCTTTTCACAGTTTTCATTTGGTTATTGTAGGTTGAGTCAACAAAAACCGTTAAGCTCCTTCTCGTATGTAATGCATTATATAATCTTTGTTGTTTGGCAGAAAGAGAATTCAATGATCAGGCGTTCATGCTGTTTGTGAAATTGATCCATTGTCCGCCATCGGTGAAAAGGTACACTCCCGATGATTGTATGAATCCGTCTAGTTCAGTAGCCTATTTCACCAACATTGCAAAGTACATGTATACCGTTCTAGCAAAGCATACTTTGAGGGAAAACTTTTCAATGTTAGGATAAATTTATTAATTTTTATTATACTGAATTTATTACATTATCACAGCCATGTTGGCTGTGATAATGTATTAAATTCATCATAATAATTCTGCATGCTTTTAATCATCAAATATATGCAGTTGTTAGTTCTAGTTTATGAAATAATGCATTTCATGAAAAATAAATGATTACTCCCTCAAAGTATACTTTGCAATGTTGATTAAATAGGCTACAAATTACTGAATGATGAAGCTAGCTCTCTCTAACCAGCTAATGTCTGTTTCACGAAAACTGCCAACATTTTACGGCAATATAAACAATGCAAAAACATTATTTTTTATCGATAATGCTGAATTCTATAAAATTTAAGAACAAGCCTTCTTTTTATTTTGTGAAATTTGGTCCAATATTGAATTTATTACTTAAAAACAATTTTCCCATGTCTCTGCGAAGATGTCTATGGGGATATTTTACTAATTTCAGAAATAGTGGACCGTTTTTCAAAATTTAACTTTTGTTTCTTTTCTAAATTAGACCATTTCCAAGCTATCTAGCCAGGTTTCAGAGTCAATTTTCAATAATAAAATAAATATTTGACCAAATTTCACGAAATAAAATGCATGCGCATTCATAAAATTTGATAAAATTTAATAGTATTGATTTTGTTTTGCATTGTTTTCTGGCCGTAAAATTTGTGCAGGTTTCGTGAAACAGACAGTAGGTTCATCACAGTCAACGGACTAAATGATTCTAACAATACATGGCGTCTGGTCAGAGTCAGCTGGCGTCATCATTCAGCCATTGGAAAATGCTGCTGCGACTGGTGATTCAGTATGAATAGCTTCGATATTGTGTTTTTCCAGACAGATCTATTATTTCAACAATAATAAATATCACTTGAATTTTATTTCCGTCGCCCCACGTGGTATGCCCTTTCAGTCAATCAGATATCGTATAACATGTACGTGATTAAATGGTGTATCGCTGAGATGGCGGATATCGGTTTACGAGATATAAAGTGCATACTGTTTTGTCAATAAACAGAGAATCTGGGGGCCGTTTCATTAACTTCGTGCGATTAAAATGTTCGTAAGTGCAAAATTATGATAGTCTTTTATTTTCACATTAACAACGTTTTCTTGTAAACAATTATTGGATTTACATTTAGTGAGCATAGGCTGCATATGCAGCCTATGCTCAATAAATGTAAATCCATCAATTTAAATTTCCAAATGATCATAAATTTGCACTTACGAACATTTTAGTCGTACGAAGTTTAGTGAAACGGGCCCTTGTTCGTGAACGACAGATAGGGATTGTCTTTATTTAATATTTATTGAAACTGAACACGATAAAACCATAGGCATGACACGCAATACATTTTGACTGAATTCGATAACAACACCGTTAGTAATTAATGCATGTAGTAGAATAAACCAATACAAAGAAATTTGAAAGGGCCAGCCAGCTTTGACACACTATAATCTCGTACATCCCATTTCCTATCCTATATGCCAGGCTGGTAGGCAATCCGTACCGTTTGTTTAATATAACTAGCTGGCGGCTCATCAACCAGCCATACATGTATCAGCCCGAGCGGAGGCTCGAACCTTCCCCAGTTGAGTGGCAAATGCCTTATCCACTAGGCCACGCCAACTGGTACTTTCTATGTGTAACCAATAGGAAATGATCAGCGATAAATACAGCTTAATTCTTATATTTACTTGTTTTGTATTGAGTATACGACCGTAATAGCGCGTAACACAACATTGACATACGACTGGTGTGTTGGAACAGTCGGTTCGCGAACGTCATTGGCTAGACCAGTAATCACGTGTCAAGCAACACCAATAACGACACGATCCAACGTTCGTTTGTGTTCAGGTAGCAAGGTGTATGATCACGTGGTTTCCGAACCCGATTTTCCAAAGTGACGTAATCGGAGACGTCATTTTTACAGTAGATTTTCATTAAAATCTTCCTAACAAACGGACGGATTTTGATGATATGTAGCGCACCAAATACGATGGTATATGTGTTTTATGGGTGCTCTCAAAGTTCTTTACAATAACTTATAAATTTCACAAAGAATCGAGTACCATTTATTTCTTACATTCACGTGCTCTAGTTTTTATTTACATTTCTTCGCCAAAACGACATAATTATGAGATTAAAGCCGCCTATACAATAAAGGGCAACGTGTACCGCATTTTGCTGCGGTATATTTCATAAAAATATGTCATTCCATTAGAAAGATATTAAAGGAAATCTACTGTAAACACATCTAAAAATCATGTCGTTCGGAAACCACGTGATCACCCACCTTGGGTAAGCCTTCATACAGTAATGTTAGACTTTTAAAAGTACAGTGGAACCTCTCTAAGCCTGACACCCTGGGAGGCTCCACTGTAAATCAGGCATATGGGCACCACAAAACAGGCACATGTGGTTTGCGATCATGGACAGACGTTATCAACGGTGAGGGATGACAATAAACGCATATAATTAAGCAGACATAGATTGAATGGTTGTCCGGTTTAGAGAGGTTCTACTGTATATGCATTCGCTAAAGTCTTCAAAAATGCCGTTTATTCCTAATAATTCCAAACTAATTATATTTCAAAATAATTGCACTGACTTTATATCCTATTTGTCATAGCTTTTTCCAGTAGCCTATTTCACTAAAATTGCTAAATTCAGTATGAAATAGGCTACAAAGTCCAACTAAAGCATATACCGAAACACACGTGCATTCGTTTTATGGCGTGATGTGTCAAAACCGTAACATCAGAATAACAATATAGTTGCGAACAGAACATATCTCCTAGCAAATGGAAAGTGAATAACTGTAATTATTACCCAACTCCCTATATAAGTTGATATTCCATAGTTTTGACTAATTCCCTGTTGACGTGTCTGGGCAATAGTTCCGCATGCCCGGTCAATAGCTCTGCGTGCCCGGTCAATATTCAAAACTATATCATCCCTGCAAATCATGAGGTGATTTTTGTCGAATATTACGTCATGCAATTCAACGTAGATCAGTCAGTCGATGCGATGCGCCCACGCCAAACTACGTAATAAAACAGGGTGCAGCTTCTGCCGCTCGATACAAATGCACATAATCGTGTATATCATTTCATTTGGTGTGGCAAATAATGAACAATAAACGACATATTACATTTGTAATCGGAGTTGTAAAGCTTCGTTGCAATGAGACAGACAAGCCGTGTGATTTCGTACCTAAGGCGATGTGCGAGTTTTTCATGAAACATATCAATTTTCAGAAACGCTTATATAAATAACATCGAAAATTGACGAAATGTTTAGAGCAAATGCTGATTCCGCATTTGTTGTTAATATTCTGTGAACTTTAAACGTCATCTTATAAAATATCGTAAATTTTTTAGATATTGTTTCATGAAAAATACAAAATGACATGTAAATATATATCAACAGCATACCAATGCTGTATTTGGTCTGTACAGCTCAAGATTGAACAATCAAGCCATACTGTCCACAGGCCCACGGGACGTGCCGTTCTTATTAGCTGATCATCACGATAACACGAATCGGCATTAATGTTCCATTGTTTTTCAGAACAATGTCAATAGCTTCTAGAACAAGTATCCGTCAATCAAAGATATATAGTTCGGAATACTCTGTATCTGTCTGTAACGTATGGGCAATACCATTGTTTGCATCAAATCTAGGAACATCGCTATGAAACCCGTTGGAAATCATCGACTCAACGAGGAATTCCTACTGCTTCTGAGTTGAGCTTGATAAATTGAGAATACCAGTAGCCTATTTCACCAACATTGCAAAGTATACTTATCTAGCAAAGTATACTTTGAGGGAGAAAGTTTCAATTTAAAAATAAATTTATTAATTTTTATTATACTGAATTTATTACATTATCACAGCCAAAATGGCTGTGATAATGTAATAAATTCAGTATAGTAATTATGCATACTTTTAATCATCAAATATGTGCAGTCGTTAGTTCTGTATGAAATAATGCATTTCCGGAAAAATAAATGGTTACTCCCTCAAAGTATACTTTGCTAGTAAAGTATACTTTGCAATGTTGGTGAAATAGGCTACTGGCTAGTGTCTTTCGATATTACGTTTATCAGGCAATGCTAGTAAGCGTGTAGGAATTCCGAGGCTTGCCGAGGAATTCCTACCGTTTGCGAGCCGAGCCTGATAAACTGATATAAAAAGACTATAGCATGGTTTTCTATTTATTAGGTAACGTTTTATGCTCGAAAATGACCAGAGATGACGTCGTTATATATGGACAGAACACGGACTTGTTTACGTTGCGTCATTACACTGACATCATTCAGTAACGTCACGTCACGTCATCCGACCAATGAAACGTCAGCTTTCACTTCGTTGTAACGCGGATGTTTGCATCAGGTGAATGCCTGATAACGTTACGTAACGTCATTAGACAACATAAACGAGAGCGAAAGCAGTTTTCGAATTAGAAATGACACGGGTATTTTAAAAACCATGGAAAACAAATGGTTTTGTTGAGCTTTTATCAACATGATCCTGCGTGACAATCAACATTACCTGTACAAGAAACGTGCACAGACAATGATTCTTATTATAAATCATTTATCTGCATTTACCTGTAATTTAGTGTACGTTGCCCTGACAACGGAAAATGATTGTAAGTGTTTTCTCCCCGGTCGCGTCATGGCTACAGACGCAGGTTATGACATTCGGAAGCCATCGCATATTCCGGTAAATATACGAGACACCATGCGCATTGAATGGATTTTGTCGTTTCCGCGTCTTACCGGTACAGTGGAACCTCTCTAAACCGGACACCTAGAAAACAAATATATGCTTAATATTGATGGATTTCAGTGTCACTTTCCCTGAATATAATGCGTGTTCATGATCGTAAAGTACGCATGCATGTCTTAGAGTCAACGGTTCATCTGCATGCATTTACAGTGGAGCATCTCGAAGCAGGACACCATGGGGACTCTCAGGGTGTCCGGTTCAGAGAGGTCCCACTGTATTATTTCATACATATCTGTAGCCTATTTCACCAACATCGTAAAGTATACTTATCGAGCAAAGTATACGTTGAGGGAGACATTTTAGGATAAATTTATTAATGTTTATTATACTGAATTTATTACATTATCACAGCCAGTTTGGCTGTGATAATGTAATACATTCAGTATAATAATTCTGCAGATTTGTAATCATCAAATATATGCAGTCGTTAGTTCTATATGAAATAATGCATTTCGGGAAAAATAAATGATTACTCCCTCAAAGTCTACTTTGCTAGAAAAGTATACTTTGCAATGTTGGTGAAATAGGCTACAGGTAGCAATCATACATGTACATATGCTAGGCTACAGATAGCAATCATACATGTACATATGCTAGGCTACAGATAGCAATCATACATGTACATATGCTAGGCTACAGGTAGCAATCATACATGTACATATGCTAGGCTACTGCAACACGGAACCTCTCTAACCCGGACATCACAAAAACCTCCCCGACGTGAATTCCGATGCGGTTGACTGTACATGGATGATGATTTTGTAGATTGATGGTTTAATATGGTATGAGTTTCTTATGAAATCAATCAAATAATTAAAACAAAAATCTTATTAAATCAACACAAATGTTAGATTCTATTCATTGCACAATAATAACTCCATATACTGAAGATGTACGGATAAACTGAGTGTATAAATGAGTTATAACATACAGTTATTTCATGGTCATTCGGGGAAATAGTCACCGTGCCATTTACTCTGTGCTGTGGTGATCGCTGCCCTCGGTGCGGTCGGTGCGGTCGGTGCTGTGCACTACCCGATGCACTATTGCCCTCGGCTTTTAGCCTCTAATAAGTTTCTATATTGTACATAAACAAAAGCGATGTAAGACTACAACAAGTGCCCCGTATCCAACTATGTATTCCGTGTACATATCAAAGGACCACTCGAGACACCTTATCTCCCACATATTTACTTTGCGCGTTGTATTGCCCCAGTATCGTGAATATAGAGAATAGTAGGTTAGTGCCGTGAATGGGAAAAAGTATCCGGCAAGGATCAAGAACTTCTTTATTTCTCATCAGAAGTATATGTTGTGACCACTCATTTGAACCGTCTCGCCGAAACGGTTCAAATGAGTGGTCACAACATATACTGACCACTCATTTGAACCGCGCCGAGACGGTTCAAATGAGTGGTCACAACATATACTTTGGTTCAGAAATAAGGAAAATAGATAGAGAATAGTAGGTTAGTGCCGTGAATGGGAAAAAATATCTGGCAAGGCTCAGGAAACGGGATGGGCGAGGCTCTGCCGAGCACATCCCGTTTCTGTGCCGCGCCAGATATTTTTTCCTATTCACGGCACTCACCTACTATTCTATTTATCCCGTCAACACCTACAAATGGCTGTAAAATGCAAAAATTGTATTGACTGGATATCAAAAATGTTTCACGGCACATACGCACTGTGTTGACGGGATAAAACCATTATTATAGCATATTATAGCATCACAAATGTTCGTCAATAAACATATGTTGTATACTTAAATATAGCTTGCATCATGTTTTGGGCATACACACAGTGTGAGAGGATTGGAACGAAATATTACTATCCTACACTTTCATTTCTTTGAATGCTTGCGAATTTAAATAAAAATACAACAAAGTATGTAAATCACGTTGGATCATGTAAATCGTGGAAATTTAGTCCGTCAAGATATAAACTGTAAATTAAGTATAAGGTATTGTTCACATATTGGATGTTTCAGGAATTAAATGCGAGGGAGCGCTAGCGACATGCAGTCATGCCATCTGGGCCCGGTTGCTCAAAGCTTCTGTTAGCTTAACAGACTGTTAAATCCTTAGCATTGCTAATGATTTAACAGTCTGCTAAGCTAACAGAGGTTTTGAGCAACCGGTCCCTGGTAATATGTAACTTATTGGGGTTAAACGTTACAATATGTGAAATAAGTGCAACACAATGCTGTCCAGCGATTGGCTAAGAAAGTAGGGCGAACTTTCATATTATAGGAATGAATGGCCTTTTTGTGGAATTTATCGGGGTATAAACTTGGAAAAGTCGCGGGAATACTGGACGAAGCGATAAAAAATTACAATTTTCGAAAAAAGAATTTGATTTTTTTTCGAAAATTGTAATTTTTTTAAGGCCTCGTCCAGTATTCCCGCGACTTTTCCAAGTTTATATCCCCGATAAATTCCACAAAAAGGCCATTCATTCCTTATAATTCCAGCTTTTTAAATAAATTCATCAAGAAAATGTGTTTATTTTCCGTTTTCTTAAGAATTATTTAAAACTGCGCCTGACGGTTACGGAAAGTAGTTCGGCATGGAGTTTACTGGGATATAAATTTTGGACGGAGTCTTGCAACGGACCAATCAAATGTTAGGGAATTGTGTAAATATTTTTGTGCTGGAATTATTACTTAGTGGTCATATTTCTGTATTGTTTACTGAACTCCTGCTTAACGGTACATACCCACTCAGTAGACACAGCATGTTCTTTATATCAGAGACATCATCTGACATTTTCTGTCAAAATAAACATTCATGCACCATTACCGCACGTATTGATTGGCATTATTATACATTTTATATAAGACGTAAATGTCCACACTGATATCAGGGGCAATAACCGTGTTTCCTTAAAATGTTAACGGATTATTTACTATTTATTCTCTGTATTTATGTTTTGATGTGCATTGCTAATACTTTATAATCTGTCGAAAATATTATTTTTTCAGGTGACGCATTTAATTAGTATAAATAATTAAAAATATCTTGCCTCATTTGCTTATGATAATAGCCTGATACCACCGCGAGTCACTATCAGTAAAATAAACTTTACTAAATGATTATATCTCTATATCGGGCATCGTAATGTTTAGAACTGGTGGAATATGACACAATTATACACTTATTTAATTCCTGTAAAGAACATTTTGTGCCTACTGAGTGGGCATGTACCTTTAAGTTCGTAACCATTTCGGCAAATACAAACACGGTAAGCGGTAAGTGGCTGCAATTCCACTCTGTTATACATGTGTTCATAAGGTAACATAAGACAAGGAGATAGTCACTGTTATACAATTGACATTCATTGCCGTCTCGTGCAAAACTTAATTATTGGATGATCCGGCTAAGGAAAGGCCCCTTACGGCATTAACAACAAGAGTAGATCTTAGTCCTAGTCCACTTTCATTAAGTATGATTGTAATTCAATCATGTTGCTGATGAACGGCAACCGACTGCAGTGCTCAGGCTGATCAGGGCCAACGTTGATCGCAAACGTCGTAGGTACTTTTTCTCAGTCGGGGCTCATACGTGTCTGTAACAGGAGAAAAGGAGCTTATGGGGTTTGCGACCAGGGTAGATCCAGATCGGACTGTGCATCCGCACAGTCCGATCAGGATCTACGCTGGTCACCGTTACATCAATGAAACAGCCGTAATGCTTCCAACAAACAAAATATATCGTTATCAGACTACATGAGTGTACTATATGATCAGGAGCTACACTGGTCACAAATCCCATAAGCCCCAGTTCTCCAGTCACAGCCACATGTAACACAGCTGTCCACTAGACGTCCTTCAAATGCCACTACACGGTACTTGCAGCCGTCATCGACTGGGGTATTAGATTTTCTGATTTATTCCATAGCCGTTTTTTCGGTGAAACACTACCGCGTGCGCTAATATTGCAATTTGTCATACCACAGATAAGTTTCTCGGCTTTTGATTGGCTAGCTTGCCTGGTCATATATATTATATGACCTGCCAAGGCCGTCGGACATACAGGAAAAGCGATTCCCCTCCGGCGCCTCGCGTCCAATGAAGAACATTTTGCAAGCGTCTACCGATTGCGAATTGTATTCCTCACTAAACACAATAAAACCCCGAATTGATCAATAAAAGTAACAAATTGTACACTCGAAACCAGTCTATATTGTTTATTTTTCCATAAATATTCTTCGCTCATCAAAATAACGAAAATTGCTTTTCAAATCTCAACGCGCTTGCCTTCGTGACACGGCTATATTTAGGTCACAAACTATGGGTTCCACGCACGAAACCGCGGCGTAGCAATGACAGCGAATGTTTGGGAACCAGTCACATTATTCTAGAGGCGCCAAAGGGAGAGCAGATCGATAGAGCAGTGGAATATAAATTAAATTACACGATATAAAAAAACTGTCATAAAGTCGTTTTCGATGGATTTCTTACTCCATATTTAGTTTGTTTTCGTTCAATAAAAAAACAAAATGTTCATTTACGCCTTTATATTAAGACTGACGGTAGAAAATCGAATCTCGGATTATTTTTCTTCCTGAAAAAACGCAAAGATCAAAATAAGAGATATGTTTATACGGCCAAATACAGGATCTGCGGTATGACAAATACGTTATTGTGATTCTACACAGGAACCACAATAACTTATAATATTTGTCAATTTATTTATTTTAAAGCACTTGAATACTCGTAGCTGCACGTTTTCCGCTTGATATGCAAATGGTTGCACTGTGTAATGCAATGTAATTTGAGTTGTGTATTCAGAACTAGACTACATGCATTGTTCTTGAAATCAAGCAGCTTGATTGACTGAGCATGAGCTGTGTTACAGCTCAGGCTCAGACAATCAAACTACATGACTGCGATTAACGTTGGTAATCTATGCAAGATTAACGCAGGCGGTTGTGTACAGTTCCGAGTTTGTAAACTATTGATGGAATTGGCAAAATCTTTCGTAGATCTTGAAATAATTCCAGCACAAAAATATTTACACAATTTGATTGGTCCGTAGCAAGTCTCTGTCCAAAATTTATATCCCAGTAAACTCCATGCCGAACTACTTTCCGTAACCGTCAGGCGCAGTTAAAATAATTCTTAAGAAAACGGAAAATAAACACATTTTCTTGATGAATTTATTTAAAATGCTGGAATTATAAGGAATGAATGGCCTTTTTGTGGAATTTATCGGGGATATAAACTTGGAAAAGTCGCGGGAATACTGGACGAGGCCTTAAAAAATAACACTTTTCGATTTTGTTTTTTTTCGAAAATTGTAATTTGTTATCGCTTCGTCCAGTATTTCCGCGACTTTTCCAAGTTTATGCCCCGATAAATTCCACAAAAAGGCCATTCATTCCTATAATAAATTTCTGGAAATTCTCATTTGCCACCTCGTACACCGGCTCAATTTACTCTGTTCATGCTGAGGGTGTCCGGTTTAGAGAGGCTCCACGGTAATTCAATTACACGAGCATGGATGATTTATCATGATGAACAGATACTAATCGTACAGTGAACTCAATAGCAATTAAGCAATTTTATGTTTCAATAGCAATTAAGCAATTTTATGTTTTTTTCAAGACCAGATATGAGATTTTTCTGTTTATTAACTTGAATTCCAACCAGAGAACGCCACTATACTACGTAACGGCGCAATATAATTTAGAGATATACTAACTGCATCATTTCCTTTATTCGTTCTATCTTTTCCAACTCTTCTACCCAGTGTATTTCAGTAGCCTATTTCACCAAAATTGCTGAGCATACTTATCTAGAAAAGTGTACTTTGAGGGAGTAATCATTTATCTTTCCCAAAAATGCATGTGTTATTTCATATAGAACTAACTACTGGCACTGCAATATATTTGATGATTAAAAGAATGCAGAATTATTCAGCTATACTTAATTTAGTACACAGCCAAAATGACTTTGATAATGTAATAAATTCAATATAATAAAAATCGATAAATTTATCTTGAATTGAAAATTTCTCCCTCAAAGTTTAACTTAGCAAGATAAGTACACCTTGCAATTTTTGCGAAATAGGCTACTGGGGGCCGTTTCACTAAACTGTGTACGACTAAAATATTCGTAAGTTGTCTGTAAATTTCACATTAACATTGTTTTCTTGTAAATGATTATTGAATTTACATGTATTGAGCATAGGCTGCATATGCAGCCTATGTTCAATACATGTAAATCCATAACTTGAAATTTACAGACGATCTTATATAAATTTGCACTTTAGTCGTAAGAAGTTTAGTGAAACGGGCCCCTGGTCTCAGTAAGTTTCTTCTTACACAACCTCCTGCGTTAATATTGCACAGGGTATCCACGTTTCAGAACATCTATTAACAAATCCAACTCTAAATCAAGTAATTTGATTGTCTGAGCCTGAGCTGTACACGACTGGGACTCCGCATATGGACCTGCTTTTTGAATTCAAGTCGAATATTCAAGTATTTTGAAATAAAGAAATTCACAAATGTTGACAAGATTAGCACAGGCGATAGTGTATAATTCACTGGTGACAAGACGCAATCAGCGTGTAGTGTGTTTATATAAGTATACTGATCCACAAAGGCAACATCTAAATATACATGTATGTTAAGATATTTTATCCTCTGTAGCTCCATATGTCAACGACCGAAATTGAATTACAATATAAAATAAATGGGACGTTTGGCCATTGCGAACAGTGGAGACCCGGATCAGCCTGCGCATCCGCGCAGTCTGTTCCGGGTCTACACTGTTCGCCAGTCAGTCACGGCATGCACCATTTCATCAAACAGCATTGAGGAACGCCATGTGATTTTATACATACGAAGATGTACGATATCTCATGAGAAAAATATTTACAGAATTTACTATAGTTTCTGTAAATGACGTCAGATGTCAACTTTCGACGTCATTTATAGAATATATCACAGTTTCTGTAAATATTTTTCATGAAAAAAATCGCACATATTCGGAGGTACATAACCACATAGAATGTCTCATTGGATGAATGTAATGACAGGCCCGTTGCTAGACTGATGGAAAATGCCATAAGCCCATTCCTGCAGACACAATCGTGATCATTACTGTTGTCGACAAAGCCTGTTCGTTCGTGTTAGCGTGATAATGTTGAACTTCCATTATACTAACGAGTTAATCACGGTTGTGAATGTCCTTGGACAATATTGGTACTCAAGTCCTGAATAGAAACAGATGTATTAAATGTGATAAAACATCATCTTCTCTTTCCATCAAATGAAGAACAAACGAACCTCCATCTGTACTGTTCGTAATTCCATTAATGAAACACCCGCCATGCTTCTAACAAGCATATAGATCGTTATCCGGCGTCAGGCGTGTGTTATTTGATTAGGAGCTAAACTGGTCATAGTTGCGAACAGTAACTTGCAATCTACTCCCGTAACATCCGTAGCCGGATGGTACGGGAGTAGATTGCAAGAGTTACTGTTCGCAACTACACTGGTCACAAAAGCGATAAGCCACATTTCTTCAGTCACGGCTACATGTCAAGGATGAAGTTGTGCGTGTGTGTGCGGCTTCTAACACTATAACATTGTATGGTTTCAGAATTGATCAAACTTTGCTTATACATGTCACATCCGCCTAGACGGTTACAGAAGCCCCAGCCTTCACTGATATGACAATCGACGTTCATCAAATGCTGCCGTTAACCCGTTCACCACTAAGTAACTGGAGCCAGTTTCAATAAACTTCGTACGACTAAAATGTTCGTAAGTGCAAACTTATGATAGTCTGTAAATTTCTCATTAACAATGTTTTCTTGTAAACAATTATTGGATTTACATTTATTGAACATAGATACGCAGCCTATGCTCAATAAGTGTAAATCCATCAATCGAAATTTCCAGACGATCCTAAATTTGCACTTACGAACATTTTAGTTACGAATTTAGTGAAATGGCCCCCTAGAATGGACTGTGATATGTTGATTTTTCAACAAATCCAATCATTAAAAAATGATTTTCATACTCGTTCATTTATAAAAAAAGGGGTATTTTTTTCTATAAAAATATGAAAAAGTACTTGCAAACAAATATGGAAGGGGATATCCGCCACAACATTGCATGCTGCTTCATGACAATTCAGTCGACCATTGTTACATGTCATCCTGCACTGCGGCTACTCGTTACTGCTTAATGACAACTCCATCGTGCATTATTACATTTCACATTGAATACCGCGATTGGCTATTTGACATTGTTACATGTCATCCTGCATCTTGGCTATACAATACTGCTTAATGACAACTCCATCTTGCATTATTACATTGCATATTGCATATTTCGATTGGCTATTTCACATTGTTACATGCCATATTCTGCCATGTGTCATTCTGCTTACTGCTTGCTGGGATGCGTATATGACTATATGGATTCCGTCGAATGACGCATGCAAGCACGCAGAATGGCGCATGTCAGAATATGAAATGGCCGAATGAGGGATGCCAGCATCGTAGTAAGCAGTAGGCCGAATGAAACTTGGCAAAATGTGCAACGCCCTCTGTTGTCATAATGGGAACGCTTCCATTATGACGCCAGGTGGCGCTCCAAAATAAGTATAGTAGACGTTTTTTCTTGTGGTATTTTGTCACTGTGCCACTGCGGGCATAATGTATTTAAAGTGGTCGATCACCGCGGGCATAGCCTACCTGTCCCCCGCGATCACTGTTTCCGGCAGTGGGATCGCGAGACAGCATCCTCGGTCACTGTGATCACTGTGCGGTCACTGTCGCACCCCACCCCCCCCCCCCACCCCCATGCGTACGGGCCTGTCGTAACCTGTGTCGGCTATCGTATTATTTTTGAGCGACTGACGGGGACGAGTTGGTCGAAGGGCGAAACGGAGGCCGGTCATTAAATTAACGAATAGCGGGGACCGATACGATTTATAAATACTTCTATTAAGCTAATAATCACATTTTCCATTTACTCATCTGTTGACAATGGATACTTATGTCCGTATAGTCCGGCCGTCAAAGGCCGATTTTAATCATAACGTTGTTTTCAATACCATAGTTTTTTTATTGCTGATTTTGTAAGCATAGACCTTCTAGTTTTAGAATCCGACTGATGACACTTTGTCATCCTTGAAGCATATTTTATATTAACATGAATCCAAGATGGCCGCTAAAAAATTATATTGCTTGTAATAGCTGACCTATGATTGTATTTTAAAAATATATAGCGGGCTTGACGCACTTAGTTACGATTTTGCGAATATAATATAATCCAAATAATTGCTTATTTTTATCATAAATCCAAGACGGCCGCCAAAAATATATTTATTTTTCTTAAATGAAGTAAATTTTTGATATAAATAATAATGTTCCGCATGTACTAATTAATTTCCGCCAATTTCCAATGTCATTTAAGGAAGTATAATTGATTTAATAAATAAATATCGTCGATATCCTGTGATACCACACCAGTGGTTCATACAGATCCGAGCCCAAATATTCAGATCAGACTGCGCGGGTGCTCATTCCGTTATATTCCAGTGCGATGCGTATGAATTACAAGTCTGTAGATAATCGATAATGTGTTACAATCCGGCGATGAAGCGTAAACGGTGTATTTAAAATCACAGCGTTGTTAAACATGCATAGACCAGTCAGATCGAATGTAACACGTGGTTCGCATTGCTGCAATAAAACGGCGAATCCGTGTGAACCAGGGTATATTCAATTAGAGAATATCACAGCGACATGGACCGTTGTGTGTTTGAAACCAGATTTGGAACTCAGTTGTACTATATCAAACGTACATCGAACATGGTGGTCGAGGCGAGTCTTATTTTCTAGACTATCTGACAGTTTCGGCGATGAACTATTAACGTTCTCCTCTCCTGGTATAGCAAGTATTGCTATCTTCAAGAGCTGGACAGCAGACCTTCTCAAGTTAGTACCGGATGAGGATGATGATATCAATATTTCTATCTCGACAGTAAGTAATCACATTATGAAAGAGATAAAGTCTCTGTCACTAGACAAGAACTACAATACCCGGATTGACAAGGACATAGCTCAGCTGTCTGTGGGCCGAACATTCCTGACTTTGCTTACTTCATTGTCCCCAAAACTGTGTGCAACTCTTCCTGCTCTGCTTGTTGGTAATATAATTACCAGCGTATTGTGGAATCAATCCACTAGTTTACAAACGGCTTTAGGCATTCTTGTGAGAGATTCTAAAGCTATAGTTAACCAATTTCACGACTTTCATGTTACTTGTTCCTACGACGAGGTATTACGTTTCAAGAAATCAGCAGCAGTAGCACAGACCAAGAGACAAGGCTTGGCTGGAATTCACGATAACAGGGCAGGTTTGGTGCAAATTGTTGCAGACAATTTTGATGCAGATATTACCTCGCAGAATGGGAAATTGTCTACACATTCACTTGCACTTATTGTAACACAGATAACGACGACAGACAGAAAATCCGACATCGGAGCAACTGAAAAACGTCACCGCATATCAAAGTCTGATGTACACGAAATAGAGCATAATGTCCCAATTTAACGTTATAAAGGTGGTAATAAACCTGAAATGCCAGCTGAAGTCAACAAGCAAGCTATTTTGCCCCTGAAGGTGCTTGCACAAGCAGTATTGTCGCGGAACAAAGCCAGTCAATTAGACTTTGCATTTCTCAAAGAAGTGCATTTGGTTGACAATTACCCAGAGTATAATGGGTATAACACCAAGTTGTCGCAGGAAGAAGAGAACACCAGCAGACCAATGACCAAGGCATCATACCAGCCTCTTATAGATATGCCGCCTGCTGAACCGGATACAATGCTGATTGCTTTGGTAGAATGTCAGAGAATCACGGAACAGACTGGCCAGGAGTATACAGTATTCATATGTGATCAACGGCTGTATCGTGTAGCAGACAACGTTGGGCCATTTCATGGCTGGCGAACACGTCATGCGGCATATTGAAGGCTCCTGGAATGGAATTTGGAGCGATATGTTTATTGAGACCACTTTCATGAGGTATGGACATGGCAAAGAGGGCATTATTGGCATAGCGTTAAAGCCACAGACCCTTAAAACATGGGCTTTGAGTCTCCACGCGTGCAGTAAAATTGTCGGCGATATTGCTCATAAGGGGGATGAGAATATCTCACACAGGGAGCAAGGTCTTCACGAGGAGGAAATAAATGCACGATTTGCGGCAGATGGACAGAACAGGCGTATTGCCAACAAGGACATGCTTGGCAGCCATTTTGGTTTTATTATACAACTTGCAAATTAGTAAAGTATTGAAAAGTATTCAATTATTCAATCATTTAATTATGACCATTGAATTGAGATTCTGAAGCTCATAGTTACTTAAATATTTCAGTATTTTTTTATTCGGTGACTAAAAATTTAATTTTGGCGGCCATGTTGGATTTATGAAAAATAAATAAGCATGGCTTTGGATCATAATATATTTACAATATCTTACTAAGTGCGTCAAGCCCGTTATTTATTTTGAAAGTACAATATTAGGCACGATAATAGGTATAATAACGATATTTGGCAGCCATCTTGGATCCTCAAGGATGACAAAGTGGCATCAGTCGGATTCTAAGACAAGAAGGTCTATACTACCAAAATATGCAATAAAAAAAGCTATGTTATTCAAAACAAGGTTAAGCTCCCGGCTGCCGGACTAGTATTTACATGTACAGTTACTAATGAAGAGTACCTGCTAATTATAGTTCGTGTTAACAAAATAGTAATTAGACCGATGGTGTTCAATCTCCCGAAATAAAGACGGGCCTGCAATTTATTTGACAAACATTGATGGCATTGTGTCTAAGCAGTTAACACCATAACTCGTGTACATATAGAATAGTGATATAGCATTATGTTCGACTTTAGCTACATCAAAGCGCGAATGCACACGTACACATACACACGTACGCGCTCACTTAATTCATCGTTTCTCATACAAACAAAAATGTTTTATTTTGCTAAAGTACTGCACCTTCGCGTACATGCATTTATACAGGTAGATACGCAATCGCGGTGATCCCCCGTGAACGACCACGGCGAATCACCGTGATAGCGTTCGTGCAGTGCATCACAGTGACCGAGGATGCTGTCACCGCGATCCCACTGCCTGAAACAGTGATCGCTGGGGACAGGTAGGCTATGCCCGCGGTGATCGGTGGCACAGTGACAAAAGACCACAAGAAAAAACGTCTACTGTACTTAACTTGGAGCGCCACCTGGCGTCATAATGGAAGCGTTCCGATTATGACAACAGAGGGCGTTGCACATTTTGCCAAGTTTCATTCGGCCTACTGCTTACTGCGATGCTGGCATCCCTCATTCAGCCATTTCATATTCTGACATGGGCCATTCGGCGGAATCCATATAGTCATATACGCATCCCAGCAAGCAGTAAGCAGAATGACACATGGCAGAATATGGCATGTAACAATGTGAAATAGCCAATCGAGGTATGCCATATGCAATGTAATAATGCAAGATGGAGTTGTCATTAAGCAGTATTGTATAGCCAATATGCAGGATGACATGTAACAATGTAAAATAGCCAATCGGGGTATGCAATGTGAAATGTAATAATGCACGATGGAGTTGTCATTAAGCAGTAACGAATAGCCGCAGTGCATGATGACATGTAACAATGGTCGACTGCATTGTCATGACGCAACATGCAATGTAGTGGCGGATATCCCCTTCCACATAAAAAAAGCCGGCTCATTTGGATGCACACTGTTTGGAAACACCGCTATAGAGGAATGAAGTGTTGGAAGGAGGGTTAATGTTCCAATTCTTAGTTATATATTCACACTTTGCATGTTTCAGGTTACGCTGCCGACAGACCTTTGTCTATAAATCACTGTCAATGACATAGCTATTGACAAATAAACACACTGTATACCCAACTGTACGGAGCCCTGCAGGGGACGTTGAATTCTTTTTTTTAATAATTAGTTCACGCGAAATAACAATTCCTTCCATCAATTCGTTCCCACAAATTAACAATTCGTTCCCACGAATTAACAATTCGTTCCCACGGGAACGAATTGTTAATTCGTGGGAACTAATTGTTAAATTGAGGGAACTAATTGCTATTTCGTGGGAACGAATTAATAAAAAAACAAACATGTTCCTTGCGGGGCTCCGTACAAATGAGACCGAATGCTCAGGTAAAATAATATTCAGCTGGCACCGAGATTCACTCTGCAACTAGTGGAGTACGGTCCACCACCCGAAATAATTAAACACGCATGAAATATACAAGATACGCTTGAATAAATAAGTCGCAGAAATTCAATATGTGAGCTTTTTGAATTGTAAACATTATCCACCAATTACATCATCTTACTGTATCACTCTTCAACATTTGTTTTTTAATCTACATGTACCAGCTAATACCCAACGGAGCTAATTGAAGGGGTCAGTCCATTGGACGTAGCCCCATTCTTCCACTGACCCCGTCAATTAGTGGTCAATTTATTTCCGCTGTATGAACTGTACCAGTAAGTCATTTTTCTGAAACATACATGTAGTTGTGAGTGTTGTCAATTCAGAAATAAGTCTCCAGAATATACATTAATGGTAAACGCCCACTTAGTAGGCACACAATGTTATTTATATCAGATACAACATCGGAGACATTTTCTGGCAAAATAAACATTCATTCACCATTACCCCACGCATTGATTGGCATTATTATACATTTTATATCAGACGTAAAATTCCACACTGGTATCAGAGGCGATGACCGTGTTTCCTTAAAATGTTGACGGACATTACTATATAATTCCAGCACAAAAATATTTACACAATTCCCTAACATTTGATTGGTCCGTAGCAAGTCTCTGTCCAAAATTTATATCCCAGTAAACTCCCATGCCGAACTACTTGCCGTAACCGTGAGGCGCAGTTAAAATAATTCTTAAGAAAACGGAAAATAAACACATTTTCTTGATGAATTTATTTCAAATGCTGGAATTATAAGGAATGAATGGCCTTTTTGTGGACTTTATCGGGGATATAAACTTTGAAAAGTCGCGGGAATACTGGACGAGGCCTTCCGGCCTTCGTCCAGTATTCCCGCGACTTTTCCAAGTTTATGCCCCGATAAATTCCACAAAAAGGCCATTCATTCCTATATTATTCTCTGTATTTATTTTTTGATGTGCAACGATCATACATGTACTTTATAATCTGTCAAAACTATTTTTTTTTCAGGAAACGCATTTAATTAGTATAACTAATTAAAACATATCATGCCCCATTTCCATATGAAAATAGCCTGATACCACCGCGCGTCACTATCAGTAAAACTACATATTACTAAATGATTATATATGTATAGCGGGCACTCGTAATGTTTAGAACGGGTGGAATAGTGACACAATTATACACATATTTAATTCATATAAATAACAGTTTGTGCCTACTGAGTATGCATATACCTTTACAATTACATCAAAATGAAGTAACAAATAACACAAACAAGCATTCAATAACTCTAGAGCTGGTGAATTCATAGTGTATTTATTTCATTAAAGGGGTAAGTGGAAGAAGGGGGCTAACTTCTGATCCGTTCCATTGATATCATTTCATCTAATTACAGATACACCCCTCCGTAACTGCGACCTCCGACTGGCATCACCATGTCACAGGGCGAGCCGGCAATGCTGCACCTGGCAACGAACGTGTCGCTAGCCAACACGCTGGTCAACGTCTCGTACGATGACGTTGAAGCCGTCGTTCCCAACGCCGCCAGCCTCGCCGTCACCCGCTACATTGTACAGAGACTTCTCGTTCCCGTCATCACGTCATTCGGCTTCGTCGGCAACATCATCAGTATAATTGTGCTGACCCAGCGAGCCATGGTGTCTTCTACGAACTGCTATCTCACGGCGTTGGCGATTGTCGATATGCTCTATTTGGTGTTTAGCTTCACACTTAGTTTGAAGCATTATGGCAATATTTCAGACCAAACAGCGTATACGTATTGGTACCCGTACGGTAGGGTCTTTACTGATATATCCAGCAACGCGTCAGTGTGTTTGACCGTGACGTTTACACTGGAACGCTACATCGGAGTATGTCATCCCATGAAGGGTAGGGTGATCTGCACACCAAAGCGAGCTCGCCTCATAGCCTGCTTGGTCGGATGCGGGGCGGTGGTGTGTACAACGCCGGAATTCTTTGAATGGAAGACAGTGACGGTGATGGTAAACAATGAGACGACGATCAGTGTAGAGGACACCGCGCTGGCCATGTCCGACTCATACAGGGTCGGCTATTACTGGTTCCTCGTCTCTACCTTCACCCTACTGCCTTTGGTGCTGCTGTGCACGTTCAACGGGATCTTGATCAAGTCAGTGCTGGTGGCGACGAAGATCCGGGAACAGATGGCGTACATGTCCGTGAACAAGGAGGCGACGCGGCGACAGGGCGAGAAGAACAAGATCACGCTCATGTTGATCAGTGTGGCCATCGTGTTCCTCATCTGCCAGTTCCCGAACGCCGTGCTGCTGCTCTACACCACGTACATCCAGCTGGCGCACGTCCACATGACGTTGGAGAACTGGAATAACGTGAAGATCGCCGGCAACTTCGTCAATTTGTTAGTTCTCGTCAACGCCTCGTTCAATTTTGTCTTGTACTCCGTGATGAGTACCAAGTTCCGGCGCGTGTTTCTACAAACGTTTTGCCGGTTCTTCTCAGAACCCACGATTAATTACACCCGAACGGACTTGAGTTACTACAATTTACAATCAACACGGCCGTATGGCTCGTCCTTGCGGTTTAATAACAAACGGCTGAGTACTCAGTCCGCATATGTTGGATCACTACGCCGTGATTCGGCACTGGCAATGAATGCCGCGCACAGAAACATGAGTCTGCGCAATTGCAATGGGAATACAAACATGTACGGGCGGTTTGGAGCACGTGACTCGGTGTGTAGTATGAAGGTGCGGTTTATTTCAGATTCGCGGAAATGTGCGTCTGCCCAGTATTCCGCCAACAGTACACAGTACCCCACAAATACGGGGAACGCTGGAGGTAGACTTCGGAATGAAAGTAGTTCCAGCGCGTCGGATACACAGAAGAAAAGCACGCGCTCATACATAGAAACCGATACTTCAAATAGCAAATCTGACGAACAGAACTTTGGTACGTTATCAGATGGCGACACGTCAACGGAATTCGTCCCTATGTGTGTCGTGTCTACGGCGGATGAGTTGAGTCGGTACAATACAAACGAAGTTACGCAACTCTGAAATGTTAATTGTTACTGAAATGTGCCATATATATACAGTTTCACTCAGATCTGGCATGTTAGTTGTGCTACAACAATTGTGACATATTAACAATGCTTCAAAAATGTTAATGGCTCATTATGAATAGTTCGTCTTTTCGTTTCAATTCCGCGTAGAGATGAAAGAAAGCAAGTTAATATCGTGTTTCGCTTCTAGGTCGCGTAGAGTCGAAAAATAAGAACGCTTAATTTTCGTCTCTACGTCGGTTATAAACGAAGGACCATCAGTAACGGTTCTTAAATTGCATGTACGTATGGGGCCGTTTGACTAAACATCGTACGACTATTATGGTCGTAAATGCAAAAGTATGACAGCCTGTAAATTTCACATTAACACTGTTTTCTTGCAACCAATTATTGGATTTAGTTGTATTGAGGCTGTATATGCTCAATAAATATAAATCCATCAATTGCAATTTCCAGACGATCATAAATTTTCACTTACGAACTTTTAGTCGTACGACGTTTAGTGAAACGGGCCGCTGGCGTAGAAACGTAAGAACGAAGTTAAATTGTTTTTCATTTTTGTTTCTTGCAGTCGAAGAAACACCATATGTTACCACTGTTACATAACTGTGGCTTTTATTATTACATCAAACAATTATGAAACAAATTCAATACCGTAACCAAGATGAGGCAGACGAGACGGTCGGCTCGTCTGTCACTTTGTCAATTCTTAATTAAACAAATCCGCGGTGTGGTGGGGGTGATTGGTGGTGGGGGGGGGGGAATAATGCGACCTGATCCCCATATCGGGACTTGGTTCGCCTGGTCTGGGTTTTACCTCAAAGGCCCATTTCACTAAACTTCATGCGACTAACATGTTCGTAAGTGCAACATTAGGATTGTCTGGAAATTTGAATTTATGGATTTACATTTATTGAGCATAGGCTGCATATATACACCATATGCTCAATAAATGTAAATAAAATACGTGTTTACAAGAAAACTTTGTTATTGTGAAATTTACAGACGATCATAATGTTGCACTTCCGAACATTTTAGTCGTGCGAAGTCACCTGGTTACGGCCTTGACAACGTTAATATGTCATAATTAAAAATTAAAATATCAGTGTTATCACATGTTTACGTCACCGAAATATTACATGCTAACACGATAGAGACCGGTGGGCATATTGTATGGTATGGGATCACGTGGTTTCCGAACGTTTGCGTATCTGATTGTCTGGCGTGACGTGATCTGTGACGTCATTTTTACAATAGATTTTCATTAAAATCTTTCTAACACGCGGACGGACTTTGATGAAAAAGTTCACCAAAGATGATGACTTGTGTGTTTTATAGGTGCTTTATAATGTTCTTTACAATAACTTATATCTCTAACAAAGAATCGAGTACCGTTTATTTCTTTCATCCACGTGATCTAATGTCTGTAACCGATTCTGCGTCATGACGACATAATTATGATATTAAATCCAACTATGCAATAAAGAGCAACGTGTTCAGCATTTCCTGCGCTGCTTCATAAAAATATCTTCATTCCGTCATTAAACAAATATTAAAATATGGCGACACGCCGTTCGGAAACCACGTGATCTAGCATCTTGTTGCGTAATAGTAGTACTTGTCAGTTGCTATAGATATATACTATGTCATGTGATTGTTTTTGCGAGTAAATATAGGGTAGATCTTGGTTAAATTAGCAAAAACAAGCAGCAGAATTATCGTAGCAGACATAATAAGTCCCCTATCAACTGATCGCTTCATTGTGGAATACAATTCTCTAACTATTATTAATACAGTAGAACCCCTCTAAACCGGACACCCGGGCGACCCCATTGTGTTTAATTTAGATGGGTTTCATTGTCATTTATTTCATTGTCGTGTCTTGTCGTGATTGAAAATGACAAAAACTGTTCATGGAGTGCTTAATTACAGTGGAACCTCTCTAAACCGGACACCCTGACGACCCATTGTGTTTAATTTAGATGGATTTCATTGTCATTTCTTTCATTGTCGTATCATTTCGTTATTGAAAATGACAAAAACTGTTCATGGAGTGCTTAATTACAGTGGAACCTCTCTAAACCGGACACCCTGACGACCCATTGTGTTTAATTTAGATGGGTTTCATTGTCATTTCTTTCATTGTCGTATCATTTCGTTATTGAAAATGACAAAAACTGTTCATGGAGTGCTTAATTACAATGAAACCTCTCTAAACCGGACACCCTCCCCAGGGTGTCCGGTTTAGAGTGGTTCCACTATACATCAATGCATGTGAGACCTGCCATTGTCAAAAAGAACGTAATGGATGAGTGGAATTTGGGTTTTACAGTTGTTCTAGATCAGCTAATGCATACAATATGCTAGTTTCGAACGGTAACTCTTGCAATATACTCTCGTACCGTACGTAGGCCTACGGACGGTACGAGAGTAAAATACAAGAGTTACTGTTCGCAACTAACAATATGCGTGCGGCATATCACCAACGGTGCAGCTGGAATGTCCACCAGCAGATAGAATAGTGCTGGCCCTGATCAGTCTGCAATCTGCATGGACCAATAACGACTAAAAACAACGTGGTACCATCGTTTTAATCGTTGATACATTTTTCTTGCTAATTGTGTTATATCACAAGATGTACAACTTGTATAAATCCGCATCTGATGACTATAAATACTCCAACCAGGAACGATATGTTACTTTGTCTTTTAATTGAACAACGTGATTAAGTAAAACGAAGTTCGAATTGCCTGCTTGTAGTAAAATGAAAGCAAGTGACTGGCATTCTTTTTCACGATTTTGTAAGCTGTTGGAGACTTTGGAAATCGCCGAAACTCGCAGAAATACCGAACTGGGTGTGACGAACAAACTGTCCTACATATTTCGGGGAAATTTCCGTTGACTGCTGTCTAGGCTAAATCAGAAAACTTCCAGGGTCGCAAAACAGGAACTTCGTATGAGCCAGAAACGTTTTCAGTGGAACCTCTATAAATCGGACACCAAGAAAATATATGTGATCTCAGTGTGATGGGTGTCTTGGTAACGCATCTCAGATAATAATGCATAAACATAGGATTGTCCCAAAATGGTCATATGCCTGATTTACAGCAATGCCAACTCGCAATCAAGCAACTTGAGTGTCTGAGCCTGAGCTGTAGTACAGCTCAGTCTCAGACAATCAAGTTTCTTGAATTGAAGCACAATATTTAAGTACATGTCTTTCGAAATATAGAAATTGACAAATAGTGACAAGATTAGCGCAGGCGGTAGTGTAATTCAGAATATACATGAATGTAATGATATTATGCGGTTACTCATACTGAGAACTGATTGATTGATTGATTGATTGGGTTTGACACTTTGCGATAACAGATGTACATGTATGTCCGATAACCATTGTCCCTTTGTAATTTGATGGAGGTTCCATGTTAAAGATATGTGATAAGTATGTGGTTGTGACTGGAGAAATGGGATATAAGGGTTTTGTGACCGCTGCAGCTCCTGATCAAATAGCACACTCCTGTATGCTGATGATTACGATATATATTGCTTGTTAGTAGCAAGACGGGTGTTTCATTGATGGAATGGCGAACAGTGCAGAAAATGACCAGACTTGGCAATTGAACATTAAATTACGTTTTTATTTGAGGAATAAAACCATGGATTTTTGCGTGTACGGTGGGTTGGACACTATTTTATCTGTTCAAAGTGCATGGAGTCCGATGGCTGTTCAGGATCTACGGTGTTCGCCATACTGTCATGGAAACTTATATCATATGTCCCATATTGTACGTATTAAATTATTACCAGGTTACATCTAAATGAGAGCTTGCATGTACGGAGCCCCGCAGGGGACATATCATTTTTTTTTTATTAATTTGTTCCCAGAAATAACAATTCGTTCCATCAATTTAACATTTCGTTCCCACGAATTAACAATTCGTTCCCACGAATTAACAATTTGTTCCTAAGAATTAACAATTTGTTCCCTCAATTAATTCGAGGGAACGAATTGTTATATCGTGGGAACGAATTGTTAATTGTTGGAGGGAACGAATCGTTAAATTGAGGGAACGAATTGTTATTTCGCGGGAACGAATTAATAAAAAAATTCCATGTCACCTGCGGGGCTCCGTAGATATGTATAAACATCGACTGAGACAAACTTGAAGGTTCTCATGACGGCAGCTGTAAGCGTAACCCCTGTAGCCGATTTCACCAAACTTGCTAAGCAGACTTATCTAGCTAAGTACACTCTGAATGGAGTAATCAGTTGTTTTCTAATAGAACTAACGACTGCATATATTTGATGATTAAAAGTGTGCAGAATTATTATACTGAATTTATTACATTATCACAGCCATTGGCTGTGATAATGTAATACATTCAGTATAATAAAAAATAATAAATTTATCCTTAAATTGAAAATTTCTCCTTCAACGATTACTTAACAAGGTAAGTATCCTTAGTAATGTTGGTGAAATCTACTGCAGATCAGCCTGCGCAGCTGTGGCTCTGACATGGGCATACGGTGTTCGCTATTAAGACACTGAAATAGACTTTCTGTAATAAGCAAAATGATTAGATCCATTCCAATATGGAACAGTACACGTTGATCAGTATCTGCAATTGTTTCAAACTGGCCACTGGCCTAATTACAGTGGAATCCCTATAAACATAACACATAGGAAATGTCAGGGTACTAAATCAGGGTGGTGTGGGATCATATGGTTTCTAAGCGGTATGACGTCATGTTTATAGTCACGTTTATAGTAGATTTATTTTAATAACTTTCTAACGGAATGATGGACTACTATATAACATAGCGCAGGAAATGCGAAATTGTTTGAATTATACAGTTTTCTTTAATTTCATAGCTCTGTTGTTTTGACAAAGGTGCGATATATATCATTAAAATCCGTCAGCTTCTTAGAAATATTTTAAAGAAAATTATTTAAAAAAAATCAAGATCATGTCTCGTCGGAAAACGCCGTTCGGAAAATGTCGGAAACCACGTGATCTCATAACGTGTAAACTGTGTTGGAGTTTCTTGCGTCTCTATTAAACCATTGCAGTCTATGGATGCAATATGTTTTGTATAAAAAATCTTCTTATTATGTTTGTTTCTCCATAAAAGTATATGGTGTTACCATTCATTTGAAACGTCTCATCGAGACGGTTCAAATGAGCGGTAACAACATATACTTTCGAGAAGAAATTAAAAAAATGGCAAGAAAAAACTCTAAAAACTTTCATACTACTGTAGATTATTCAGCATTTCAGGGGTTAATGTTTGTGTTTGCAAAGCGCTGCAGCGTGCTCATATTATAACCCTTAAACCGCTACTCACAACAATTGTCGTCTGCTGTTGCTTTTATATCTTGCCTTATTTCTCAATAAAAACATGGTTTGACAGCACTTCAGAATCGTGTCCAATGGATTTATTCTAAATTGCTGTTAATGCATGTTGTAAATTATTCTAAAGCGCTGTCAAGGCATGTTTTTGATGATAAAAATGGAAAATAGAAAAAAAAACAGCAGACGACAACAAATCATGATAGCGGTGTAAGTGTTAAATTGAAAGACATGTAACGTGGACACTCGAAGGACGGCACATGGTTTAGAGAGCTTGTTCTGTATATAAGCGCCTGCTGTTGATTCCACGTTTTTCTGCCGACCTATATTTCGTTATTACACATTTATTACGCATATTTACACATTAAGGCTCAACATGTTTTAAATGTAAGTACATTGTCATCAATAACAAACTAGATCCATTTTATTATCCCATAGAACAATTGTATTTCCCCAATAAAATCAATATTTGACAACATTTCGTCAATAAAAAAAACAGTGGGAAGGGTGACGTTTTAATAATGATGAAAAGGTATCTACTATTTTTGCGATGTGATGCGAAAATAGGTCGGCAAGAACACGTGAAACAGTATATATACAGCTTTGGAGTGAAATGAGATCCGATTTCCCAGGACGTGACACAAATATGGTTACATAGATGACAAGGTGCATGATCACGTGGTTACAACAACAACAACAATGGCAGAAAGTGTTGAAAGCGCGCCCACTCCAAAGTAAGTATTATTTGATATTTTTTTTAATAGGCAACGGATTTTGATGAAATATGGCGCAGCAAACACGTCTTCATGAGCTGCATTTGGTGGTCCCGGGAGCTCGTCACATACTTACATGTATGTCGTTTTTGCGAAGATTCTTCACAAAAACGACTGAAGTTTGGGCTAAAGTACCGAGACCACCAAAATGCAGCTTAACAAGACGCGTTTGATGCGCCATGTTTCATCAAAATCCGTTACATAATAAGGACACAATAAAAGAATACGTACTTTGAATCGAGGGATTCTGGAAGTGTTAGTCCTTGTTGTTGTTGTTGTAACCAGGTGATTATACACCTTGGATGAAGGTCTCTTGAAATAATGTATGAAAATAAAGGGAATAAGCCCCAGTTTTCCACATGACACTTCAATTCTCTGTCAACTGAGGTCAATATAATTGGGACAATTATGCCATACAACGGAGCGCAACATAAAAACTCCAATACGCGAAACAGAAGCCGTATAAGCTGATGTATATATAATGTAATTTGCATTAATTCCATTTAGACTCTGATTCAATCTTTCCGGTAATTATTCCCAGCACGCGAGATAAGCAGCGCGTTTGGAATATCCGGTTCCGGTTTGTTGTGAGAGAAAGCGTGCTTGCTTCCTATGTAGGACAGTGTACACCTATACCGTCCTGCGCAGTTTGGTCAGATTCTATAACTAGTTAATCCTGGTTAAAGCTGGGGTCCTACATGTCAGGTTATAATATAGGGAGACAGATTGTTTTGTATATTCTGTAGATTTTCTGGCAAAATATATAGAGAATAGTAGGTTAGTGCCGTGAATGGGAAACACTATCTGGCAAGGCTCAGGAAACGGGATGGGCGAGGCTCTGCCGAGCACATCCCGTTTCCGTGCCGCGCCAGATATTGTTTCCCATTCACGGCACTAACCTACTATTCTATTTATCCCGTCAACACCTACAAATGGCTGGCTGTAAAATGCAAAAATAGTATTGATAGGATATCAAAAATGTTTCACGGCACCGTGTTTCACGGCACATACGCACTGTGTTGACAGGATATACATTCATTCACCATTACCTCATGTGATGATTGACATTATTATACATTTTATATCAGACGTACATTTCCACACTGCTATCAGGGACGATAACCGTGTTTCCTTAAAATGTTAACGTACAGTACTATTTAGTATCTGTATTGATTGTTTATGTGCAATAATCATCCTTTATAATCTGTGGAACATATTATTTTCAGATGACGCAATTAATTAGACGGTATCAATAATTAAAAAACATCATGCCTCATTTTCATATGAAAATAACCTGATACCATCGCGAGTCACCATCAGTAAAATAAATATTTCTAAATGAGTATATCTGTATACAGTAGCGGGCACTCGTAATTTTTAGAACTGGTGCAATAGTTACACAATTATACACTTATTAATGTCCATAAAGATATATTTGTTTACCTACTATAGATGGAACCCCAGCTTTAAGCAGAACAACACAGTTCCATGAGAAACTCTTTGTAAATGACAAGCAATGTGATTGTGACTGGAAAAATTCGGCTTATACCATTTGCGACCAGTGTAGCCCCTGATCAGCCTGCGCATCCGCGCAGTCTGATCAGGGACTGCACTGTTCGCTAATAAGCCAGACAGGTAGCATGATGTTCCTGGCAAACATTATTGATCAATATCAGACATTTGCTACGAAACGAAGTAATTTACGGTATCATAGTTAATATTTAAATAGTTTTCATTAAAAAATCGGACATCTTCTGAAGTACAAAATCACATGGCTTATCTCCTATAAATATAGCAATACACAGAGAATACCAGGTTGGTGTCGTTTGATATCAAGTTTATCAGCCAAGGCTAGGAAAGGCACGGGCCTTGCCGTGGAATGCCTACCGCTTCCGAGTCGAGCCTGATAAACCTTACATCAGAAGACAGAAACCTTGTATTCTATTTATCAGGTAATGTTTCATGCTCGAAATGACCACATATGACGTGGTTATCTATGGACAAAACGCGGATTTGTTTACGTTGCTTCATTACACTGATGTAATTCGGTAATGTCCTATGACGTCATCCGACCAATTGAACGTCAGTTTTCCCTTCGTTGTAACCCGGATGTTGGTATCAGGTCAATGCCTGATCAATAATATGCTATCAGTGAGTACGTATTCGGTCAATACATGGCAGCTTACCTGATACAATTATAAATACAATACAGCATACTGCAAAGTCTGGTCCTCTTGCTCCGTCACGCAATACTACTTGGTATATCATATTTTCATGGTAGAAAACGGTTAGTACTTCGGTGATTGAATGGCGAACAGCGTAGGCCCTGATCATTGCTTTGGTATCTAACATATTGTTGACAATGGAGAATGTGACTTGAGTGATTGAATGGCGAACGGCATAGGCCCTGATCGAACTGCGCAGACTGAGCTGGGTCTTCGCTGACTCCAACGTTAAACAATTCAAAAACAATACTATTTTCGATAGTATTAAATTAAAGGAAAATTTAAGAATGAGCCTTCTTTTTATTTCGTGAAATTTGGTCAAATATTGATCTTATTACGAACAATTGATTTCTCTATGGGAATCTAACATGGGGGAAAAAGACGTAAGGAAGTGTGGGAGGAGTCAAAAATCGAGAAAAAAAATGGAAATTGACTCCGAAACCTGACTAGATAGCTTGGATATGATCTAACTAAGAAAACAAAAGTTAAATTTTAAAAATCGGTCCAGTATTTGTGAAATTCAAAAATTTTCCCCCATGTTAAATCCCCATAGACATCTTCACTCCGTGAAGATGTCTATGGGGATTTAACATGGGGAAATTGTTTTTGCGCAATAAAATCAATATTTGACAAAATTTCACAAATAAAAAGAAGTCTCATTCTTAAATTTTCCTTTAATTTAACATTATCGAAAAAAATATTGTTTTTGAATTGTCTACATAGCCGTAAAATTTGGGCAGGTTTCGTGAAACAGAGAGTAGTTTTATATTTCTAACTGGGTTAGTGTTACAAATCATATACCTTTGTTAATGATAATCATAATCTACACAGATCGCACGTGATATAACACCGCAATGATGTTGGCGAACTTATTGCACGCTGTGGCAACATATGGTAACAGGGCGTCATAAGGCCGATGTTCGTAATTCAGGTTTGACTGAGGTCAACAGTTATGCCACCGGTTCAGAAAATGGACATCATAACAGGAAGCTGCAACATACGGAGCCCCGCAGGGGACATGGATTTTTTTATGAATTCGTTCCGAATTGTTATTTCGTGGGAACGAATTGTTATTTCGTGGGAACGAATTGTTAAATTGACGGAACGAATTGTTAATTCGTGGGAACGAATTGTTATTTCGTGGAACGAATTGTTATTTCATGGGAACGAATTAATAAAATTAATTCTTGCATACAGTAAGCGTAAATTCTCGTTAAATACGGAGGACTGTTAGCCTACATCACGGAATAACATATGTACGGCAGCTTAAAAGGGACATAATTTAAGAGCGTCAAGTGGATTTACTTGACTTATCAGATAAGCGGTCAACATTTTTAATATTCAATTCAATTCACTGTGACATGGAAAAAAATCAAAAATGGCCGCCAATTGTAACATAGTTTACATATAAGTACTCTCACACTCCATATCAAAGCACACATGATACTTATATTGGATATATTGACACAATAAACGCTTTCAGTACGTTCGATTTGTTCGTAGACAAGTTCTTGAACAGGGGAAGTCCAAGATGGCTGCCACATATAAATATAGTATCATATAACAATAATGTAAGCGACTGATAATTATGTATATAACTGCACATTAGTGCCATATTGTAGTAAACTGGTATAGCTGTATTGAATTTATGCATACAATGAACGTGTTAAGTAACTTAGGAATATAATTAAATAACTGTGCCAATAGCAGAAGAAAAGAATGACCGCCAAATATTAAAAACAAATCACGTTGCGTTATACTGCGCAAATTGCATAATAATTACTGGGGCTATTGATTATTTCAAGCATATTAGTATACATATCTCAGGTTTATGGACACATTGAACGTTTTATGTAACTTTCAAATGCAATATTAGACAATTGTGTCAATAGAAGAATCCTTAGATGGCCGCCAGATATAAATTACCTTGCAATGACATTCATAGTGTGTATTGATTAAAATATAAAATGTCACGTTGACCTATTTTAAAGAAAACACATATATTTATGTCAATCTTGTGTTATCCTGTAACCGTGTCATGTAATCAGACACGTTTTCCAATAGCAGAATGTCAAGATGGCTGCCAAATATAAATATTAGCAATCATCGTTTAATAATTAAGTCATATAATTACGTTCAGTCCAGCTCCATAGGGAGCACACTGTTATAACAATATTTGACTTGTGAATAAAGTATTATGTTCTATAACTTAGTTATACTTGTACGCTCACACATGTGTCACTACATGTAGCAGACATCCAAGTTGGTATTCCAATATAACTAGATTATCTTATAGTAACAATCGAATATCGTTTATAATAGCTATTTTTCTTTTTATAATGTTTGCTTTTGCAAATTATTATATTAGTTATCACACCGATGTACCTGTCAGCCAATATAACCATGCAATTACATACGTTATACACTTTCAGAAAATATATTCAGTAAGACCAAAATCAATACACAACAAGCACCGAATGATGACGACGAACCAAATAAAGAGTCAAATAAAGAACTCCCAATTGAATATACAATGGAACTAAGTAAAATTCTAGCATCTGTCATAGATCTCGGAAATAAATATAAGAAACTGAATAAACAAAGTGAAATATACAGAGAACTTATTACTTCACTCAAAACGCAAATGAAACAAATGTGTGATGAAAACCAACAGTTAAAAATTGAAATGGAAACACTAAATATCAAAATGAATGATTCCCTTATCACAACTGAAACCAACTTAAAATCAGTCATAAACTCTAATATAAATGAAATAAAACACCAAGTTGCAAGAGCGGAAGTAGCTGTGAATGAATTCAAAAACACATGCTCTGTCAGTAAAATGATACCTGCACCTATCACAGTGATACACGACACACCAATCCAAAACGACGAACATACGATGCAACAAAATGACACAAGTCTGTGTAGTAGCGCTCCTAGTCCGACATTTGCTGAAGTAGTAACACTAGGACTCCGAGAAAAGGAAAAAACATACATAGACACAGTTCAGAACTATACCAGCTATGACCATACGAACGTTAAAGAACCGATTAAAACCCAAATAAACACAAACATAATACTACCAGTACCCCCCGCTGATCCTTGTATCCAATTCAATCCAACGACTTACACATATGAAAGACCAAAGGAAACGAATAACAAACCACCCGATGTGACCGAACCTATAACAAGCACAGGAAGTACGAACTTATCAGTACGTCAAATGGAAACAATCATAACAAACCCAAAAAAAACCTACAAAGACAGTTTCAAAAACCACTTATACGATAGACCGAATTTCAAAGAAAAATACCGAGGAAGACTGAAGACCTACTACATTGGAGGCATAGATACCGATTCTACGGTTGAAGGTCTGAACGAATACCTAGAAGAACGATTTGTAACACCAATTGACACAAGTGTATTCTGGAGCCGAACTGGTAACCTTGCAGCCAAAGTATCTGTTCCTCGCTCCCAGGGTTATATCCTCCAAGCAGAACATTTCTGGCCGAGATATGTGCGGTGTCGCCAGTGGCTTTCTCGAAAAACATAGACAATCGGCTGACATAAACGACCAACACTAAGAGACCCAATATAACCAAGACCACAACGGCGTGGACCCAACGATACATGGCATATACTACTAATGGAGGGCACACATACAAACACAAACATTAACTCCAGTCGCATAAACACATTACGTCTTGTCACATGGAATGTGCGAGGTGTCATGTCTTCTGCAGCAAGTCTGTCACAGTTATTGCACCTCCATGATGTAGACATTGCCTTTATCACAGAGCAGAAACTATTTGAACACTATACACATGTTATGCAATCAATTGATCCAGGATACCGATCGGTAACACTATGTGATGAATATTACAACATGTATGGTACCCACAACTGTGGTAAAGGCGGCGTCTCTATCATGTATAGAACTACACTTGATTTCGCAATCAGACAATTAACATATAGTATTAGTGATCGGATAACTGGTGTAGAGATACTATGCGAGAACAATATCAATTTATATGCATTTTGTGTATACATGCCTTCATCAAACTACCCAAATATAGACTATGATAACTGTATGGGTACACTTCAAGCAATCTGTGACTCATACTCAGACACTGGTACAGTTATCTTTCTTGGAGATATGAACGGAGAGATAACGAATCGTATAACCCCTACATATCGAGATCTAGTATTATCAAACTTTCTACAGCAAAATCAAATGATCTCTCTCACAAATTTGCCATGCCGCACTGGTCCGAACTACACATGTGTTACAATGGAAAAATCACTTGACCATATTATCATGTATGCCAGAGAAACAGATATGGTGCGGACTGTCGATGTTTTATGTGATGAAATGTATGGTGTCTCAGATCATTTGCCGATCGTGGTCATGCTTGCTATATCCCATGTTAGAACGGAGATTGTCACTAGACATAAACATGTTTCATGGCATAAAATGTCGACAGTTGGCATTAATAATTACCAGTTGACTCTCACAGTATTGCTCGACAACATATCCACTAACGATATTGATATAATGTACGAAAGTATTGTAGAGGCAATGCACTCAGCAGCTGGGAGCGCTCTGCCCAAAACAAAGTTTAATCGTCATGCGAAGCCGTATTGGTCACGCGAAGTGAAAGCGTCACATGAAGCCCAGCGACATGCGCGACGCCGCTGGATTGAAGAAGGTCAACCAAGAGGCATGCAACACGAATCATAAGCGCACTACAAACAGTCGAAACGACAATTCATTACAGTTCAAAAGAGTGCCATACAGAAAATAGAGACTCAATTTATGAACCAGCTAAATGAGGCAGCAGAGTGTGACAACAAACTATTTTGGTGATTGATTAAAATGAAGAGGGGTAAGAAGATACAAACCTGTAATATACTGGAAACGCCGGCTGGAATTACTCGTGACCCGGAAACAATTGCAAAAGGATTTACTCAATACTTTGAAAATGTGTACACCCCGCTACAAAGTGAACATTTTGACAATGATTACAAACAATTTATCGAAAATGAAGTACACAAGCTCAAAAATACAAACAATATATCCACCAGTGTGCCCGAATTAACCCCTACACTATCATGTGAACAGATAAACACTCACATACTAATCTTGAACTTAGGTAAAGCCTCTTCGTACGACCGAATATACAACGAACACTTAAAATATGGCGGTAATGCACTTTCGAAATCATTGGTTAAACTATTCAACGTGATAATACGTGAACGCAAATTCCCACGTATGTGCAAAAACGGTCTTATTATCCCAGTGTACAAAGAAAATGGAAAACCTAGATCTGACACAAAAAATGACAGGCCTATAACACTATTGCCTGTTATATATAAACTGTTTGAAAACATATTATATAGCACACTGAACTCATGGGTACAAACATATCATATCAGCCTTCCGAATCATCAACAGAATGCTTACCAGAAGAATACTGGGGCTATAACAGCATCGTTAAATCTCCAAGAGACGATCTTCCACAATATTGAGCTACACAGTAAAGTCTATGTAGCTATGCTTAACACCCGTCAGGCATTCGATTCGGTATGGCCAGATGCCGTATTCTACAAACTCGCCAAATTAGGCACCACAGGAACTCTATGGGAACTCCTCGTTGATGCACACACTGATTTTTCCAGCTGTATACTAGCAAATGGCATACAGTCCCGTTTCTGCAACGTCAAACAAGGAATTCGTCAAGAGGGGATAATCTCCACTTGGAACTACAATCTATTTATAGACGAGTTGCTTAACATTTTAGAACGAAGTGGATATGGGACAACTATATTGAATTTCCCTGCAGGCAACCCCACCCTAGCCGATGATATTGCGCTATCTGCAACCATCCCATATAGCCTACAACGCATGTTGGATATTACACATGCATATACGTGCAGACACAGATATGAACTAAATGCCTCAAAACTCAAAAAGTTTTGCGATAATATGTCAAAACAATCCATGCGTGACTCAGATTCAATCTTTCAAACTTGGACCCAATGCCATCAACTATACGCAATCTGTAAAACACGTCGGTGTGCATTTAAATAGCAAGTTGACAGACACAGACAAAGTGAACAACGCGTATACTAAAGCAAAGGCCTCGCTCTTCTCTCTGTTATCAGTTAAATTACATCCCGACTTTATAAATCCAATAACATCAGCATCGCTCGTGTACAAAGTGTGCGTCCCGACTCTTCTATACGGAGCAGAACTGTGGTGTAATTTGAAACAAACTTACATCACAAGACTTGAACGATTCATTCGTCTTACTGTCAAAAATATTCAAGGATTTCCAATACGGACGCGCACTGACATAAGCCTGAGTATTGTAGGATGGAAAAGCATCCAATCAGAGATAGACTTACGGAAACTGTGCTTCCTAGGATCATTGTGCCGTCTACCGATCTCTGCTCTAACTCGAAAAACATTCAACGCCCACATTTCGCTATTTGTATGCCGAACTGATACACACCAGCGTGGCTTCATTCCAGATGTTGTCTCAGTACTAGCCAGATACGCACTCTCTCACTTTTTAATTTCATATGTACAGAGCGGAATATTTCCTTCGAAACACACGTGGAAATGTACGTGCAAGTCATCAATCCATGCGTTCGAAACGTCCGCCTGGAGAGAGCGAATACATAGTGATGATAGTTTTCAGCGGTTTCGATTACTCCACACAAACATTGAACCGGCCATATTATGGAAATGTGCCACCGATTATGAGAGTCTACGCACATCGCATAGTGTCAGTAAACTTTGAATTGATCAGAGCGCTCCCGAACCCAGCAGAAAATTATGTCATATATGTGGCACACTATTTCAAAATGAGTTGTCACATGTAATGTTTGACTGTGATCTAATGTCATACAATCGTAGTGAATTTATCGAAACAGCACGAAACATAATTGGGCAAGCCACATTAGATGAAGTATGGTCTGAAAACAATGAGACCAAGTTACGATAAATGATAGGACGTAACCTCAGAACAGTGGTAGATAAAAAGGTACACAAACACTTTCTTAGAATAGCAATTTCATTCATATCAAGGTGTATGTTCATTGCTAAAATATTCTTTCACTGAAACAATGATATTAAAATGTCTGCAGAGAGAGATTATGAACTGGTACATACACAAATTACCCTGTAAATATGTTCATGATGAAATCAACTTACATCTTTATGTATTTTCCCATCAAAAGCATATATAGTTGATATCGTTGTGGAGTACAATCAGACTGCGCAAATGCGCAGGCTGATCGAGGTCCACAATGTTACTCCATTACCTTACATTCCCAGCTTTCGAAGGTCAAATGCAAAACGTTGTTTGTTGACACACATTGCTTTTGTTCCTACTAATTTTTTTTTTTTTTTCATGTCATTTAACATGTATCTCTATCAGAGGAAATAAAGAGAATAATAATAATAATGAAAGACATTACTTGAAGAATATGTTTCTATTGAAATTTTAAAAGGACTACACACCAATAAGCCAACACAAACAAAGAAGCAATAAACCATTGCAGTTGCCGTTGCCACCGCGCTTATCCTGGTTAAAACTATCGGTGGCAACGATAACCGATGTTGGTCTTTGTTTCGTCCCGCGTTGCATATGTACCGCTAATCGTGAGCCTGGTGAAATGAATCATCACATGATTTATTCACAAGTCTTAAGAGTAGGTTAAAACAGAATGAAATAAACCACAAACGAGTTTATATATACAAAGGCATCTTATTAAGAAAATGCTTAAAAAATCCAATATCTCTTCAAATCAGATTTGAAATTAACTGATTAGCAGTATATATGCAACCGAGCTTAAAAAGGATAAAAAAAGCCGTTGTAATAAGAAATATTTGCATTATTTACACATAAACCTAATTCACACATGGTACTATAATTGGATTATTTGTACAACAGTGCAGATCTTCGATTTATAATATAGCAAAGGGGTTTGGTACAAAATCGTATTATATTGCAGTTCGAGAAAAGAAAAACAAATTTGGAATCATCAGTCATTTCAGCGAACAGTGGTTCAATAGAACATGTTTTTTTCGTATAGCGCAATACGTATGTCGTTGTATATAGGGCAGCTAAACAGTACATGGTACTCATCTTCTACTTGAGTCATACAAAAATGGCAAACCCTACTGCCAATAGACAGTTGTTCATAACGACCAGTTTCCAACCGTAATGGGGCTACGCCGCATCTAAACTTAACGAAAGCAGATCTGGGTGTTCGAGGCAATACAAGTTTACAATATTTTTTCCACCCCCCCATGTCTGCTTAAACAGCTTATAACGCCTAAGTGTGTTACCCCCATATACCCGTAAACTAGTGACTATATTCACAGTCGAATGCCATTCAGTGTCTGTATAACTTTCCATTAGTCGCTTAAAACTTTCGCTGACAAATACATTTCTAGAAAGTGTATGTACAGTATCAGGATCAACACCAAGATTAGCCCACTTACATTGAACAGTGTAGCACCAGTGGTTGCACCTTGTGTTGCCTTGTACCGAACCCCATGCAAATACCTTGTATTTTCATGGAAAAGAAGTTCGGGTTGTATTTTGTGATATCAGCAAAGCATTTGACCGTGTCTGGCATACCGGTCTGCTTATGAAATTAACAGCGGCAGGTGTTACTAATAACGTTCATGACTGGTTCGCCAGCTACCTTAGTAATCGGAAACAAAGGGTTGTGCTGCCAGGAGTCTACTCTAACTGGAGCCACATTGGAGCTGGCGTCCCACAAGGTTCTATCCTCGGACCATTGTTATTTCTCCTATACATAAATGATATTGTTATGGACATAAGCTCCAATATACGCCTCTTCGCTGATGACACCAGCTTATACCTTATTGTAGACACTCCCGAAACTGCTACTAGGACCATTAATTCCGATCTTAAAACTATTACCAATTGGTCTAATAAATGGCTTGTAACATTTAACCCTAAGAAGACAGAATCACTACTTATATCACGGAAACGTAACAGACCAGCACATTCCCCAATATTGATGAATAATGTTAATGTTTCAGAAGTTGAGAGCCACAAACACCTAGGTATATACTTTAACAATGAAGGAACATGGCATCAACATATAGAATATATAACAGGGAAAGCATGGCGTAGAATATACATTATGAGAAAACTAAAATACATACTAGATAGAAAATGTCTCGAAATAATTTACCTTTCCTTTATTAGACCTCTGTTAGAATATGCTGATAATTGTACTCAATATGAGAAAGATGGATTGGAAAAAATCCAAATTGAAGCTGCCCGTATAGCTACAGGTGCAACTCGGCTAATTTCAATCGATTCATTATATGCTGAAATCTGCTGGGAAACATTAGAAAATAGACGACATTCACATAAAGTGTCGCTTTTTTACAAAATGAAAAACGGCATTTCACCTAATTACCTTGTAGATATCCTTCCGCCTCAAACAGACACTACTCGTTACAATTTAAGAAATACTGACAACCTACAGACCATACGATCCAGAACAACTCTCTTTTATAACTCATTTCTTCCCTCTTCAGTCCGAGACTGGAACTCTATATCAGAAAACACACGGAATGCTCCTTCACTTAGTTGTTTTAAAACCAAAAGTAAAAAAATCACAGACAAGGTTCCAAGTTATTATTACAGTGGTCAACGGCATATGCAAGTAATACATACACGACTCCGGACAAAATGCAGTGCTCTTAACTATGACCTTCATTGCAAAAATATTGTTGAATCACCAAATTGTATCTGTGGTCAAGTTGAAGATGCCACTCACTACTTTTTCTCTTGTCCAAGATATGCACTACATAGAAACCAACTAATAGATGTTTATACAAGCTTATTGTCAACCGACCCTCCATACTATACTCTATGGTAATGTACAACTGGACGATCCTACTAACGAAACAATATTTACAGCTGTAAGAATGTACATAGAGAATACAAGTCGCTTTTAAATGGTACGGTGGAACCTCTGTCAGCCGGACACCTTGTAAATGACTGTGTGGTTAATTCTGGTGGGTTTTATTTTTATTTTTATCTATCTCTCATGGTACAGTCTGTTCGTGATTGCAAGGCATGAAAGAGGTGTAGGAGTGATCATATGACTGATTTACAGTGGAACTTCCCTATGCCGGACGCCCTGGGGACATCCCAGGGTGTCCGGTTTGGAGGGGTTCCAATGTTTCTGCTTTTGTACATCATCACGACAACCAAGACTTAATGTGGTGGCTTGGTGTGCGATCATATTTTGTTTTCTCGAACTGCCGCAGTGGAATTTTTTGTTTTCTCTCTATTTTTGTTTTATAATAACGAACTAAGATAGCCGTCTTTCCTTTCCTTTTTTTGTTTTTTTTAAAATTGTTTAATGCATGTATATTTACATATTGTCATCTATAATACATCTACCGGGTATCGCAGGAAGCGGGAGCTATGAGCATAAAGCAAGAATAAAATCTCAATTTTATGCTAATGGCAGTGCTGGTTATGTGTGTTATGTCCTGGTTCTTGCAGCCTGTGATACCAAGTTACACGTCAGGGAGAGGATTTATATAAGCTTGCTTTCAATCCAATCCCATTTGTATAATTCTGTATTTACTATGATTGATGCATTACTTGTAAATAATATACAAATAAAATATGTTTAAACTAAATACCTTGTACGCAATTCTAGAACTATCGATATGGGATAGCCGGTACCAGTGAAGTGCAATACATGTGAAGAACTAAAAAATATTTCAAATTATATACCAAATAATTATTCATGAAAGAAAATTTATTTTGTCATACTTTACCTCAAGATATATTATAGTCGCTAGCAAAATTAATTCAACCCTTACACCGCGATCTTAATTGTTTGTCCTTAGTCCAGAACATCACCGACCCAAGTTGGGTCGTGATGGCTGCTATTTGTTTATTGGCATTTTATAATTTTCAATACAACTGAACATATACAGCATCTAACTGTATGAACACTTGAATTGAACATTAGTTTACATTTACAAACATACACCACCAGCATTATATTAATTTTAATACAATGTTTTACAAACAAAAAATTATTCACGAATTTTGTCAATAACTTTTTTTTTCTATGAACAATAAAAGCTTAACATATTTCACAACTACTATTTATATGCATGCTGAAATAACCCAGAAGTTATTTAATTTAAAAATATGTAAATTTGATATTTTATCACTGTTTTTAGAAAATTCCACGGGTAAATGCCACTTTAATATCAAGATAGTCATGAAGTGAAAACTATTTTGTCGTCTGCTGTTTATTTTCTGTTTTCCATTTTTATCATCAAAAACATGTTTTGACAGCACTTTAGAATAATTTACAACATGCATCGACAGCACTTCGGAATTCTGAACTTGACTTGTGCTGTCGAAGCATGTTGTAACCATGTTTTTATTGAGAAATAAGGCAAGATATAAAAGCAACAGCAGATGACAATTGTTGTGTGTAGCGGTCTCAGGGCTAAATACAATAACTTTATAATGCACATGTTTATAATACTGGAAAATAACTAGCGTTGAAAACGCTAGTTATTTTTCAGTATTATAAACATTATGAAACAACATTATTTTCACAAATTCCATTTTTCACAATCAGATTTTTTCCAGACGACTTATATGTATAGCTGGGATAACAAAATACGATAGAAATCTACAATCAATCCATGTTTTCCTGATCTGGTTCATCCACGTCTATGTATATCTGAGACCTAGTGCCTTTAATATCCGAGACGAAATACTTTTATACAGTCACCACTTCCATGTACACATACAGATACATACAGGGAATTGTCGTGTTGGTTGTAACAGATCCTGTAAGGCCCCGATAACCGTCCGTCCCCGAAGACTTCAATAAGAGTACAATCTGCCGTTATGTGGTGGATGCTGTGAATATCGTTGTCGCAGACATAGATACTTCCGTCTGGGTGGACGGTGAATCCGTATGGAAATTTCAAGTTGTCTCCCTTGTATCGGGCCAGCTCGACGCCATCCCGGGTCACACGTGTTACCCAGCCATGGTCGCGTTCCCTGTGGTCGAAACTTGTCATGATCAACTCACCACGGGTGTTGTGCCTTATACTCTGGAAGCCGCTACCATGACATTTCTATACAGTTGTCCCGTTCCTACCACTCATGCCAATCTTCACAATTTCTCCTGGTGGCCAAGATACCGCCGCCAGGTTGTCGCCACATCTGGTCACACTCTGACATGGTAGTGAGGTCTCGATGACCCGCCCGGGGGTCAGGGTGCCGGACACAGACACAAACTGGATGCTGCTGCTGTGTGGCAGACATACAGCTACCTCCCCGACGTCTGTCTCCGCAATGTCCCAGGGAGGCGATTGTAGTGTAACGTGGGACACCAGTGTATGGTTGTTGTCAAACAGCTTTATGTTCTCATTGCGACTGTCCGTCAGTAGTAGCCTGCCGTCGGCGAGCACGAGTAAACCTGTGACGTTACACGTGCGGCCATCTGTAGGTCCACGGATATTGAATTCCTCACGCAGACATGGGAAGGTTTCCGTAACTAATTGTCCAATAGCACCAACACTGTGTAAATTATTCAGTAAAGTTTTATTTTCTACAAACACGCACGGCTTCACGTTGCATTTATGTTGAATACCGGAAGTTGAAGTATTGCACTCGGCTATCAATGTTTCAGTCTCCTTCAACAATAAAAAGAGATTATTCGCGCGGCCTTTCTTTGCATTGTCGCTGATCTCTGTCCGTAGTGACGTGATACGATCGCAGTAGTCGCGACTTAACTTGCTGACGTCGTTTAGTCGGTGCGTCATGGCTTCCACGTAATCCCTATATTTCTTCTCGGCGTCTTCCACGAGTCGGTCAATGATGGCCATTACCTTATGGCGACACGCCATCAGATCACGCAAGTATTCAGCGCCCGATTGAATCAAGTCGTCACACGATTTGGACGCCTGCATACCAGCGTTGTTCATCGTATCCATTAGCACCGTAAACGTCTGCTCTATGTCCCTGTATTCCGTCGGGTCGGCGACCCCTTTAGAAATTCCGGGAATGTACTCGACCCCTTCACAGACTATGTGGTTCACCATAACGCACGCGGTACATGCAGTTTTATTATGTGACGTACAGTAGTACTCCGTGACCTTGTCGGGGTGGATGTGGCACGGGGTCGTCAGTTTATCCTCCCCGCTGTCTACGGCACCGGCCTTAGCGGGCGTGGCCCCCGCTCCTGCCATATCTGCTATATTCAACAGTACGTGATTCCTGGAGAGTTTCACTCTGGGGTGGATTTGGAAACATTCCTGACACAGGTATTCTCCACAGTCCAGGCAATACCCTCGGGCCTCTCGATGTTTGCCCTCCTCGTGACACGGCTGGCAGCGGAGTTCGTGTTCATCCGTCCTTGACTTCTGGTCCTTACTGTGGCCACGTGTCTCCTTTCCTCCATCAACTTTACCATCTGTTGCCCTCTTTCCAGATACTTCCATAGTTACAACGACGATGTTCGGGTACGTTTTCCAATTTATTCACTGACACCGTGTATCAAGCCGTACGTAAGTATCCACAATGCAGCGCACTCCAGTGTTGTGTATGTGTTGGTCGCTAAGCTGTAAGTATAAGTTAAATAATAATCACAGGTTCAAGTAACGATCCAAGGTTCATAAATACATTAAATATACATAAAAAGCATCAATAAGTGGTAACAAAATAAGCTAAACAAATGTTTTACACCTTAATGGGTTACAAGATGGAGTAAAGAAAATGTTTTCTCTCACTTATTGGTCATTGTATGCATATTTAATGTACGTATATACATACATTGGTACGTTACTTCAACCTGTGAGTCCAATATGGTTCGATAATACCTGTTAGTAAGCAGTGCTGGGGACAATTAAGGGACCGGAAATCGTCCAGCCGCTCGTCTACACGTATTTCGACCATCTAAAATCCCCCCCCCCCCACACGCGCTGTTAACTATAAACCATATTCAACGAGAAGGCATTATGTAACTAATTTATTGCACGGATACGACGGAAACCTGAGATAAATATGATATATACAAATACAATAACTTCAACATTCAATTCCAGACAGTCCCCTTGGTTACCTCGCTGTATGCACTCAATGTCTTGCTATCACGTGTTGGTTCACGACATGACAATACCGGCTTACTCCGCTTGCAATCACTTCTTAACCAACCCGGCCTGCACATCTGCACAGTCTAATCAGTGTCCACAGTATTCGCTGTTTTGATATAGAGCCATCTGGGCGCGGGCGCCATACATTTTTCTCAGCGCATTCTCCAAATTAGTATTATTTTGTGTGTGCCGAGGCTGAGCACAGCTCAACTCAGCATCGACCAGTCATTATTTTCTAATTTCGATTAAAAGAACAGAATACATGTACTCATATTTTTTCAAACACGGCGGAAATCATATTCATTATTAGCCGATATTTTTCACCGACTGAGTCGCCGCCACGTCCTCTCTGTCTATATAGCCGGGTACTGAATGCGCAGACGCAGATAGAATTGTAACAACGCTGGCTGCAAAGACAATGAAGACGGTTTTTTCTCGTGAAATGTACAGTGAATCGCGTGGCACATCGCGTGACGATATTTGATTCGAGGTTTAAAGGTGCATGCCCACTCAGTAAGCACAAAGTGTTCTTTATATCAGAGACATCTTCCGGGCAAAATAAACATTCATTCACCATTACTCCAAGTATTGATTTGCATTATTATACTTTTTATATCAGACGTAAATTTGCACACTGATATCACGGGCGATAACCGTGCTTCTTAAAATGTTAACGGACATTACTATTTATTCTCTGTATTGATTTGTTTGATGTGCAAAGATCATACTTCATAATCTGTCGAAAATACTATTTTTTTAGGTGACGCATTTAATTTGTATAAATAATTTAAAAAAATACCATGCCTCATTTGCATATGAAAATAGCCTGATTGGGGTTAGGGTTAGGATTATGGTTAGGGGTTGGGTTGCAATGGATATTAATTTATGTACCCGATGTATGTACGTACAACAGCGTATGAACTGCATGTCAATAACATTCGCATAATAATGACATGATTATTAAAATAGAGAACACATTAGAAAAGTGAGACCCATGACATCGGTGGTCGCAGAACCTTCAACGCGGCACAAACATGCACTCCACGATCAGCGGTGTACGGTCCCAAAACGAAAGCAACAGTGCATGAACTACATAAACAATATAGCAAATGCAGAGCAAGCACAACAACAACTAGTAGCCAATCAACTACTGGTAAAGTAACAGGAACATCAAAATCACAATGAAGTACAGTAAACGGAGACATGCCAAAAGGAATGCCACATTGGACCTGACAGTGCATCAAACAGACCACTTGGATGGTTGAACCTGTTTAGAAAACCTCCCGCTTACCTCGCCATCATGCTTCAAAAGGACAGTTTGTAAAGTTAATATTGTAGATATGACTATAAGAAAAGAAGATACGATGACACAAAAACTCTAGCCGCAAGGGATGACAGTTACCTTGTTCCGCATTGTCATATAAGTATAATAAATTTCATGATTACTGCACTACTTATATCCATTGTATGGTACCTTGAATGCTGTCATGTTGTATATATTGTTGTGTACTATGTGTATTGCTCTCTTCAATGACTATAACAGTTAGTATTACCGTGATACAGTATTTAGTAGTGGCACAACTGGAAATAATGTCATATATATCATTTCCATGTGTATTAGTTTTGTGTTATTCTACATTATATCAGTGTTTTTTCTCAGAATTATTGAATTTGTGATTTAATTTGATTTCTTCGTTCAGCATTTACGTACTCTGACGATTTCATATCCCATTATTTTAAAATATCATATGCATGCACTCCATATTGAGTTTTATGTAATAAAATCAATAAGTCAGACGTTGAATTCCGACTTATCATTGAAAACAAGAATGTTATAGAAACATTACATTATCTCATCTTACAAATATATTTTACTAATAAATAACAATTTGAATTTCTATCGATTACTTGCAGCTTACCAAATGATAAGTGATATCAAAAGGTTGTACATCAATCACTATGTACATACCGTCCTTTAGTGGAAATTATGTACCTCTCGCAAAAGGTTTAACGCAAGTAATGTTAGCCAGAAATTAGAATAACGCTAATGGAACGCTGGAAATTAGATGTATAATTTGTACTAACCAGGTTAGCCATTTCGTGTGATTTCACAGTAAACATGTTGAGCAGTCAAGTTTTTGGAACCAATGGTATGGAATAAAACCTATTGTATTTATTCAAATTAGGAAGTCATTAAATTTTACTGTAATGTTCCACACTACATCTTCCTGCCAACGCACTACCATATAAGTTTGGTAGCAATCTTGGATTTGGTGTCAGACTATTTTCAGCATGAACGTTGATGTGGAATGGCAAGACAAGAAGGCTTTCCAAAATAAACTGAAAAATCCAGCGTATATAGCCAAATGTACTATTTTAAATATTATATCAGTATAAAATTTGATTGCTAGTAGAATGTACTATATTATTATCCGGCGCCCATTTTGGACTGCTGTTATTGAACGTTGTCTAATGGTTTATATTAACTTAAGAATAAAAAAGTAATCTTGACTTAATACCAGTATTTGGTATATTACATTCTTAGATGTGACATCCGAGTGTAATTATATAAGCTATTTGCTGCATTAATATAAATATAGTTTGCGGCCATCTTGGACTAATGCTGTTGAAACAAATATCTAATTGCGTAATAAGGTTCTAAAATCATTGAGAATCTAAATACAATATGCGTATGCACAGTTGCTCTAATAAATGGTCTGAGTGTAATTATATATGTTTTCTTATGTAGATATACGATTGCACGTTTTATGTAATAAATTTACAATTGGCGGCCATTTTGGAGTTCTGCTATTTAAACTATTATTCAATTTCACAGCAAAGTTACACAAACAAACACTCATTGTTTCAGTAAACGCAAGATTATAAAAATCATACTCTTTGTTGTGACGAACTAGTGAAATTACGCTCTTAAATTTCTCAAAATGCTCAAGCGTGACAGTTTGTCATCAGTTCATAGAAAGTCAGTAATACAACATAATATGTTATTCAAAACAAGGTAAAGCACAAAATTGGCCAAATTGCCGGACTATATTCAACTCTGGCTGAAAGAAATATGGCGGTAAGTATGCTTCATTTTCATTGGCTACCTATCTCGTGGGAACGAGATGCTATCTCGAGGGAACGAGATGCTATGTCGTGGGAACGACATAGCTATCTCTTGGTAACGAGATGCTATCTCGTGGGAACGAGATGCTATGTCGTGGTAACGAGATGCTATCTCGTTGGAACGACACAGCTAACTCGTGGTAACGAGATGTTATCTCGTGGGAACGAGTTGCTATCTCAAGGCAACGAGATGCTATGTCGTGGGAACGACATAGCTAACTCGCGGTAACGAGATGATATCTCGTGGGAACGAGATGCTATTTCGTGGGAACGACATAGCTAACTCGTGGTAACGAGATGCTATCTGGTCGGAACGAGATGCTATGTCGTGGTAACGAGATGCGACATAGAAAAATAATTCCGCATGTCCCTTTTAAGCTGCCGTACATATGTCATAAAGTGATAGAATGAAAACCCTAGGACTACCATCGAATTAATACAGGAGATAAAGAGCAGACATGGTTCAAATTTACAAGATAATGGAAAGCATCAACAAGTCAGATGGGAACAAAGTCTTTGAAATGGCGACATATACAGCAACCCGCGGGCACACCGAACAGTGTTTAAAAAGAGATCGCGATTAAACAAGAGGGCAAACCTTCAACAACTAAACTGTCGACGACTGGAACAGCATATCTGAAGAGACTGCCATGGCGCCCTCCATGAACGCGTTCAAAGGCAGACTCGCCAAATACCGGTATAACCACCCAAGCAAATTCGGTCCAGCGTGCTACTGGGTCACAACCAACAAACTGCCAGAGATTTCTATCAAATGTAACGAAGTTTCATTAGAAGTTGAATGGCTTGATTAGATGTCAACGAACAGTAAGAATAGTAAGTAAGAACGACCGGGCTGCGAGCAGCGCAGGTGTTGATCAGACTGCGCTGACGCGCAGGCTGATCAGGGCCTCCGCTGGTCGCAAATATCAAAAACCACGCATGCTCCTTTTATAACCGGGCCTGCAATTAAGAATAACATCATTCGTTGCCTATCATAAATATTGTAATCGCATTCATATAACCAATACCTGTACGCCACAATCGCCTTTATGTCACCACGACATCCGTGTTAAGCCAATTGTCGCCTATCTCTGTGATGCCTTGTCATGTAACACAGTACCAATCAGCTCCGGGAACATCGACCTTATTACCACAGATACCAACTTCTAAATCAGTCGAACATACCTACCTAAAATACGCCCATAGAAATATAAAATGCGGTAATTTTGGTTTCGCGTTAGGGACATTTCGTCTCTTCGTTTCTTCGTGGTGACGGAACGAATATTATCGTGGCGAAAAAACGAAGTTTAATAATTTAACTTCGTCTTTTCGCCGAGCTAATTATCGTCTCTTCGCCTCGAAGGGACGACAATTATCGCCCTAGAAGGTCTATAAATGGAACGAAGAGACGAAAAGTATCATTTCATCGTGTATCTATTGATGAATGATGTATCTATTGGGCAGTCTAAATCACTGTCGGATTGCACAAATGTGCCCTCTGACCGGGATCTACACTATTCGGAACAACGGTAACATGTGTTCTGTCTCGTCATGATGTACTGTAAGCAGTACCCATGATTCATATACACGCTATTTCCCGAAGCCTTGTTCACATTTGTTGAAACTATATACCTCATGTTGCCATATGTATGGACTGAGTGAATAAAGGAATATTGTATTGTATCGTGGAGAAGACACGCAGCGACGAAGGGAGAAAGAAACGAAAACAACGTGGCGACGGAACGAAGAGACGATATTAAGCGTTTCTTCGTGGCGAAGGAACTAAGACAAGGAAATTAAATACGCGATAATATCGTTCCTTCGTGGCGACGATATGAAGAAATGAAGAAGTGAAGGAACGAAAAACAGCGTGGCAAAGAAACGAAGGAACGTAAATTAAGGACACTAAACGTCGTCTTTTCGTTCCTTCCTCGAGTTGTCAACGAAATTAGAAGCACGCGAGGACGTCAATAACATATTTAATTAATATATTATTTCGTTTGTTGAAAATTCATTAATGCAGATTTTAATTTATTTATCTCAAGGTTAGCCACAAACTGTGGCGTGACGAAAGTTCCCGGAATATCGACAGTGGGTGAAGTCGGCGATTGCAGTCTGCAACCATGGACAGCGACATGAATCTGGGAGCCATTTCACTAAAAGTACGCCTAAAATGTTCGTAAGTGCAAACGTATGATAGTTTGTAAATTTCACATTAACCATGTTTTCTTGCAAACAATTTTGGCTTTACATTTATTGAGCATAGACTGCAAATGCAGCCTATGCTCAATAAATGTAAATCCATGAATTGAAATTTCCAGACGATCCTAAATTTGGTTTAACTGTAATCATGCCATTGGTCATTCTGAGCCATAGTTGTGTGGTATGCGATCACGAACATACATTATCACCTGAGATAAATGACCAAGAAACTCATTGAAAATAACATCACAGGTGTTTCTTGGTCTCTGGTTTAGAGAGGTTCCACCGTATTTCCTTTTCCTTATCGATGGTCTAGTAACATAAGGTCGTAAGTTTTAGCATAGCACTTACGACCTTATGTTACTAGACCATCGTTATGGATGGCATCGTTGTGTTTCAGCCGATACTTATTTCGGATTTTTCTTTTATCATACCATTTGGAGAAAATAAAATCGATTTTCGAAATTAATATCGGCAAAACAAGGCGATATAAGGAGAGAATAGTAGGTTAGTGCCGTGAATGGGAAAACATATCTGGCAAGGCTTAGGAAACGGGATGGGCGAGGCTCTGCCGAGCACATCCCGTTTCCGTGCCGCGCCAGATATTTTTCCCGTTCACGGCACTAACCTACTATTCTATTTATCCCGTCAACATTACAAATAGCTTTAAAATGCAAAAAAATAACCCCAGCCGCATCTCCATTGGGGCTAATTCCACACCCGGGTATATGTTGCTTGTTATTGCGCCGTCCGCTTAAATCTCTCACCCCTAAATATCTAAATTCTATAGATCTATGCTAATTTATAAAATATTTAATTCCAATAATCAGATAAGTGCATGGTATTCTTAAAATATCTGAAAATACCGGCAAATATTGCAGATCCTGATGAGACGGCTTGTTACAAGCCGGCTCATCTGGATCTACATTGTTTGCGGCGGTGTCCTGTTAGGGTTATATGCACTGTTGTGTTTTCGCGATCTCGACCTATATACGAAATGGCAATCGCAATACGTATATTCAAAAGTGGAAGGCGACATCGCGAAAACGCAAGGCGACTTGAAACGCGAAATAGAATATAATAGAAGCTCGTGTTTTCGCCTCTTGATCTCGCTCTCCGCTTCACGATCTCGCAATCTCGCTTTTGCGATCTCGTGTATATGTATAGATCGCGAAAATGCGAGATTGTAACATGGCCCTAACAGGACACCGTATTTATTTCATTTGTTATTTTCTGAGGAAATTAATTACATGTATGCCATATTCATTACAAGCGGCTACGTATATGTCAACGAGTGAATATACGAGCTAATATACGTACCTTTTGAATGTCCTTGTTATTGTGCTTGCTAGTATTTATGCATGGGAAAAAGTGACAAACACAACGAAGGGGTGTTCCAAATCCTCCCAGAAATCTAGCGAAGATATTGATGTAGAATACAAAGGTCATTTATCTCAAATCTTGATTTATCCCGTCAACACAATGCGTATGTGCCGTGAAACACGCTGCCATGAAACATTTTTGATATACTGTCAATAGGATTATTTTTGCATTTTAAAGCTATTTGTAATGTTGACGGATAAATAGAATAGTAGGTTAGTGCCATGAATGGGAAACATATCTGGCGCGGCTCGGAAACGGGATGTGCTCGGCAGAGCCTCGCCCATCCCGTTTCCTAAGCGTTGCCAGATATTTTTTCCCATTCACGGCACTAACCTACTATTCTCTATCTATTTTCCTTATTTCTGAACCAAAGTATATGTTGTGACCTGAGTGGTCACAACATATACTTCTGATGAGAAATAAAGAAATTCTTGAGCCTTGCCGGTTAATTTTTCCCATTCACGTTTCTAACCTACTATACTCTATATCCATATCAATGGTGTACAATGTTTGTTTCATCAATAATGCTAACCATCTGTAAAATAAATACAGCGAGTCAATTTCTAAATGTGAAAAAGTCAATTTTTTTATTAATTCGTTCACTCAATTTAACAATTCGTTCCCTCGATATAAAAATTCGTTCCCACGAATTAACAATTCGTTCCCACGAAATAACAATTCATTCCCTCGAATTAACAATTCGTTCCTACGAAATAACAACTCGTTCCTTCAATTTAACAATTCGTTCCCTCGAATTAACAATTAACAATTCGTTCCCACGATTTAACAATTCTCTTCCCACAAAATAACAATTGTTATCGTGGGAACAAATTGTTATGTTTTTGGGAACAAATTGTTAAATTGAGGAAACGAATTATTAATTCGTGGGAACGAAATGTTATTTCGTGGGAACGAATTGCTATGTCGTGGGAAAAAATTAATAAAAATATAATTCTACGTCCCCTGCGGGGCTCCGTAGACAGCAAATCTTTTTAAATTAAACTTAATTTATTTTACAACAGTTACACACCAGCGCGATAGCACTTACACAAATGCTGCAATCGTTGGCACAGATGGTAGCGTAATGGTAGACCTTCATGGCGGAGGAAACCGGAGTACCAAAATGAAAACCAATGTGTCCGATATGGTGATCACCATGCCACATAATACCACATACTGACGCTGTCGAGGATCGAACCCGGGCCGCATTGTTGAGAAGCACGCTCGTTAAGGCTCAGTCACACCAGGGCTACGGACGGCCCCGGACCACTCCGGAGCTCGGTTCGGGGCGATCCGTGGAGAACCGTGGTCAATCCGTAGTCAGACGGTAATGATACCGTGACAAACCGTGGTGATCCGGGATGGTCCGTAGGTCGCCCTGGAGGTTTTAAACTGTTTAAAACATCCGTGGCCATCCGGGATGATCCGGGGAACTCTCTGCTACCGTAGTGAACCGTAGTAGCAACGGGATGACTGTAGTGCGTCCGTATTACTACGGATCTACTACGGATGGTCCCGGCGTGTCCTCGCCAAATATTTGATCAGCTTCCCGGACGGCCCCGGTGATCAACCCCTGACCGTCCGGGGGCATCCGTGACCATCCGTAGTTCATCCGTGTTAGGTGTGACTGAGGCTTTTCCAAGTTGCGGTAACCGGACAGCCAATTAAATACAGTCATCATTTTACACCCGGCAGTAAATATCCGCATGTCCTACCGGATCATGATATTACAATGTACTATTTGAACTTATCCATAAATAGAACAGGGGCTCGTTTCATTAAACTTCGTACGACTAAAATGTTCGTACATGTTGTAAGTGCAAATTTAGGATCGTCTGGAAATTATGATTGATGGATTTACATTTATTGAACATAGGCTGCATATACAGCCTATGTTCAATAAATGTAAATTCAATAATTGTTTACAAGAAAACATTGTTAATGAAAGATTTATAGACTATCATAATGTTACACTTACGAACATTTTAGTCGTACGAAGTACGGGGTAATTCAACCTGATCTCACGGAGTTGGTGATATGAGACAAGCTATGTGAGTTGTACCTTAGAACAAGTGCGATGTCTCATGTCAAATGTTGACGTCATTTATGAAATTATCACCGTTTCTGTAAATATTTTAAATGAAAAATGATAGGGTACAAAATCACATGGAATGGCGAACAAAGAAGGGCCCATGATTATACAATTGAGTGAGCATGCACACTATTCTCATCCTCAGGAAGTTTGATTAGCATAGCTATGCTCAGCCTCGACTAATCCAACTGCCTGATTTGTACTACAAGTTTAGAGAACATAATCCGTAACTTTCATAATCACTGACCCGCATATCAGACAACGCAACTCCGCAGGCTGATCTGTAACTACACTGGTCGCCGAAAGTTAAAGGTCCATTTATGTTAACGTTGACCAAATAGTTCCAACAACGGACTATAATCATACACACATGATAATAAGCCGGCGGATGGTGTAGGCGGATAATATCCGGTTTTAATTAGATAAGAAATACTGTGAAAGGTCGCTGCAGACACAAGTGTTTGACAAATACAATCTGACAGTTGATGCGTCTTCAGGAAAATAAGTCAAATGTGGCTGTGACCGGAGAAAATGGGCTTATGGGATTTGTGACTAGTTAAGCTCCTGATCAAATAGCACACTCCTGTAGCTAGCCCGAATGATCTGTCTGTAACGCAGTGCGACTTACAAGTCGCTCTGCGTCACAGACAGAGAATTCGCTCTGCGTTACAGACATATAATTGTTACAGAAAGAGAATTCGCTCTGCGTTACAGACAGAGAATTCGCTCTGCGTTACAGACAGAGAATACGCTCTGCGTTACATACAGAGAATTAGGGTTATCATGTAGCCTGATAACGATCTATATTGCTTGACGGGCGTTTCATTGATGGATTGGCGAACAGTGCATATCCTGATCAGACTGTGCGGATGCACAGGCTGATCTGGATATACACTGGTCACCAAACCAATAAGCCACATTTCTCCTGTTACTGCCATAAATTACAAGATTATGTGACGTATATAACACATCCTTAACATGCAGCGATGCGATTAGGCGAGAACATGTTTCATGCCGCTCCCCACGGAAGAGCCGTCATAGATGAACGTGCAATCCACGCCAGTCAAGTAGTCAATGCATAGACAGCATACATTTAACAGAGGCATTTATTTACAAGTGTATCGTACAGTAAAGTGTGTTTTCTCAGGTTTCTTGCCCGTCCAGAACGATCGTCAATCGTCAAAAGCTCGTCCATATCGATACTATCCATCGACGCTGTCTATCGACGTATGGACGTAACCCCATCGAAGTAACTCCATCGACACATCGACGTAACTCCATCGGTTTACATAGAGAATAGTAGGTTAGTGCCGTGAATGGGAAAACATATCTGGCGAAGCTCAGGAAACTGGATGGGCGAGGTATGTCATCGGTGTAAAGCCATCGACGTTACCGTTCGGCGTTACCAATCTACGTCATCCATCGACACTAGAGCGCTTCATCGGCAGCCACTTGGCAACGTGAAGTGAATGTCTCTGTATATCTAGGTCCGCCGTATGAAGCACACCTCATGACACCCGCAGATGTCCGAAGGTACAAAATCACATGACGTGTCTCACTTATATTTCAGTGCATTGAGAGCCCTTGCAGTCTACTCACCATACGGACAGCGTTGACGGAAGGTCGTACGTTTACTGCTATACAGAATATCCACCTCGAGATAACACCACACCCTGTGCCCGCGATAAGCATGTATCGTCCGCGACCATGTTTTCTATATCCATGTACATGGAACTCGTCTGACAGTCAATGCTATGGTATTGCCGAGGTAGAACAATGGCCATGATTCGCACCAATCAATGTCTAGATTCGACCAGTGTGGTATTCAGCTAACTATAGTTATCTTATATATAAGGGTATGAATTTGCTCGCAGACCTTCCAACCCCGTTCTAACCCACTATGCATATACACTGTATATATAGGCATATTGTAACTCCTAGTGGTCTAGTCGTTAAACCACAATAACTTGCCTAACCCGAAACAAATTGTAACACAGTGTTTATTTGAATTTCCACGCTTTCATATTCTATAAACATATAACAGGAGCATACATTATCCCGTCAACACAGTGCGTATGTGCCGTGAAACACGGTGCCGTGAAACACCGGCAGAGCCTCGCCCATCCCGTTTTCTAAGCCTTGTCAGATATTTTTTCCCATTCACGGCACTAACCTACTATTCTGTATTTACTTGGGAGACTAAAACAATGATAATGTTTTGTTTTAAATACTTTAGCATATACATGTAAATTTAGATAATAATTTAATACTGATAAAATGTGTCAGCCATGTTCAGGTTGTGTCACACATATTTGATCTGATATTTAAGTGTAGGGATTGGCTCGAAGACCTTCCCAACCCGGACATATAAGTGCAGAAAAGGCAAACGTTTGAAGTGTTTTATGTGATATGCGTACATGTGTGTATAATTGTGTGCCGAAACGGGACACTGCTTAGGTCCAATACGGTCCTGTAATTCCTGTTGCACGGGAGGCGGGAAGAAAAGAGGTGGTAACTGGGTAGAACCTGGCACCAGTGATGCAGAGCAAATCAGGTCCCAGGTACAACCAATCCACCCCTGGCGGCCCTCGACACACAAGTCGGTGTCATATAGTAGGTAAAAACGCGTAGCGTTGCCACATCCAGACAGCTCCAAAGCAGGCCGGGCCAGAAACAGACAAGGGCAGGCAATAATTCGGCTGAGCTCGAGCAAACTTGCTGTTATGGTTAAATTTGTTATATCTGTAGCCGATTTCATCAACATTGCAAAGTATACTTATCTAGCAAAGTATACGTTGAGGGAGTAATCGTCTATTTTTCCCAAAATGCATTATTTCAGATAGAACTAACCACTGCATACATTTGATGATTAAAAGTATGCAGAATTATTATACTGAATGTATTACATTATCACAGCCAAAATGGCTGTGATAATGTAATACATTCAGTATAATAAAAATTAATAAATTTATCCTTAAATTGAACATTTCTCCCTCAAAGTATACTTTGCTAGATAAGTATACTCTGCAATGTTGGTGAAATAGGCTAATGGCTACTGGTATTATATACGCGAGTTTTGATTAGTAACTGCTCTAATACAAATGTGTAGCACATTTCTGTTTAATAGATACTCGCAATCACTTGGTTAAACCATATAGACCTTTGGTCACAATCATAAGAGCAAACATACAACACGTGTGCCAATGTGGGCAAGATGACATTAATCTATACAGTTGGAATGCCAAACGTACGCCACGTATTTAAGCTGATAGTATATGTATATGTACTACACTGAGATTCTATAGGTGGAGATATAGCATAGTTGATATGGAAACTATAGAAAACATGCATAAGTTATTGTTTATTGGATTTCAAGGAATTAAATGCGAGGGAGCGCTAGCGACTGCAGCATTTAGTTCCTGAAAAATCTAATATGTGGACAATAACTGACTTATAGTTCAGCCAAGTGTACAATGCAATGTCCCATCCGAGTATTGATTTTCCATTTCCTGTCGAACAGATAATCATTAAATCTGGTCATTCTAACTTATTGGGGTTAAACTGCAATATGTGAAATAAGTGGAGCACAGTGCTGTCCAGCGATTGGCTTAGACAGTAACGCGAACATTCTGTAGTATTTAAAAGCAGTATGGCAACCTTAATACGAATACTTATTGTTTACCCTAGTTTCTCGACCAATGGAAGAATGGCATTTCCTCTCAATTAATCGCATATTGCGACGCGCTTTCGCCAATATGTATTAAATTAATCATTAAATGTTCAGCGCTATATTTAGAGCTGATGTTATGCCTTGTTGTTATCAGTTCTCGAGACGCAAAGCATATTACCGCCCACACACGCGTTCACTTCGTGTCACACCGCCAATCACATACTACTGTCTGTTACACGTTTTGCTGCCGAATAACGTTTAGCTCTTAAACATATTAAATCTAAGAAATATTTAAATGTAACCAAAAAAGTCACCCTCCCAAATTATTTTATTTGATGACATTCCATCAAATACTGAATTTATTGCGAACAAACGATTTTCCTATGGGAATTTAACATGAGGCAAAAATAACCTGTGGAATGAAGAGCAGCGTCGAAATAATTTGAAAATTGTCCACGAAACCTGTCTAGAAAGCTTGGAAATGATGTAATTAAAAAAACAAAATTTAGATTTTGAAAATCGGTTCACAATTTTGTTTTGTTAAATAAATATATTTTTAGCCCCCATGACACGGAAATCGATTCTTCGCAAAAACGACAGAAATTTGGGCGGAAATACAAAGACCACCAGATGCAGCTTAACAAGACGCGTTTGATGCGCCTTATTTCATCAAAATCCGTTACGTAATGCGGACAATATAAAATAATACGTACTTTGAATCGAATGGATTCTGGAAATTTCAGTACTTGTGCTGTTGTTAGTACCACGTGATCATACACCTTGAAATAACATGTACATAAATGACTGAAAACTGTCTGTTGCAATTTGGTTCGGGTGAATCCACAATTTGACTGGACTAAATTGTGGATACAGAGATTCACCAACATGCTTACGTAGATCAGCTATATTACTGTCTGTTTCACGACGCTTTCCCAAATTGTACTGCTATATTCACACTGCAAAATCAATGTTTCAAGTTTTAACAACATTTACAAATTATCTTTCTTCTTATGAAATTCGGTAAAATATTGATTTTATTACGAAATTAATGATTTATCAAAATTAATTTTACAGGGGTGAAAAGGGATTGGAGCAGTTTCCGGAGGAGATGAACAACGAAAAAATAATAATTGGAAAGTGATTCCGCAACACGACTAGATTGCTTGGAAATGATCTAGCTAAAAAACTGTTACATTTTGAAAATCAGTTCACTTTTTTCTGAAATTAGAAAAGAAATTGTTTTAATAATGTCCTCATGTTAAATCCCCATATAGACGTGTTCACTCCGTGTGAACATGTTCATGGGAATATGACATGGGAAATTATTGTTTTTTAATACAATCAATATTTGACAAAATTTCACGAAATAAAAATAGGCACATTCTTAAACTTTACAAAAATGTAATAGTAATAAAAAAAAAATGTTTGTAATGTTTATATCACGGTAAAAAGGTGGACAGGTCTACGCGAATCTGACAGTAAGTGTTGTACTTTTGCAAACCTCGCATGCCATGGTCATGTATATCAAGCATTAAAGTCACATTAATGCATATATCTCGCGGACAAACACGGCCAGGCGTTAATTGTGACTTTTATATGCCAAAACGAGCATGGAACCAACCCTTACACGCTGACCCCACTGTAGTAGCTAACATAGTATCCAGTACGTCCAGAATAGAATAATTTGCACTTTTAGACATTTGCGTGTTTGATACGTTCGGATGGTTCGGTGTTTTGGTTATCAATTAGGCATTTGTTATTTGCTTTAAGAACTATTATTTTATATAGGAACCTTAAAACTATACATTGTTTTAAAGTCACTCTTTTTATTAAATTTTCGACACATGGTCTAATTTAATAAAAATAGTGACTTTAAAACATTGTGTATTAAATGTGCTTCCCTTCGGAGGTTATTGGAAATTACTTAAACATATAGCATGGTTAAAACGTTGAGATAGATTAGTAGCATTGGTTTGTAACTAATTGTTTATTTATTTATTCTTCCCTTTTCATTGGATTGAACTTGATTGTGCTTGCATCTTGGATACCTCGCTACTGATTGGTCAATTTGACTTGGCGCTGGATATAGGCGGGACAATTTGGGACACGTCACAGGTTGTTCCAGTGATTTGTATATTTTATTTAATTTTATTAACGCTACTGTACATATTTTGGCGGAACGTGCACATGTTCATTTGAGAATTATTGTTATCTTGCTTGAAATAGCATAATTAGAACATAATTATGCAAATAATATCAAATTACAGCTGGGTTTGCTTAGTCGGACACGACCTCGTATCATAACAAATGAAGTAATGGGTTTAAAGCGCGAACGTTCATAAATTATGTTCATTTGAGAATTATCGTTATTCTGTAGAAATACACAGAATGCATAGAAAAATACAATTTTCAACATATTATTGTGTTACAATACGAGCTTGTGTCCGACCAGACTCTGCATCCCTTACTATAAACAACAGAGCAAATGGCGTTAGGTTTATCTCAAGGGAAGTAATCATTGTAATTTCCATTATAACAGTACCGATGATAGCCGAAACATACCGAATGCCTGTGTATGTTTCAGGTTAGAGAATACCAAATGGCAGAAGTAGTCCGGTATAAAAAAATAGTGCCGGCGTTTTGAAGTCACAGACCTAGTTTGCTTGCAAATATTGTTCTATTACTACCCGGTTTCACTTGAGGAACATTTTTGGGTGCTTTTAATACCAGTTTCAGCATATTTGCAGCATTTAAAAAAAAACACGGAACCTGTTGGTCACGTGATGTAAACAGAGTTTCCGTGGACAAAAATTGTAAACAATATTGGGGGATTTTTCTTTCTTAGGAGTAAGTGAACCTATTGTTTAATTCTTGCAGAGCCAGTACAGACTGGCTGCAGGTCATGTACAAGTAGGTCCCACAGCATCCATACGAATAATGAAAATAGGAGTGAATGGCCTTATTGGATGGAATTGGATTCGGTTAAATTATATAGTAAAACTCGTTCGTGTGGTCTAACCTCTAAGGTGGGAGGTTTGTTTTTTTGTCTTGTAGAATTTGAAGTTGGAAGTTTATGTTTCTTGTAGCTATGTCTCCGTGAACATAATTTAAAGTTACTGCGATAAGAGTAATCGAGCGAGCTCCGCGATGCAACACATTTTCTTCTGATTGTATCGCAGATGCACTATTAACGCCTATACAATCTTCTAAAATCTTGATTTCTCAGCTTTATTTGTCAAATATTATTTCCCATTGTATGTAAATTGGGATTGGAATGTGACAGTAATATACACCAAAACAGTCATTATAGTGTGTTTTTCAAATTTTTTCATTGATATTGGCTTCCTGATGAACAATTAAGAAGTTCTGGAAAGTGGCGTGACATCGTGACGCTGTTCCAAAATTTGCCAAAAATTAGGCGTAAGTGTATTGTTTTCGTATATCAGTACAGTACCAATACACTAGTACTAAGAAAACATTTTCTTTCTTTCCTCCTGTGTCATAAAGCAATTTTCTTGACTGACCGTTCCAAGCCAGTACCCTTTTGTATGTCGACCATTCCAGAGTGGCATACATGTTTTTATAGTTTGAGTGATGAGCTTTTTTGTATAATGGTTAGCTATAACACTATTTATGATACTGTTATGTGATTTTATGGACTTTTGTGCTTTTAATCCATTATCTATTAAAACATTTCCTATTTCTGTAGTAGCTCAATTTAAGGCAGAATGTGGACAATAACATGGTGGAGCTACACAGCTGCTGTGTGACAACCATTTGAGATAGTTGCTCCAAACTTGGTACTGTATCAAGGAATACAACCTAGTTTTGAAAAGTGAACATGGTGAATATTGTAGACAGATTTGTACTGAGACTGGCACACTTATAGTTAGAGAATATGAAATGGCGCGAAATCGCCTAGACCTAGTTTGCTTGCAAATATTGATCTATTACTATTGATCTATTACTACCCAGTTTCACTTGAGGAACATTTTGGGGTGCTTTTAGCACCAGTTCCAGCATATTTGTAGCATTTAAAAGAAAACACTGAACCTGTTGGTCACGTGATGTAAACATAGTTTCCGTGGTAAAAAAATGTAAACTATATCGGGGGATATGACGATGTGGGATTTTTCTTTCTTAGGATTAGGTGAACCTATTGTTTAATTCATGCAGAACCAGTACATACTGGCTGCATGCCATGTACAAGTAGGTCCCACAGTATCCATACGAATAGTGAAAGTAGGAGAGACTGGCCTTATTGTATGGGATTCGGTTAAATTATATAGTAACAGTATTTGGTGTGGTCTAACCTTCATGTACGTGTACACGTGCTGTATTCTTGTTTAGGTGGCACCGTGTGAAGTGAAAGTGAAGCTGTATGAATATCAATGGTAGGATCCGTCTAAGCTTAATATTCCTCATGTTGGACATACTAAACCATTTAGTCTAAGGATACGATAATCTTGAAACAATCTCATTGTTTTGTTTATTTCTCCATAAAGGTATATGTTGTTACCGCTCATTTGAACCGTCTCGACGAGACGGTTCAAATGAGTGGTAACAACATATACTTTCGTGATGAAATAAAGAAAATAGGCATGGTTTTTCTGAAAAGTTTCATCCTACTAATCCTTCTAAGATTAATATTCCTCATGTTGGACATACTAACCCATTCAGTCTAAGGAGATATGACAATCTTTGTTGAAAAAAATCTCATTGTTTTGTTTATTTCTCCATAAAGATATATGTTGTTACCACTCATTTGAACCGTCTCGACGAGACGGTTCAAATGAGTGGTAACAACATATATTTTCGTGATGAAATAAAGAAAATAGGCATGGTTTTTCTGAAACGTTTCATCCTACTACAATTGTATTTCGAATCTAATAGGCTAATGCAAGTGAGACGGCTGGACAAATTTCGCTTTTCAGCTGAGTATTGCCTTTGGCTTTGGGTTTCAATCTTTTATATTAGAGTTGATGCTGATTCTATGGCATGCATTTGTACGAGATTCATTTGTTTTCTTCGTAATTGTTTGTAATATATTTTGACTTGAATACTTTACAATTTGAAACACTGGAATGTATGCCTTACATAAAAGTACTTGTGTTTTCGTGGTCCTTTCAATTCCAAAATGATGATAGGAAGTAAATTTAACATTCTAATGCACTGTATGAATATCACGCAGTCTGATTGGCTGACGGTGTTCGATCACAGCTCTTCACCTCTACACGGACGTATGTGTGGACGTCATTACTTGCCGGTGTGATGTGGTTTTCCTCGGGTACTCCGATTTCACCACCAAAAATCTCTGGGAGTAATGCATTATAGTCCTACATCAAATTATAACTATTTTTAACGGCGGCCATATTGAATTTAATGCAGTTAGAATTGCTCTGAAATTGTAATATATGCTCTTCTAGAAGTATGGATTATTTTGTATTCAACCACTACGTAACGTTTTGACGTCATTTGGAGCATTGGACGATTGAATATATACGTAGTTTCGAGATGTGAGAAGATAAATTATTAGTATTATGGGACGGTACGGTTTCTTTTGTTGCTCATTATGTGTGTCGCCCCCCCCACCCCCCCCTCTCTCTCTCTCTCTCTCTCGCTCTCTCTCTCTCTCTCTCTCTCTCTCTCTCTGTCTCTCTCCTGACTCTTATTTTCTATTTTAAATACATATCAGACAACAACAAAAAAAAAAACTCCACGGATGCTAATACCGAAAAGAGAATACGATTTATTTATTGTCATGTCTCGCGGTGTTTCGGCTAAATTTGGAAAGTGTCTGTGTGTGCTGCCAATAACTCAATACTCGTATTTAATTGACGCATCACGCTATCAGCCAATTTCCGTAATCTCGTAACGCCACTGCACGTGCATCTTGTAATAGTAATAAATGAAATTGGGTCATTGTTCAACTTTCAACTTCTATAAACTTCAATTTGTACCGTAGAAACACGCACAAAATACCAATGCAGATACCAATTTTACGCATGCGCGGGTGCATCACTAATGGGTAGATATTCAGCAACACATGACGCGGAACATGGAGACAATTTAATTGTCTACATGTTCCGCGTCACCTGTTGGTGTATATACACATTAGTGATGCACTCCGCGCATGCGTAAACTGTTTCTTGTGGCAGTATGCGCCAGGGGGCCGTTTCATTAAACTTTGTTCGTAAGTGCAAAGGTATGATAGTCTGTAAAATTCACCTTAACAATGTTTTCCTGTAATCAATTGTTGGATTTACATTTATTGAGCATAGGCTGCATATGCAGCCTATGCTCAATAAATGTAAATCCATCAAATGAAATTTCCAGACGATTCTAAATGTTCACCTACGAACATTTTAGTCGTAGGATGTTTAGTGAAACGGCCTCCAGATTCCTGACGAATTCCCATTCAGCTACATACAGAATATGCTGCATAAACACATTTTCATCTAGTAACCGATGTAATAAATTTGCGCCCGGTACTATACGAAAAATGCGTTAATATGACAGCTGTAAGTAGAGATGATTGGCACTCCGTCAGGAAACCGGTGCATTCATTTTTCGACGAGAAACCTTTTACGCCGGTGCGGAGTGCAACATCAGTGTTACGGGTGAACAGACCATCTTACATGAGTGATGATTTAACCATTATGATGCGTGAAAAGTCAATTGTCGTCTTATTTTGTGCTATAATTTGTCTTTTTGTCATTAAAAACATGGTTTGTCAAACCATGTAATTGATGAGAAAAATAGAAAATATGAAAATAAACAGCAGACGAACAAATTGAATTCAAATTGTAAGGGTTACTATGATGTGTATGTATTCCACGAGTTTACTGATTTCATAAAAAACGTGAAGCGAAAGATACAGTATAACCTCTATAGACCGACATACCATGTATCCTTAATTTTATGGGTTCCTTTGCCGTCCATCTCGCGTGATAATGCATGTTAAAGTTAGTAAAGCACACCCTAATTCATTAGCTGTGCCATATGTCTGATTTACAGTGGAACATCTCTAAACCGGACACCCTGGGGACCAGGGTGTCCGGTTTAGAGAGGTTCCACTGTATTCTAAATGACAATTAGCCCACATCTTTGAATGAATGGCGAACAGCGTAGGCGGATACGGGGCTACACTGGTCTCAAACGTCGTAAGGTCCGATTCCCCGACCGGTCACCATATACATTGTACAGTCGAATCTCCCGAAACCGGACTCGGAGCAAAGTTAGTTGCCATTATTTTGATAGATTTCATTGCAATGCACCTCTGCAATAATGTATGACATAATCACAAATATGTCTGTTTTACAGTGGAACCTCTCTAAACCGGACACCCTGCGGACCTCACAGGGTGTCCGGTTTGGAGAGATTCCACCGTACGTTGTATTGTCATGACCCAAGTTTCGAACACAAGATGCCGAACGCATTACGCAAACATTGTATTAGCGAGCCAACCTCACCAAATCCCCGGCTACCTATGTAAACAGCGGGTTTGATGAGGTTGCCGCGCAATAGGTAATGCGGTCAAATAGGTCACGATGCAGTGACTATTTTCAATCAATAACTTATGTTGTAAGCGATTGTAATGTGTATTTTCAATATTTATATTATTAAAATGTATCATATCGGTACCCCTTTAAGTAATATTTGTATATTTTAAATGTAATGATGTTGTCATGAAGCGCATGAATATAAGTATTAATTAATCCAGTTTATATTGAGGCAAATCACACAGCCTAAAAAACATAGTGCTGGAGTATAAACCATAGTATCGTATATTATTCATAAGTATATCACTATTAAACATTAATTACAATATGTATGCATATTATTAAAACAGTAGATGCTACCGCGTGTTTCGCTGTATGTGATATTTATAACAAAATTTTTTTTTTATTCGTCCGCGTACGGGTTTCTGTCACACAAAGCGCCATTTTCAGTTCATATTTTGACCTGTGCATATGAACCGGACTAAGTTTAAACAACGCTCGATTCCGTCCAATTCAGATTTCTCTGCAGAATGTTCAGACTAACTACATATTAAGTAATGTTGCTAAATAAGTGTTAACGGCTGGAACATGGTTATCACTAAAAGGAAGAAACCACAGTCGTATTATTGAAAATTAAGATTTACCTGAGACCTCATGGAGGCCGCCATTAATCCAGTGTAAACAATAGACCGTGTGATCCCATTTCCTGAGTAGCCCCCGCTTAGTGAAACGATGTGCTAATCATGATATTATGTTCCCCAATAATTGGAAACGGTTTGAATTTCTCGGTAAAAACTACGAAAGTCATAAAAATAACGATGTTTATTTAACATTGGATACGCTTAAACGGTATTACTATCTCATCGGATCGTCAGTTGTCGTCGATAGCGATTTAACGTACTGATCTGGTCTTAATTTATTGTCAACTTTCAACGCCATTTACAGAATATATGGCTAATTTTGGAAATAAATAACGGCAAATTACGATGACGTCTGCTCTGAAATATCTGTCAACATGTGGACGTAATTTAAGGAAATCGATTATATTTTAAGGCTACATCTGTGACTAATTACGAATTTATGTATGGTCTTTGGCTACACCCGACACATTACACAGATCTAGTTGTAAATACACGTCGCTTTGTGTGGGGAAAAAAATCGATAATGCGTAGTTGTGTGTGACGAGGTGTTGATCTGATGACACCACACAGCTGTGACCCTTAGGCAATGTTTTGAAATTGACGTGTCGTTTTGATGTGTGCCGCAACACCTCACTGTCGGAGACAACATGACAATTAACGATATACTCTCGATTATACACAGATCTATTAGACGGCTGGTTATTTAAAATAAAGAGTAGTTCAGTACACCTTCGCCGATATTGTTTTTAGAAAATCAGTAATATTTTCCGGAAATGGTGTTGAAAAGTTGACAAAAATTCTATCACCGTATTTAGTTGTGCCGATATTGTTTTAAAAAATCAGTAATTCTTTTCCGTAAATGGTGTTGAAAATTGACAAAATATATAGCCGCATTTCTCCGTTATTCGTTTAGAAAATCACCAATATTTTCTGTAAATGGTGTTGACACAAAATGCAGCGTTCACGCGGAATTCAAATAAAATACAAAATAATAATTTAATAAATAGACGCCGATGGCTACTGTGTTTGCGGCCAGTGAATTCTGGTCGTGTTAGCCACAGGCGCAGTTCGAACAGTGTTGTGAGCAGATGGAGGACAATAACTGTCTGTGTATATATTACTTAAAGACAGACACTTTAATTGTTGGTAAGTTTCTATCAATTTATAGGTATTTTTATTAAAATCATAAAATTGTGAAAATATTAAAAAATATTAAAATCACAAAAATAATATATATGGAGAATTTATTTTTATACCACGTCGAGGTTTGAACCACCGACCCTTCCGGGAATCGGTAATTAAATCATTGAAGTCGGCGACCTTAACCTCACGACTGTTGCGCCATTTACGACATCACAGTTATACAGAAGTGCTATCAGTATTACGCCACCATTTGAACAACGTAATAATTATTAAATTATTTGCAACTCCATCTACAACAATACCGTTACAGAAATACGCTATTGAAACAACATGTATTAGTACCCATAACATAACAAAATGTATCATTATATATCACAGGAGATAGCTTAAAACTATATATACTAATCATAAACAGAACAATCCGCTTGGCTCGTATGAAAATAGTTCGCATGATATTGATTATCTCCCTTGCCGAAAGTAGTTCAGTGATTTATTAATTCCAAATAAGACGTGTTTGCGTAATGTACCCACTTTTCCCCCAAATGCTAAGTCGAAAAGGGGGAGATAATTTATGATGATCGGGGTCGAATCAAAAATATAAATTCACTTTGCGCATCTACACACCATAAGAAAGGCACACACAAGGTTTCAAGTCCCTACCTATTACGGTTAAAATGTTTTACTTCTTAGAAGGTAAACTTGAGAAATTCCAAGTCGAAAAGGTCATTACGCAAACATTGTATTAGCGAGCATACCTCACTATATCCCCAGTTACCTATGTAAACAGGGATATGATGAGGTACCCGCGGAATAGGTAATGCGGTCAAATAGGTCACGATGCAGTGACTATTTTCGATCAATAACTTATGTTGTAAGCGATTGTAATGTGTATTTTCAATATTTATATTATTAAAATGTATCATATCGATACCCCTTTAAGTAATATTTGTATATTTTAAATGTATTGATGTTCTCATGAAGCGCATGAATATAAGTATTAATTAATCCAGCTTATATTGAGGCAAATCACACAGCCTTAAAACATAGTGCTGGAGTATAAACCATAGTATCGTATATTATTCATAAGTGTATCACTATTAAACATTAATTACAATATGTATGCATATTATTAAAACAGTAGATGCTACCGCTGTTTCGCTATATGTGATATTTATAACAAAATATATTTTTTATTCGTCCGCGTACGGATTTCTGTCACACAAAGCGCCATTTTCAGTTCATATTTTGACCTGTGCATATGAATAGGACTAAGTTTAAACAACGCTCGATTCCGTCCTATTCAAATGTCTCTGCAGAATGTTCAGACTAACTACATAAATACTGCTGCTAAATAAGTGTTAACGGCTGGAACATGGTCATCACTAAAAGGAAGAAACCACAGTCGTATTATTTAAAAATAAGATTTACCCGAGACCTCATGTGAGCCGCCATTAATCCAGTGTAAACAATAGACCGTGTGATCCCATTCCCTGAGTAGCCGCTGCTTAGTGAAACGGTGTGCTAATCATGATATTATTTCCCCCAATAAGTGGAAACGGTTTGAATTTCTCGGTAAAAACTACGAAAGTCATACAAAATAACGATGTATATTTAACATTGGATACGCGTAAACGGTATTACTCTCTCATCGGATCGTCAGTTGTCGTCGATAGCGATTTAACGTACTGATCTGGTCTTAATTTATTGTCAACTTTCAACGCCATTTACAGAATGTATGGCTAATTTTGGAAATAAATAACGGCAAATTACGATGACGTCTGCTCTGAAATATCTGTCAACTTGCGGACGTAATTTAAGGAAATCGATTATATTTTAAGGCTACATCTGTGACTAATTACGAATTTATGTATGGTCTTTGGCTACACCCGACACATTACACAGATCTAGTTGTAAATACACGTCGCTTTGTGTGGGGGAGAAAATCGATAATGCGTAGTTGTGTGTGACGAGGTTTTGATCTGATGACACCACACAGCTGTGACCCTTAGGCAATGTTTTGAAATTGACGTGTCGTTTTGATGTGTGCCGCAACACCTCACTGTCGGAGACAACATGACAATTAACGATATACTCTCGATTATACACAGATCTATTAGACGGCTGGTTATTTAAAATAAAGAGTAGTTCGGTACACCTTCGCCGATATTGTTTTTAGAAAATCAGTAATATTTTCCATAAGTGGTGTTGAAAAGTTGACAAAAATTATATCACCGTATTTAGTTGTGCCGATATTGTTTTAAAAAATCAGTAATTTGTTTCCGTAAATGGTGTTGAAAATTGACAAAATATATAGCCGCATTTCTCCGATATTCGTTTAGAAAATCACCAATATTTTCTGTAAATGGTGTTGACACAAAATGCAGCGTTCACGCGGAATTCAAATAAAATAAAAAATAATAATTTAATAAATAGACGCCGATGGCTACTGTGTTTGCGGCCAGTGAATTCTGGTTGTAGTAGCCACAGGCGCAGTTTGAACAGTGTTGTGAGCAGATGGAAGTTAATAATTATTTCAAATTCATAAAAAAATGTTTGCTGTCCGAAAATTAATTAATTGTGACAGCCAAAAAAATTGATTTTGGGACAGTAAAACATTATATGGTATAGACAGTACCTCAAACTTAAAAAAACAGTAACAAACTGTCTGTTTATATATTACTTAAACTTAAAAAAACAGTAACAAACTGTCTGTGTATATATTACTTAACATGCTTAAAGACAGACACTTTCATTGTTGGTAAGTTTCTATCAATTTATAGGTATTTTTATTCAAATCATAAAATTGTGAAAATATTAAAATCACAAAAATAATATATATGGAGAAAAAAAAAATACCAAGACGAGGTTTGAACCCTCGACCCTTTCGGGAATCGGTAATTAAATCATTGATGTCGGCGACCTTAACCTCACGACTATTGCGCCATTTACGACTATTACATTTATACAGAAGTGCTATCAGTATTACGCAACCATTTGAACGTAATAATTATTAAATTATTTGCAACTCCATCTACAACGATACTGTTACAGAGATACGCTATTGAAACAACATGTATTAGTACCCATAACAGAACAAAGTAATATATCATTATATATCACAGGAGATAGCTTAAAACTAATCATAAACTGAACAATCCGCTTGGCTCGTATGAAAATAGTTCGCGTGATATTGATTATCTCCCTTGCCGAAAGTAGTTCAGTGATTTATTAATTCCAAATAAGACGTGTTTGCGTAATGGTTTTATCTGTCGAATTTGAGCACGAGATTTAACGGCATGTACTTGAAAACCGGGCGTTTACCGCTACATTAATTTAGTGCACTAAAGTGCATGCTGTTCCATTCACGGGGAAACGTGAAGTCAGGACCCGGGCACTCACCATCAACACATGCCGTTTTATCAGGTATTCCTTGTAGGAAATTAGAACACCCGATAGTTCAACCGCCCCTAGTGTCACCACAAATCAGGTAAAACTGACAACATCAACTGTGATATCGCCGGCTAAATACGCGGGATACTAGTATCGAACGCAGACATCTTAAGTAACATATAGATATCTCATATCTGTATTAGTCGTCATATTGAACCTTCGCTAACGGACATTCAATGTCTATTGTATGTTTATGTAGGTGTTACATCAGTGGAGAATGAGCAAATCTAGTGTAACCTCGTTGGTTCCAACCTGTCGTGTTCGTTCGTGTGTGCACTTACACGCTGACCCCACTGTACCTGTGATCTGAGCGGCAACTACAAAAGTAAGCAATCGAACGTAGACATATTCATTTACGTCGTGTATATTCCTTTTTAAGTCGGATATTGTCGACGGCATGCTGAAAGATATTTGTACTTTACATTGCAGGTGCACCAGGTCACACACGGAGAGGACTATGGAACTCCCTACTGGTACCCACCATTAGTGTAATCGAGGTTAAACTAGAGGTGGATGAACAGTAGGGGGTTCTGCAATGCGTAACTAGCTGATCAAATAAACGTTGGAAATATTTGCTATCGATATTTTATTTGCTGATTAATTTTACGTGACGTCAACCAGACGTCAGTGTAATGACACGAACCAATCAACATCATATCCAACAGTACAAAAGTACCATTGGTCATTGAACAGCATGGAACAGTGCCTAATAAATAAAATACCAGCCTTGCATTTTCTAATATAAATAGAAGAGCTTAGAGGAGTGATGATTTAATATGATATTTATTAAACGAGTTTACTGATTTCATAAGAAATGTTATGCCGAGTTTCTTATGAAACCAGTCAGCAAGTTTAATAAATCTCATAATACCTATGTTAGATTATATTTATTGCATAGACACAGCACAATACGCTGAAGTTGTAATTACCACCTAGCATGTTTTCTGTAACGACATAATTTGCATATTTATTACACTATTGTATTATGAACGTTATTACACTGTGGTATTATTCTATTAATCTGTAAAAGCCCATTTTATGCAATACACACTCTGCTCAGAAACAGTAAGGATTCCCTGGCAAGCCAATATTTATTTATCTATGTCAAGACGAAATGGCAGATTTCCAAAATGGCCACCAACAGCAATACAATTGGACATGTTTGTCATATTATATGGTATATCACAACATAGTGATACTACCATCCTTTATATAGAGAATACCAGGCTAGTGTCTTTTGATATCAAGTTTATCAGGCAAGGCTAGGAAACGCGTAGGAATTCCGAGGCTTGCCGAGGAATTCCTACCGTTTCCGAGCCGAGCCTGATAAACTTGATATCAAAAGACACTAGCCCGGTATTCTGTTTATCAGGTAACTGTTTATGCTCGAAAATGACCACATATGACGTCGTTATCTGTGGACAGAACGCGGACTTGTTTACATTGCATCATTACATTGACGTCATTCGGTAACGTCACGTGACGTCATCCGACCAATGGAACGTCAATATTAACTTCATTGTAACCCGGATGTTTGTATCAGGTCAATGCCTGATACAACAATATGTTATCAGTCAGTACGTATTCGGCCAATACAGGGCAGGGTACCTGATATAATGCACTCTATAAATATCGCACAATCTGATTGGCTGATGGTCATACATTACAGGTATATCATTGTTGATGAACGGTCGCAAATTATTTCTATATGTATTCCTACGCCAGTAGTAAAGGATTGCATTAGAAATAGGTTAACCGCATTGTAACTTTTGAAATTTGCGGCGTATATCAGAAAATGATAGGTCGGAAAACATGTTTAATGGCTCCGCTAGCGTGGAGCCATTAAACAGATTTTCCGACCTATCATTTTCTGATATACGCCGCAAATTTGAAAATTACAATACAGTTAACCCTATAATATGAAAGTACAAATATAGATAAATAATGCTGGATACACAAATACATATTTACATGTATATATATATACTAAACTAGCTAATCACAAACACAGTACGAGTCAAATACAAACTGTTTGTCCTGATATACTACAAGGTGTATGATAACGTGGTTACAACAACAACAACAATTACTGGAATTTCCAGAAGCACATCCGATTCAAATTACATGTTCTTTTATGTTATCCTTATTATGTAATGGATTTTGATATTTTTAAATATAGCGCACCAAACGCGTCTTGTTAAGCTGCATTTGGTGGTCTCGGTATTTTGGCCCAAACTTCTGTCGTTTTTTTCGAAGAATCGATTTCCGTGTATCATTACATTTTCCATGTTCACTGACACGGAAATTGAGTCTTTGCAAAAACGACGTAAGTATGTGCCGAACCCAAATGTAGCTCATGAAGACGCGTTTGCTGCGCCATACTTCATCAGACGGAATCCGTTGTATATTAAGGAAAATATCAAATAATACTTACTTTGGAGTGGGCGAGTTTATAACAGTTTCAGCCTTTGTTGTTGTTGTTGTAATCATGCACCATGTACTACATGCGATTGCTATAGTGCATGCATGTCCCTTGTTTGTTTGTCGGAGAAAATACAATTGGCTGGATGACGTCATATGACGTATTAGGGATTCTGTTTACCAGACACGCTTTTATGCTTGAAGACCACAGTAAGAAAACAAGCTCTCTAAAAATATTCTATAATTATGTTCACCTAATCTGATTTGCATCTGCTGCATCAATACCCAGAGGTGCGAACGCAAAACTAAGATATATCTGTGACTGGATAAATGGGGTTTATGAGATTTATGACCAGTGTAGCTCCTGATCAAATAGTACACTCCTGGGGCCGTTTCACTAAGCTTCGTACGACTAAAATGTTCGTAAGTGCAAAATTATGATAGTCTGTAAATTGCACATCAACACTGTTTTCTTGTAAACAATTATTGGATTTACATTTATTGAGCATGTGCTGCCTATGCTCAATAAATGTAAATCCATCAATTTAAATTTCTAGACGATCCTAAATTTGCCCTTACGAACATTTTAGTCGTAAGAAGTTTAGTGAAACCCCTGTAGGCTGACAACGATCTATATTCCTTGTTACAAGTATAACGGGTATTTCATTGATGGAATAGTGAACAGCATCTGATCAGACTGTGTGGATGTACAGGCTGATCTGTATCTACACTGGTCGCAAAACCCATAAGTCTCATGTTCCCACTCACAGCCACACATACAGTGGGGTCAGCGTGTAAGTGCACACACGAACGAACAGGACAGGTTGGAACCAACCTGTCGTGTTCGTTTGCGTGTGCACTTACACGCTGATCCCACTGTATATGCAGTTTAACCCTTCCTACGCTGCTGATGGAAATTGCCGTCTGCTGCTTTTCATTTTTGCTTTAATTCTCATGTGCAATGTCAAAACCAGGTTTTTGTCGAGAAATATTGAAAATAAAACATTTCCAGCAGACGACAACATTTAATTCAGCGTAGTAAGGGTTAAAGGCAGTGTGCCTCATATGATATCTCAGATAGTTTTACATATGTGTTTATTGTTGCTTTATGGAGTGTAAGTGACCACTACCAATCGAACACATCATTCTATTTATAGCACGTGCATGTCCATTGGCACTAATCAATCAGCTTGATGAACTGTTACTATGCCTACAACCCTTGTTCTTGACTTACAGTTGGGTCTGCGTGTAAGTGAACACACGAAACAACACGACAGGTTGGTTCCAACCTGTCGTGTTCGTTCGTGTGTGCACTTACACGCTGACCCCACTGTAGATGTCAGATCCCAGTACAGCCTTATATAACGATATGGCCCGTTTTCAGGTTTTAAATCAAGTATTACTGGGTGCATACTAATATTTAGACAATCACACATCGACGGGAACCGGTTAAATCGGGTAATTCTGATGCAATTAACATTAAATGTCATCCGTAGAGTATATAAGGCCGTCCGTTTGGAATGTCTAATCAGTGTATAATTCCAGCACAAAAATATTTACACAATTCCCTAACATTTGATTGGCCCGTAGCAAGTCTCTGTCCAAAATTTATATCCCAGTAAACTCCCATGCCGAACTACTTTCCGTAACCGTCAGGCGCAGTTAAAATAATTCTTATGAAGACGGAAAATAAACACATTTTCTTGATGAATTTATTTCAAATACTGGAATTATAAGGAATGAATGGCCTTTTTGTGCACTTTATCGGGGATATAAACTTGGAAAAGTCGCGGGAATACTGGACAAGGCCTTCCACATCACCACAAAAATGCCATTCATCCCTATAATAAATTGCTCGCGTAACGGTATGCACTCAGGTTGGGTTGGTTGTAAGGTTGAACACACGCCGGGTCGCGCCGTTTGATTGTCTGGGCACGGATATTAACCTGGGACTCTGAGATTTAGGCTAGCTAATTCCACTATATGATCATGTGCGTGGCAATAAGAGTATGATTGCAGAACTACTCCGTTGTTCGTCTTAGAGAGGTTCCAGAAGGTGCAACTCAGATGGTGATCACAACAACGTTACATTTATTCAACTTCGGGTGGCCATTTGATGTAATGAATATTGCACGGAATGCAGCCATTTCAATTGAAATCACAACAAACGTTCCTTTTATTGTTACAAATTAAAGGGGTCAGTGGAACAGGAGGGCTAAGAACCTTATGTACTAAAGTACCCTTCTTACACTGACCTCTTCACCCTTCATCAACGAAAGCATCGCAGTGGTACCATGATGGAGCCTGAACGTGTTACTTTCCTTGATTGCATTCTACTGATGCCCATTATTCTGCACTTTGTTTTGCTTTTTTTTCTATAATGCTCTATGCTCCGGGTGATCTCGTAATCATTTGTGGCTGTGACTGGAAAATGGGGTCTATGAGATGTGTGACCATTGTAGCTCCTGATCAGAGAGGCACACTACCTGATAACGATGTATACAGTGGAACCCCTCTAAACCGGACACTCGGGGAATTATAGATTAGTGTTACCTTAGTGTTTCGCTGTTATGTATCTCTGATTACAATGACCTTTCATGATTGCAAAACACTAGAATGTGTCATGAAGTGCTCACATGTCTGATTTACAGTGGTACATCTCCAAACCGGACACCCTGGGACCTCCCATGGTGCCCGGTTTGAAGAGGTTTCACTGTACTGCATATTAGAAGCATGCTGGGTGTTTCATTGATGGAATGGCGAACCGTACAGATCCTAATCAGACTGTGCGGATGCACAGGCTGATCTGGATCTACACTGGTCGACAAACCCATCAATAAGCTCCATTCTCTAGTCACAGACACAATTAAATAATTCGCGCACTGGCATCAGTTACGTGCAGCTAGGTCACATGGTGTTGTTTATCAGAGAACTCAAATTTGAGCCAACTATATCACATCTTGGCAATATTCAATTGGAATGGTTATTCAACATGTTACAATTTGGCTTAAGAACATACTGCATAGAAATGTATCATTGGTTTAACAAATATTGCCTTCTTAAATGTGATGGGATATATATATCGATTATGGGTAGTATTAGTGTATCTTAGTATGGTGTATTGTGTTTTCATATCGGCCATCTTAGTAAGGACAAGCCATCGGTCAGTTTCCACACTTGTAGAGTTTGACACAGACAACAAGAAATATGACAGATAAACTAATACAGTTTGGTTTAAAATGTTCCAAAGTTAATTATTTACACCGTGCTATCAATTATCTCATGTCAAAGAATACACTTTGTTTAGTACATAAGACGTTCTATCATGCTTGTGAACATCAGCATGGTATGTAACCTTGGCAACTATAACAACGGCAAGTACAAACGTAAGATAGCTAACACAGATGTATTTTAATATTGAACCCCTTACTGTTCATACACCCTAGTTGTGAACCGTAACTCTTGCAATCTACTCACCAACCGTCCGTATCTGGCTACGGACGGTACAGGAGTAGATTGCAAGAGTTACCATTAGCAACCACATCCACCCCAAGTGTAACCGGCGCTACACTAGGTTGTTAAGCAGTATCAGTAGTCTATTTCACCAACATTGCAAAGTATACTTTTCTAGTAAAGTATACATTGAGGGAGAAATTTTCAATTTTAGGATAAATTTATGAATTTGTATTATACTGAATGTATTACATTATCACAGCCAATTTGGCTGTGATAATGTAATAAATTCAGTATAATAATTCTGCATACTTTATATATGCAGTTGTTAGTTCTATATGAAATAATGCATTTCAGGAAAAATAAATGATTACTCCCTCGAAGTATACTTTGCTAGATAAGTATACTTTGCAATTTTGATGAAATCGGCTACTGGTTCTAGATTGCACTGATCCCTACTTGTTACCGATCCCTACTAGTTACTGATCCCTACTTGTTACTGATCCCTACTGCTCCCTACTTGTTACAGGGGAACTTTACTTTGTATGTGCACTAAAATGGCGAAATAACCAATGCAAACACAGTGGAACCTCTCTAAACCGGACACCCTGGGAGGTCCCCAGGGTGGTTTAGAGAGGTACCACTACAAAACAGGCATATGACTACTTCAAGACACGTGTGGGTGCTTTGTGAACATGAACAGGTATTATCCTTGCAGATAAAGGCACTGCTAGGAAGAACAGGCATAATCATCGGAGATAAACGGTAATGAAATCTGTCAAAATCAAGCACCTCTCACTTGGCGCTATGTCCGGTTTAGAGTGTTTCAACTGCATATACATGTGACTGGCATGTGTGCTCGATGTAGTCCCATATCAGACCTGTATTTATCGAGATTCAGTCAGTGAAATATCTGCCATTTTCCTACCAAACAGTATACATCTTACCAGTATGAAAAAAGTGAAAGTGACACAGGGATTAACGTACCTGCAACAGCTAAGGTCATATAGAGTCGGGAACTCGATTTCAAATCTCATCCGAAAGGCCAGTGGAATGAAAGTGCAGTGGAACCTCACTAAACTGGACACCCAGGGAGGTTCCCAGGGTTCCCAGATGTTCCACTGTAAAACAGGTAACTACGCTCTCCAAGAAATGATCTGTACTTTGAGTCATAGACAATAAGCATATTTAACAAACGAACACATTTCCGTTATACAGTCGAACCTCCCCGAACGGTCACCTCTCTAAAACAACACCCTCTATATACCAGCAGCTATTTTATATCCCAAATGGATGATTTCCTCTGTATCTAACCCTTAGACTACTGAGCACGAAAATTGTCGTCGGCTGTTGTTTTTGCCTTCGTTCTCAATAAAACCATGTTTTGACAGCATTTTTAGAATAATTTCCATTGGAAATGATTCTAAAATGTTGCCAAAGCATGTTTTTAATGAGAATTATGAAACAGCGGACGACAAAATTTAATTCAGCATTAACCTCCCTACAACAGCCACCTCTCTACAACAGCCAGTTTTGCGTCTTCCCATGGGTGGCTGTTGTAGAGAGGTTGGACTGTAGTATTAATTGCAGGTCAATGTCTTTAAGAATACAAATAGTTATGTGTGTCCGGTTTAGAGATGTTCTACTGTACTATGAAAGTATTTGTCATATCTAGGGCGGGGATTGACCACACAACCTCTGGTATTGAAGTCCAGTGCTCTAACCTCTAGGCCACAACCCATCCCTTACCAGGATGAAGGAAAGAGATATCAGACCCGGAGTTTGACTGTACACCGATGCCACAGGGCCAATTTCTCCAGTCCCAGGCACGTGTAATTGGGAGTCAGACATTAAAGAATGCGTATTGTCCCAGCTGCCAGACAGTGCGTGTATGGTGACGTGACATTAGACAAATGTCGAAGCTCTAGATGCAAAAGAAGATGCGTATAAATGAGTCTGTATCACATTTGACGTTCTATGCAAAGTGTACCATCGCTCTCTATGACGATATATGTATTATATATTAATGTGAACTGGCTTTTTTTTGCATTTAGTGTCCGTGGGATAAATAGCTGAATTTTCAATGATTGTCATGTATAAAACTACGGAGCTCCGCACGGGACGTAGAATTATTTTGTTATCAATTCGTTCTCAAGAAATAACAATTCGTTCCCACGAAATAACAATTCGTTCCCTCAATTTAACAATTCGTTCCCACGAATTAACAATTCTTTCTCACGAATTAACAATTCGTTCTCACAAATTAACAATACGTTCCCACGAAATAACAATTCGTTCCCAAGATATAACAATTCGTTCTCACGATATAACAATTCGTTCCCTCGAATTAATAATTAGTTCCCACGATATATCGTGGGAACGAATTGTCAATACCAACCTTAACACAGAGTATACAAAATAATAATACACGTAACTAGAGCAAAGGCGCGCCATCGCAAATTACCCACAAATTACACACAAATTACCCACAAATTACCCACAAAGTACACACACAGTTTGAAGTCCCTACCTATTACGGTTAAAAAGTTTTACTTCTTACCAGGAAAAATTGGCGAATTCTAAGGCAAAAAGGGGGAGATAATCCATGACCGGGGATCGAATCAAAAATCGAAATTCACTTTGCGCATCTACACACCATAAGGAAGGCACAGATCGAGTTTCAAGTCCCTACCTATTACGGTAAACATGTTTTACTTCTTACAAGAAACGTGACGTACGGACATACGGACAGACGAACGGAAACCCGTGACGAAAACAATATACCCATTTGTTTCTCCTCAAAAAGTGGGTATAACAATGAAATGCATATGAAAATGGGAACGTAAGTGAAAACGGGTTAAGTGGTCAGCACAGCTTCAATCTGCTTCTGAAGTAATTTAATAATTTCATAAGAATCCCGAGATTCTTATGAAATCAGTAAACACATTTCCATTGAAGATGACACGTATCACCTTCCATATGAGACATGACATGTGATGTTGTACCTTCGGACATATAAGTTATTTCATTAAATACGTTTACAATATCTATAATAGTCAAAAGTTGACAACATTTTAAAAAAAGTTTTTCAACTTTTGGCTTTATCTATGAAAAATATTGTAAATGTTGTAAAAGTATTTAATGAAATTACGCGGATAATATAATTCCGCATGTACTCTAGCGTGTCTCATATGTAGTTGACCGTGACATATATTCTGAGCATCATGCTTGCGGTGTCTTAACATGGGAATACTATTATACGGCAATGATGCATTGTTTCAATCCCAAGGTCAAATTACTAGATGTCGTGGCGGCAGACACTAGTGGGTATAACAGACTGTTGCAAAGCGTTGTTAACAACAACAATTAAGTGGGTATAACAGGACTGTTGCAGCGTTGTTACAAATATAAAGGACTGGGGTTGCAGCGTTGTAACCAAACAATAGGGTGTATTAGCAGACTGTTGCAGCATTGACACCAACAATAGTGGGTGTAACAGACTGTTACAAGCGTTGGGCACCAACAATAGAGGGTTGGTAATAACATTTCACTGTTTAGCAGGCGGTTGGCACCAACAATAGTGGGTATAACAGACTGTTGCACTGTTGGCACCAACTAATAGTGGGGTATAAACAGACTGGTTGACACTGTTGGCACCAACCAAAACTAGTGTGGGTTATAACAGACTGTTGCAAAGCGTTGGTACAAACAATAGTGGGTATACGCCAAGACTGGTTGCAGCATTGACACCAACAATAGCGGGTTGTAATCCAGACTGTTACAGCGGTTGGCACCAAACCAATAGTGGGTATAACTATACTGTTGCAGCATTGACACCAAACAATTAATGGGTGTAACAGACTGTTGCAGCGTTGGCACCAACAATAGTGGGTGTAACATACTGTTACAGCGTTGGCACCAACAATAGTGGGTATAACATACTGTTGCAGCATTGACACCAACAATAATGGGTGTAATAGACTGTTACAGCGTTGGCACCAACAATAGTGGGTATAACATACTGTTGCAGCATTGACACCAACAATAATGGGTATAATATACTGTTGCAGCGTTGGCACCAACAATAGTGGGTATAACATACTGTTGCAGTGTTGGCACCAACAATAGTGGGTATAACAGACTGTTGCAGCATTGACACCAACAATAGTGGGTATAACAGACTGTTGCAGCATTGACACCCACACTAGTGGGTGTAACAGACTGTTGCAGCGTTGGCACCAACAATAGTGGGTATAACATACTGTTGCAGCGTTGGCACCAACACTAGTGGGTATAACAGACTGTTGCAGCGTTGGCACAAACATTAGCGGGTATAGCAGACTGTTGCAGCGTTGGCACCAAACATAGTGTGTGTTACAGACTGTTACAGCGTTGGCACCAACAATAGTGGGTATAACAGATTGTTGCAGCGTTGGCACCAACAATAGTGGGTATAACATACTGTTGCAGCGTTGGCACTAACAATAGTGTGTGTTACAGACTGTTACAGCGTTGGCACCAACAATAGTGGGTATAACAGACTGTTACAGCGTTGGAACCAACAATAGTGTGTGTTACAGACTGTTACAGCGTTGGCACCAACAATAGTGTGTGTTACAGACTGTTACAGCGTTGGCACCAACAATAGTGGGTATAACAGACTGTTGCAACGTTGGCACCAACAATAGAGGGTATAACAGACTGTTGCAGCGTTGGCACCAACAATAGTGGATGTAGCAGACTGTTGCAGCGTTGGCACCAACAATAGTGGATGTAGCAGACTGTTGCAGCGTTGGCACCAACAATAGTGGATGTAGCAGACTGTTACAGCTTTTGCACCAACAATAGTGGGTGTAACAGACTGTTACAACGTTGGCACCAACAATAGTGGGTGTAACAGACTGTTGCAGCGTTGACACCAACAATAGTGGGCATAACAGACTGTTGCAGCGTTGGCACCAACAATAGTGGATGTAGCAGACTGTTACAGCTTTGGCACCAACACTAGTGGGTGTAACAGACTGTTACAACGTTGGCACCAACAATAGTGGGTGTAACAGACTGTTGCAGCGTTGACACCAACAATAGTGGGCATAACCGACTGTTGCAGCTTTTGGCACCATCAATATGGATGTAGCAGACAGTTACAGCTTTGGGGCAACCGAATAGTGGGGTGTTAACAGACTGTTACAACGTTTGGCACCAACACCTATGGGTGTAACAGAACTGTGCAGCGTTGGGACACCAACAATATAGCATAACGGGAACTGTTGCAGCGTTGGCACCACAAAAGTGGATGTTAGGCAGACTGTTAACAGCTTGGCACCAACACTATTGGGTGGGGTGTAAACAGGACTGTTTGCAGCGTTGGACACCAACAATAGTTAGGGCATAACCAGACTGTTGCAGCGTTTGGCACCAATCAATAATGTGGAATGTTAGCAGGACTGTTAAGCTTTGGCACCAACAAATAGTGGGTGTTAACAGACTGTTACAACGTTTGGCACCAACACTAGTGGGTGGAACAGACTGTTGCAGCGTTGACACCAACAATGTTGCTTAACCTGATGTTTGCAGCGTTGGCACCAACAATAGTGGGATGTAGCAGACTGTTACAGGCTTTGGCACCAAAACTAGTGGGTTGCGTTGGTAACAGACCTGTTACAACGTTGCATCAACAATGTGGGTGGTAACAGACTGCTGTTGCAGCGTTGGACAACCAACAATAGTGGGCATAACAGACTGTTGCAGCGTTGGCACAAACCAATTTTGTGCATAAAGACGTTGCAGGTTGCACCAACAATAGTGGGGTAGGCAGACTGTTACAGCTTTGGCACCAAACAATAGTGGGTTTGTAAACAGACTGTTACAGCGTTAGGCACCAAACAATAGTGGGGGCATAACAGACTGTTACAGCTTTGGACAACAAACAATATTGGGTGTAACAGACTGGTATTCACAGCGTTGGCACAAACAATAGTGGGTGTAACCTAGACTGTTTTACCAACGCGTTGGCACAAACAATAAGTGGGTGTAACAGACTGGTTACAGCGTTGGCACAAACAATAGTGGGTGTAACAGACTGTTACAGCGTTGGCACCAACAATAGTGGGTGTAACAGACTGTTACAGCGTTGGCACCAACAATAGTGGGTGTAACAGCGACTGGTAACCTACCGTCCGCGGTAATATTGCAAGTATTTGTTAATTTAGTTATTATACCCCATGTGCGATAGCAAGTGAGGCATATTGCGTTGCTCTTGAGGTTCCGTCCGTCCGTCTGTACGTCCGGGCCAACGTCCAGGGGTTTAAGAGGTTAGGGGCGTACCTTAACACAAAATATTCCTTTGATTTATTCCGTAAGCTCATACATTCTATTGATGTTTAGGGGCTTTTTCTTTGATCTTCAAACAATGGAAATACCACATAAACCCAAAATGTTGTTATGTCCGTACGTGTCGAAAAGTATTTAAGAGTTTCTCCAACATGTAATATCTTCAATAGTACGCGAAGGATTGTTTCAATATTTGGACACTTGAATCACCTGAATATGTGTCACACACTCGCGCCACCATTAACACGACCTTGACCTTTTTTTACCGTCACAAGGTCGCAGAAACAGTTAGTCATGTATGCCAAGGGGGCATATCCATGTTTTACAAACATAATGTCTAGTTTCAAAATACATTAATACTGTGCTTGAAATCAAGCAATCTGATTGTCTGAGCCTGAGCTGTGCTACAGCTCAGGCTCAGATAATCAAATTGCTTGATTTCGAATTAGCATTGGCAATATATGATCGATCAGAAACGTTGATACTCTGGGTTGATATTTACCGCAGGCGGATGTGTAGTGGAAAGTCGTACTGTAATGAACAATAACTAAATGACGCCTTCTACGCCCCGTTAGAGTACACATTCTAATACAATTTGTGTCACCGGCTGCCTAACACACGAGCATTACATTTTACGGCAGTGTAGTTCCTGATCATCAAACACATTTAAACGGCTGGAGTAGATTATATTATTTGTTTTTATCAATGTATTCTATTGATAGTTTTCTCTCAGTAATTGCATTTATCCCGTCAACACAGTGCGTATGTGCCGTGAAACACGGTGCCTTGAAACATTTTTGATATCCAGTCAATACAATTTTTGCATTTTACAGCCATTTGTAGGTGTTGACGGGATAAATAGAATAGTAGGTTAGTGCCGTGAATGTTAACAAATATCTGGCGCGGCACCGAAACGGGATGTGCTCGGCAGAGCCTCGCCCATCCCGTTTCCTGAGCCTTGCCAGATATTTTTCCCATTCACGGCACTAACCTACTATTCTCTATCTATTTTCCTTATTTCTGAACCAAAGTATATGTTGTGACTACTCATTTGAGTGGTCACAACATATACTTCTGATGAGAAATAAATAAATTCTTGAGCCTTGCCGGATATTTTTTCCCATTCATTGCACTAACCTACTATTCTCTATGTCGGTGATGCTCATAACTTCCCTGATGCCACAAAGATCGCTTTTCATCGGTCAGGGCACATTTAGTATACCGGCTGACAAAAAGGGCCTTACTATGCATGTGTAGCATCAGATCAGCATGCGCATACGCGCAGTCCGTTCGATATTCAGTCATTCCAGTGTACATAGTTACCCATGGTTTAACTCATGTGTTGCTGATAGTAAGTAGTCATGGTCTAATCCCTTTGCTCATGATCCATCGTGTCTACTGTCTGTTCCACGAAACCTGCCCAAATGTTACGTCTATATGTTTTATAATACAATGAAGAAACAATACTTTTTTCCATGATGTTACATTTAATAAAAACATTAAGAATGTGCCTTCTTTTTGTTTTATAACATTTGGTCACATATTGATTTTATTACAAAAATAAATTTCTCTATGGGAATTTAAAATGGGGGAGGTGGGGGTGGGGGTGGGGGGAAGAGGTGGAGAACATGGATGAGGAGTCGAAAAATGAAAAATGTTGGGAATTGACACTGAAACCTGGCTAGATAACTTGGAAATGATCTAAGAAAACAAAAGTTAACTTTTGAAAATCGGTCCACTATTTCTGAAATTGGAAAAAAGTCCACATGTTAAGTTTCTATAGACATTGGACATATATATGGGGATTTAACATTAGGAAATGATTTTTTTTTGCAATAAAATCAATGTTGGATCAAATTTAACGAAATAAAAAGAAGGCTCATTCTTAAATTTTGCTATCATTTAATATTATCGAACAACATATTAGTTTTGCATCGTTTATATAGCCGTAACATTTAGACAGGTTTCGTCAAACAGACAGTAATTCATTTCTGATGGTTGTGTAATTCTGCTACTTTGCATATTTATCAATATCTACGTGTGTACGATGTCGTAATGTCCTATTACTGAAGCTAACGGCTCATTTGTCGCTGTGACTGAAGACATGAGGGATTTGTGACCAATGTAACTCCTGATAAAATAAATCACTCATGTAGCCTAATAACGAGTTACATTCCTTTGTATAGGCATAACGGTGTTTCATTGATGGAATGGCGAACAGTGCAAATGTGCAAATGCACGGGTTGATCTGTAGCCAATTTCACCAAAACCAAAATTTCAAAGTATACTTATCTAGCTAAGTACACTTTGAGTGAGAAATTTTCAATTTAAGGATAACTTTATTAATTTTTATTATACTGAATTTATTACATTATCACAGCCATTCTGGCTGGCAATATATGATCGATGAGAAACGATGATTACTCCATCAGAGTACACTTACCTAGATAAGTATGCTTAGCAATCTTGGTGAAATCGGCTACAGGATCTCCATTGGTCGCAAAACCCATACGCACCATTTCTCCAGTCACAGCCATTCCGATCGAGAAAATGCACTTTAAACGCTTTGATTAATGCCCAATGTGTGCATGGCATGTCATTGGTCGTCAGTCTTGCTTTCACTCACACATCATGTGCTACGAATGGTATTAGAATCCATTTACCCAATCAACCATACTCACGATTAAGCCAACATTTGCAAACACTGTAGATCCAGATGAGCCGGCTCGTAACGAGCCGTCTCATCAGGATCTGCAGTGTTTGTTATTAATTTTCCGATTTTAAAAGTAAAATATTCCTCATATATTAATGGACTTGCCGAAACATGAGTATGTTCAGTCGATGTCAGTTATTTTGGGTTTAAAGGGCTGTTAACATATCAAAACTGATCATGTATGTCGCTTGTTCGCTTTTTATAAGTCGAAACTCGCGATCAGACACGAAATATTCGTGTTTTGGCGCTGAAAGTTTCGATTTTATTTTAATGGCGGGATCGCAAACACGCAGTGAGCGACCATGCACACAGGTGATGATTAAAGCTCTGGTAACAACATATCAGACACGCCATGTGATTTTGTACCTACGGACATCTGCGATATTTCATGAAATATATTTACAGAAAATGGTATATTTTCCGTAAATGACTTCAGAAGTTGACACCAATTTCAGAGTACACGCGGAATATAATTCCGCATGTACTCTGACATTTTTGTCAACTTTTGACTTCATTTATTGAACATTTGTTAAATTTTGTAAATGTATTTCATGAAATAACGCAGGTGTCAGAATGTACAAATCGCATGACGTGTCTCATATATGGAATGGCAATTGTGACACCTTTACTATGCGGTTGTGTAAATAAATGCTGGCGAAAAGGTACCACATACTGTTATAGAAGAACACTATTTTATTTGACGTAAACTATACAGTTTCTAGTCATATAAATATGATTTTAATGTTTTATGTCAACATATTACATGCGGTTGTGTAAATACTCGCGGTGAAAACGTACCACATACTTTTATAGAAGAAGACGATTTTATTTGACGTTTATACAGTTTCTAGTCATGTAAATACGATGTTTATTTTTTTATATAAACATATTACACGATTCTAATTATTTGTCATGAATGATATTTTATATAAGCTCGCAATCTGATCGACAGCGACGGTACACTACAGCCTGTGCTACTATTGCCAATATTTGTCATTTTTTTATTTAAAAAGACTTGGATATTACTACGCAAATAAGCAAGCAGGTAAGTAAGTATAAATGAAGCAGCTTGATTGACTGACCCTCAGCTGCTGTGCGACTATCAATATATGTTCAGAAACGTTGATAATCTGGGTTGATACCCAACACGCTTTAGTGCTAAATTTGTTGGTCGAAAAACGGAAGCGGACAGTGATAAAAGGATGCGATTCTCATGCCGTGAGTTATGCCCTGTCTTCCATTGACCTCTTCAACTGACAGATACCCGAGTTGTCACTCGTGTCCATTACGTATCTACGATATTTCATCTCGTGAACATACACTTTGCACTTACGTGTATTGTGCAATCTGTGTACAATGGAACCTCTCTAAACCGGACACCCTGGGAGGTCCCCAGAGTGTCCGGATTAGAGTGGTTTCACTAACATTCAACACTATGAACGATCCAAGACATGCGTATATATGTTCTGCACGTATACGGACATCGTCTTTAGTGATGCATAATATTGAAACGCATAAAAATTGAACCCATTGATGCTAATGGACTGTCCGGTGTAGGGAGGTTCCACTGTATATTTTAACTGAAATAAAGCATTCTAAAGTAATCACCGATTCAGGTGCCTAGGTTGTGAGCTCGGAAGTAGGGCACCTGACAGGAGTGGGGTGGGGGTGGAGGGGGTGTGTGTGTGTGTGTGTGGGGGGGGGGCTAATCCCTTCAATTGGTTAGTATGTTGGAATGACATTATACAGGTGATGTCAAATATATTTAAGATAATTTGGTAGTATGGTTCCTCTGTTATTGTCACAGAAAGGAGTTACACGTTAATGCTATATCATCTGGTACGCGTTTCACTAAACTTCCTACGACTACAATGTTCGTAAGTATAAAATTATGATAGTCTGTACATTTCACATTAACCCTTTCAACACCACAGACCTCTATAGAGACAATGTTTGCAAACAGTGCAGATCCAGATGAGCCGGCTCGTAACGAGCCGTCTCATCAGGATCTCCACTGTTTGTTAATAATTTTAAACGTCGTACAGATTACCCTTTTAGAAGAATGGGATAATTTGAATGAACAAAATTAATGAAATAGCGTGAAACATTGGCATGGAACATCCTATTAAGTTACTTGGTGTTGAAAGGGTTAACCACATTTTCTTGTAAACAATTATTGGATTTGCATATGCAGCCTATGTTCAATACATGTAAATCCATCAATTGAAATTTCCAGACTATCCTAAATTTGCACTTAAGAACTTTTTAGACGTACGAAGTTTAGTGAAACGACCCCCAGGACTTTACATATTGAGTTCCATGCTAGATTATGTATAATTGAATTACGCAGAAGTAGAAACAAAATTAAATTTATAAAAACCGATTGCGAAAACGAACAAACAACAAATACCTTTCGCAGTATTATAAACATTTTTGCTTTTACAAAATCACCGTTATGATTTCCGGCGTGTCATTAAAGACGAAAAACAAAGATTGGGTTTTAATACTAATTAAATTGTTTTTACTCAATCTGTTTGATCACTTACTGTGCAAATATTTACGAGTGCCGGCTATACAGATATAACATTTAGTAATATTTATTTTACTGATAGCGACTCGCGGTATCAGGCTATTTTCATATGCAAATGAGGCAGTGATATTTTTTTTAATTATTTATAGTTAAATGCGTCACCTGAAAAAAATAAATGTGTTCGACATCTTTTAAAGTATGACCATTGCACACCAAAAACAAATACAGAGAATACATAGTATTGTCCGGTAACATTTTAAGGATACACGGTTATCGCCCCTGATATCAGTGTGGAAATTTATGTATAATAATGCCAATCAATACGTGGGGTAATGGTGAATTATTATTTATATTGCACAAAATGTCACAGACGATGTCTCTGATATAAAGAACATTGTGTGCCTACCTAAAGAGGTACACAACTAGACCAAGGCTAAAGTTAAACATAGACCGTCTGAATCAGACCGGCGAAATGCGTCGATGGTCACAAACACAATTAAAGGTCGCGATGCGCTACATAACACCGAAAACGAGCGAGCCAAGCCGGAAGAGATTTACAACCACCTAATAGCATTGTAATTCACTCTATTATACCAAATAGCGTCATTTACTCGGCTGTCATCGTAATTCGAGTAATTCCAGTAAACCGGTCAAAGTATGGCTTCACTAGCCGATTTCACCGACATTGCAAATAATACGTATCTTGCTAAACACATTTTCAGGGAAAACTTTTCGATTTAAGGATCAATTTATTAATTTTTATTATACTGAATTTATTACATTATCACAGCCATTTCATATAGAACTAACGACTGCATATATTTGATGATTAAAATTATGCAGAATTATTATACTGAATTTATTACAATATCACAGCCAAAATGGCTGTGATAATGTAATAAATTCAGTATAATAATTCTGCATAATTTTAATCATCAAATACATGCAGTCGTTAGTTCTATATGAAATAATGTATTTCGGGAAAAATAAATGATTACTCCCTCACAGTATACTTAGCTAGATAAGTATGCTTAGCAATTTTCTACTTGAGGAATATGGTCACAGTGCATTCCCAGTGCATACCAATCTGGCCAAGTTCGCCTGTCGGTTATCTTGGACTCCAAAACATGCGCCTATTTTTGGTAATATACTTCGAACATATAATATGCGAAGATGAATTGCACACGTGTTCTTACACATTATCCGAGTATTTGCGAATGCACGTAGAATAATTTTGTGATCAACCCTTTCAACCCCACAGATCAATAAGCCAAAATGTGTAATACTATTTATTGTTTGCCCTAGTTTCTCGACCAAGGAAACTCGACCAATAAAAGCATAGCATTCGTCTCAATTAATCACATATTTGGACTATTTCTCCCAATATCTTCTAAATTTAATAATTAATTTTTGCAATACATTGAGAGGTATATTTAGATCCAGACGTCACGGCTTGTTGTCAGAAATGCACGTGTCACGTGTAATTGCCACTATGTTTTCTGGTTTGAGACCATTCAAGTAACAACAATGCAAACTCGCACGCACACATCGAAAAAGCACTGAAAATGTGACAGCCGGTAATTATAAATTACAATAAATCGAAATTGACCATTTGCATCCAAACTGGCCGCTAAAATTCAAGATGGCTGGCAAAACCCATGATAATCAATGGTTGAAATTTATAGAACATCGGAACATGCAGTTAGTTTCGTCAAAAACTGCTACCGAAATCTAAGATGGCCGCCAAAATTATAACAAGTTCACCCACCAACCCAACCCACCGCTAACACAATCAAACTATAGTTACATTGCAATACTTTGTAGTGTATATACATTATCTGGACGGCCAATGACACATATTGTGACAGCCTACATTCCATATATAAATCCAAGATGTACGCCGAATATCAAAACTTCTACACTTTACTCTATGATTTTCCTAAAACATGATATTTCAAGTAATTAACGACAATCACACATTGATGAACTAGGCCAAATATATTAAGTTGATAGCAGTATCAAAACCAGCTTTCATATGAATACGTAATGATGATACTTATATAAAATCAAGATGGCTGTCGCAATTAGTATTCCACGATGTATCAGTATTTGGTCTACCATTTTGAGTTTGTGTGTTTAATTGATCTCTTCTGAAATAAATGGTGTATTATCATACGGAGGAAAACATATTTGAATGTTGGTGTGTGAAAGCCAAACGAGTGTGTTGTATTTGACGCCCGTCGCGCTGGTAAATTGCTATAAAGTTGCCATGCATGTGTTTGATTAATCTGCGATATTATTAATAGCAGTATGATTTATCATCTGTTTGCAGCCAAATGTATAATTTATTATTGTAATTTCAGTGACATTGTGTACACATCAAATTGTTGTGCTAGTAGTTTAATGAATCTCGGCCATGATACAAGTTTCAGAATGACAGCTACGTGTAATGATGAACATGCTCCTCGCTACAATGTCAATATAAGGTTTGATCATGTCCAGCCGTGTGCAAACGTTTGCTGTGGCCCGAGGGAACTGTTTGAACCCCAAAACCGCAGGCCGCGGGTTCAAACAGTTCCCGAGGGCCACAGCAAACGTTTGCACACGGCTGGACATGATCAAACGTTATTGTTACATTTCCAACAAAAAACTGATGTAATTTTGAGTATTATATTCATTATTTTCAGTACTTTTATAAAATCGTCCCATTCACGTAGATAATTTTCGGTATGCTTGTGAAATGCGTTCAGTGAAAATAGAAAGTGAATTATATATTATATATACTTCGCTAACACTTATATGCGTATGAAGCTATGTATCTAATGTTTATATATCAGTGGTACGTAACAACGTTTACTGTTTGATTTAATTAAGGCAATATACTGGATGTCATATCGCCCAACTTATAGGTTGAAGCTCAGAAATAATACTATGAAGAGCATTTATTGTATGACTAACGGTAAATCACCGATTTATTAGTGAACTGTGAAAATATCATTTTAAGACGAGCTACTTTTAAAAAATCGGTGATAATTTACGGCATAGCTACCACGGCACGTGATAGCGACAAGAGGCAATTGCAGAGTCTGGCTCGTATTTAAAATATTTACCTATTATTATGCTCCATTATTAATAAATCTAGTTTCGTAGTAAATGTTCTGTTCTTTATCTGCAGCATGACGTACCAGGTGAATTTGCAAATCTTTCAACATATGTTAACAATTGTAGGAAAACATTCGCCGGAAAATCAGACAATCAGAATCTGTTATTTCATACCTCGTGACAGTGGCCATTCTGGGGGCCTTTTCACTAATCTTCGTACGACTAAAATGTTCGTAAGTGCAAAATTATGATTTCACATTAACAATGTTTTCTTGTAAACAGTTATTGTATTTACATTTATGCAGCATATGCAGCCTATGCTCAATACATGTAAATCCATCAGTTGATATTTCCAGACGATCCTAAATTTGCACTTACGAACATTTTAGTCATAAGAAGTTTAGTGAAACGGCCCCCTGGTCAGTTTCTTGAATTGCCTTACAAACGATACAATTTGGTGCAGTACAGTGATAGTGAATATATTCCTGTTGATAAATTCACAGGTGGAAGACTCGGACCTACGACAAAAAAATTGCCTATTAAAAAAATCCCATTACCCCACCCACAGAATCGGAGGCCGTCCGGCGTGGATTATCGGTCATATTTGACCAATAACTGATCGCCAGCTCAAACTACAGTCGTGGCCTCCGATTCTGTGTGATATTCTTTCTTACACGCAACTTTCGCTTTGGATGGGGTAATCAAAACGCGAATAACTCAATAAATGCTTGAAACAGCGATTTGAAGTGAGTATATTCACACACCTAATACCTTTATCGATTGCCAGAGACGTATTTCATACATTTAATCGATGTTTATTGTGTTTGTGCGAATCGGAAAAGAGAGGGTTCTTTCTATAATAGCCATATTCTTACCCACCTTTCTATAAATAGAAGATGGTAATGTACGAGACCAAGTGGGTGGAGTAATGTGTTTTTTTTAAATAGGCATTTGTTTGGTGTCATAGGTCCGAGTCTTCCACCTGTGGATAAATCATGTTACTCTCGTCAGTTATTTGAAATCCAGATCGACACGGAATTAATCACCATTTTTCTGTTCTCTGTTGAAAAAATTATTGCGCCATGGGGGCATGGCTTAAAATATCAAATCAATTAATAATATGTGAACTATAACTATTACATATGATCGCAATTTGTCCTTGGCCACAGAAATCCAGATAAGCTGCGTATTTGCGTAAATACCCAATTAAAATCGCCAAAAACCCAATTGAAATCAGAAGTAGCGAGTATCTAAAAGCAATAACAAATTTGTGGTACCTTTATCATGCTACAGAAAACAATAAACAGACCACAAATATAGCATATTTTTCTTATTTTCCATGAAAACACATCTTGGTATTTCATTAGAATTGTCTCCAAGAAGACAATGCTAATGAAATGCCAAGACATGTTTTCATTTCGAAGCTACCTATTCAATAATTGCTGTCTGTTGATGTGTAAACAGTAGTGTGATTTTATTTCACCCAATTCAAATATTGAAATACCCAATTGCTTCAGATATGATGGAGTGAAAATACTCAATTACTAATTATTTATCTGGAGCCCTGCTTGGCCATATACATACATGTACGTTGTCGCATTTACATGTCGACTTTCCATGTCCTAAGTTATGGTGGCATATATTTGCCTTCAAGATGTCGAGATGTTGACATAACTTATCGCAACATGTCTAGTTAAATATCACAACATGTCAACATTACGTGAAACTATGTCGACTTGTTGAGATAAATTATGTCGACATAACGTGATAAGCTATGACAACAAGTCGACACACCGTGATAGTTTAACACAACATGTCGACACAGCGTGATAAGTTAACGCAATATGCCGACATAATGTGATAGTTTATCTCAAAATGTCTAAATAATGTGATATTGTATCTCAACATGTCGACTTAACGTGATAAGATAACACAACATGCCGACACAACGTGGCAGTTTAACACATCATATCCACATAACGTGATAGTTTAACACAACAGGTCGACATAACGTGATATTACATCTCAACATGTCGACAAAGTTTCAAGGTATGTCGACTTGTCCTGATATTTATGTCGACATGTTGCGATAAATTATGTTAACATCTCCACATCTTGATGACAAATATATGCCACCATACTAAGCAGCTAATTGAGGAAATTCCATACTAAATTTAACTGAGCTGTTTTGGAAAAACAACAAACAGTGACGTCGTGATCAACACTTTGAACCACACAGACCATAACGCCGACATGTGCCAAGTATAAGTTAGATCACGGTTCGTCCGCATGTACGAGGAGATAATTATCGCTCGTACATGCGGACATACCTGATCTAACTTATTTATCACATGCTCATGCACATACCTTGCACATGAGCTGTGTTAATACAGAAACAACAACCGGAAATGTGTCAAAAATGTGATAATACTGTAAGGAGCCGCCTCATCTGGATATACAGTATATGTCGATATTGCTCAATTATAGAAACAAAAATGTGCATTTTCTCATAAAGAAACTAGTTCAAAAATTAGCACGGACAATCTAATGTTTGCTGTATATGGGTGAAAGGGTTTGCATGTGATACGAGAGATAAGTCCAGTAGCCTATTTCATCAACATTGCAAAGTTTACTTATGTAGCAAAGTATACTTTGAGGGAGAAATTTTCAATTTTGGGATAAATTTATTAATTTTTATTAACTGAATTTATTACATTATCACAGCCATTTTGGCTGTGATAATGTAATAAATTCAGTATAATAATTCTGCATACATTTAATCATCAAATATATGCAGTCGTTAGTTCTATATGAAATAATGCATTTCATGAAAAATAAATGATTACTCCCTCAAAGTATACTTTGCTAAAAAAGCATACTTTGCAATGTTGGTGAAATAGGCTACAGAGTCGCGTCAATATTAAAGAACCATCACTTCATAAATATGTGCAGAACGTCAGTTACGTCGTGAAGTGGCTGTCCACCCAAGGGAACAGTATATACCAGTCTATAAACCGTTTACTTGGAAGATCACACGTAATTTGCAAGTACGTTACAATTGGCCACTTAATGACATCAAACACAGAACTCCAGATAAGGTGCGTATTGACGTATTTTACGCACTTATTTTAGCAGAATACGCATTGATTATCAAACGTGGGAGTACACAATACTCACAGCAATTGAGAAAACGCATTGATTTTAAAATTGATTTGGAGAAAATACTGTAATATAGTTGAAAATTTACTTAGCTGATATTTTTATCATTTGTTCCTTATGTAATAAGGAAGAAAATCAAGAATCCATTTGTAAAATTAAATACAAATTGCATTTGAAATCAAGGGATACAATGCCCTTTAGACACAACGCTTATCTGGAGCTCTGAAACATACGGCCGGTTCCGTCAAGTCTAATGAACGATGATGAACCGGAAGTAGTTCTACGAGAAGTGACTCGCGATTTGCCCCATACTGATTAGCTTGACGAACCTTCCATATCCGGGTGTTTGAGCCCAAAGAAATTTTCCTCTTATTCTGAGCTCCCTGGACGATTGCATGTGATGAATTAGATCGGCTGTGACTGCTACGGAACCCCGCAGGGGACATGGTTTTTTTTATTAATTCGTTCCCACGAAATAACAATTCGTTCCCTCAATTGAACAATTCGTTCCATCGAATTAACAATTCGTTCCCACGAAATAACACTCGTACCCACGAAATAACAATTCGTTCCCATGAAATAACAATTCGTTTCTTTGAAGTAATAATTCGTTCCCACGAAATAACAATTCGTTCCCTCAATTTAACAATTAGTTCCCACGAATTAACAATTAACAATTCGTTCCCCACGATATAACAATTCTGTTCCCATGAAATAAAAATTGTTATATCGTGGGAACGAATTGTTATTTCGTGGGAACGAATTGTTACATTGAGGGAACGAATGGTTATTTCGTGGAAATGAATTAATAAAAAAGAATTCTACGTCCCATGCTGTGCTCCATAGAGTACAGTGTTAGTCGGTGATATTTGTTTGTCTACTTACTAAACAGGTACCAGTAGCCTATTTCATCAACATTACCCCAATACCATCTATTACATGTAGTATAGTCAGACCGACCAGTAGCCTATTTCATCAACATTGCAAAGTATACTTTAGTAGCAAAGTATACTTTGAGGGAGAAATTTTCAATTTTATGATAAATTTATTCATTTTTATTATACTGAATTTATTACATTATCACAGCCATTTAATGGCTGTGATAATGTAATAAATTCAGTATAATAATTCTGCATACTTTTAATCATGAAATATATGCATTTGTTAGTTCTATATGAAATAATGCATTTCAGGAAAAATAAATGATTACTCCCTCAAAGTATACTTTGCTAGTAAAGTATACTTTGCAATGTTGATGAAATAGGCTACAGTGCACGCTTCGGTGTGGTTGCGAACAGTAACTCTTGCAATATACTCCAAAGCTAGTTGCAAATAGTAACTATGGCAATTTACTCCCGTTCCGTCCGTAGCCAGTCTACGGACGGTACGGGAGTAAATTGCCATAGTTACTATTGGCAAATAGCTTTGGTGTTACAACAAGTCTTGGGAAAAGAACATGTATGGTTATGCGATAACACATGAATAGTCCATTCCGATATATAGGTCAATTCGGGATTGAAGTTTTGCAATCTACGCACAGATTTAGTTCATTAGGTGTAACTGTTGCACAAGCGATGCATGTTGCACGTGAACATGTCGTCATCTACAAGTCATACACCGTTGTTCCAAATCAGTTAGCTTAAACATACATATAACTGACGACAATTGGACCACCAATAGCATCGGTCGAGCTCAGCGATCGGTTATCGAGCGTACAGACACGGGAACGTACGGAGCCCCACAGGGGACATGGATATTTTTATTCGTTCCCTCAATTTAACAATTCGTTCCCTCGAATTAACACTTCGTTGCCACGATATAACAATTCGTTCCCTCGAAGTAACAATTCGTTCCCACGAATTAACAATTCGTTCTCGTGGGAACGAATTGTTATTTCCTATCGTGTGAGATTAATTCAGTACCCGGTTCTATTTTCGAGTGCAATCGTAAATGTGTCTGTGACTGGATACATGGGGTTTATGGGATCTGTGACCAGCGTTGTTCCTGATCAAATAGCGCTCTCCTGTAGCCTTATCACGATCTACGTCACCTGTTAGACGCATGGCGGGTGTTTCATTGACGGAATGGTGAACAATGCAGATCCCGATCAGACTGTGCGGATGCACATGCGGATCTGGGGCCCGTTTCACTAAACTTCGTACGACTAAAATGTTCGTAAGTGCAAAATTATGATAGTCTGTAAATATAAAATTAACAATGTTTTCTTGTAAACAATTATTGGATTTACATTTATTGAGCATAGGCTGCATATGCAGCCTATGCTCAATAAATTTAAATCCATCAATTGAAATTTCCAGATGATTCTAAATTTGCGCTTACGAACATTTTAGTCGTACGAAGTTTAGTGAAACGGGCCCCTGGATCTACGCTGGTCGCTAAACCCATAAGTCCCATTTATAAATAGCACACACTATAGTCTGATAACGATCTACATATTGCGTGTTAGACATGTTTCATTGATGGAAGGGCGAACACTGCAGAGCCATGTCAGACTGTGCGGATGCACAAGATGATTTGGATCTACACTGATCGTAAAGCTGAGAAGACCCATTTTTCCAGTCACAGCCACAAATGTGGGCCAACCGTATTATACAGTGGAACCTCTCTAAACCGGACATACTGGGAGGTTTAGAGGGGTTCCACAATCGATGACCAATTTGTGTCATTTTCAGTCATGAACCGACAGGACAATGCAATATATTACATATAAACCCATCTAAATGAAGCACAATGGGGTCCCCAGGGTGTCCTGTTTAAAGGGGCCCCACTGTAGTAGAACCACTAGGAAGGTACCATGATCGCTCTACAAAAATGGACATTCAGTCGTGCTACCAACTCCTACCGAGTAATGGAACATGACGGACAATGGGCACCGATTGCTGTCACAAAACAAAAACTATAAGTTTGTAACTGGGGCAACCATTATATGAAATAGTTTGTGTTTCATATATATAACGAGAATATAGTAATATATATATAATCTTTCAATTATACTTTATTTAAATACAAATTAAAAACCAATACAAACAAACTAAATGTAATACATACAGGTATGATAACAGGTAGAGCACATGTATGCAATCGACAAATGTAATAAAAAGTAATACATAAACCTAACACACATTTATAAATGTATCGATGAGGATTTAACCCTTTCACCCATAAGTAGCGTTAGCCTGGTGCAGATTTGAAGAAAGTTGACACCCTCAGGCATTTTGGGGTAGGTTGGATTACACAAACTTTTCCAAAGGATTTGAGTATGCTGAATCCAATGCTGGTGGATGTTTTTGCCTATCTTAATTTTTTGGTGCCAAAAATGGTGAAAAACAAAATGGCCGCCATAAAAATCTTAAAATTGTCATAACTTCTAGATGGGTGATGCTATCTTGGTCTATAAATATCTTGGTGTCTAATGCCATGTTTTGAAGGTCTACGGAGCTTCTGAACACATCAAAAGTTAGCTAATTGTAATATATAGGTTGAGAAATGGATGAAAGTCATAAATTTCTTTAGAAAATAACCATGGAAATGGATTGAAAATGGTATACGTTTGTCAAAACCATTGATTTATTATTATGAAAAGTAAAATACATAATTAGGCATTGGACACTGTCTCATGAATAAGGAATTAATGTATGTATTATTGATTGATTGATTGATTGATTAATGGTGTTTAACGGCCTGTCAACAGCTATGGTCATCTTAGGCCAGGTCAATGGGGTCGAATCCCATATGTCACCTGTTGTGTTGGGGGGGGGGGGGGTGGAAATCCCAAAATCAGAGCTGAGTGTTTACATCTAGATACACATACCCAGCCCTGAAATTAGAATATCCTGACCACACCAGAGTCACTTAGCCCCTCCCCTAACCACACCAGAGTCACGTAGCCCCTCCCCTAAGGGTAATATATTAGTACTAATCATACTACTCTTATAATGGGGGTACAACCAGATTCAACTCTGAAGTAACAGAAGCCAAAAATGTACCTGAGGGTCAAACCAAGTAGGTTGGGATTCCGCCCTTAATGTTACCCATCGCATGCTCCCAACCAACCGCCCCTCATACATGACCTAAGTGAAATATGGTTATGTACATACTGCGTCTATGAGAACCACATTATAGCAACATATCGTCGTGCATGTATATAACGACAGACAGACAGTTGCAAAACATAATGTCCCCTATGTTGTAGTGAATGAGATTACAGCTATAATCAAACTAAACCATTAGGTTCCCATTTACGTCCTATAGCGGAATCTAAGATCTGATGTATTGTCATTCATGCCTGTTCCTACACATTACATCGCTATCAGTACACTTGCATGCTCCAGTGCATGCAAGTTGTCCCTTCAAACATGTACAATTTCGCGATACACAACCCTTTGCACATCCACACTTCACTATTTCAATGTCTGCTTCTGGTATTGGAGTAAGCGACATAAGCTTGGGTGAGAGCTGACCATCGGCTGCCATTGCACAGCCCGTTGTTAGAGGCGATGGTAGCACAGACCTTGGATTGACTGAATGTGGAACTTTACTGCATCAGATGTGGGGGTTAATGCCTCTGGTGATTTGGATTTATAAAATAGTTTTACACGGGCCTCATCACAGCAACTTGCGTCTGGTTCATTATACAACTTGCAAACAAATTGTTCTACAGAGCGAATTGTCTCGTCAGTCAGTTCGCCTTTTCCTAGGTCAGTTAGAAGGTGATTGTCTATGGTGAACACTTTCCATGCAGTACTCTGACCGTGAGCAGATATATGAAACAGTATCACAACCTGTTATAGCATGAAAGGGGAGAAGTGTTTCCAAATCTGGTTCACAAAGTTATAACTTTTGCCTGATGTCGTGCACTGGGACATACTCTCATCCATAAGTATCAGCAGTTCAGTTTGTGGAAATGCGCGACTAGTAGAATCAATACATCGGTGTCTCGTGCTGAAACAACTATGCTTTCAGCATCGGCGTGCATACAATGCAGAATTATCCTTGTATCAGCCTCTTCATGCGTGGCTTGTAGGGTATGTGATCTACATTCAACTGTGAATGTGATGTCTGTACTTCATCCTCTCTGTGAAATCCACCAGCAACAGCGATTGTATTGTCTGCTGGGGCATTTGCAACTATGTAGTTGGACAGATAACATGCTAGATCTGCCTTGTTCACAGGCATGGCTATAAAGTCGGCCCAGTTGTTCGGAACAGGCACTGTCCCGTCTTCAATTACTCTCCTGATTAGCCTAGACTGCTTAGATCGTTTCTGCCTTTCTCCAGCCTTGATCGAAGTGTCTCTATAGCGATCAAATGTAACATAAATTCTGCTGTAGGCTCCTCCTATGTTTATGACATGCTCCATAAATGTATTGGCAAGTTCCGAACTCCTACAGGCTTTCCAAGTGCAAGAACGAGTGCTTGGCCATCAATGACAAGACACGATGATCCATCAATTGTGATCTCTGGTGGACATGTTATACCGTTTGTTAGAACGTCGGCCAAAGCAGATTTGTTACCTGTCCTGAGACTGCCATCCAGGTTGGCAAGTGACACTGGTACTTGCATCAACTCATGGTGAAGTATTTTATCCAGGTCCACCTGTCTACCAGCCTGGTAGGCAGTACTAAGACGCTGAAGGATGTTCCTGTCCACCTTCATTGTAGCCTCCTTGCTCTTGGTACATTTTTCAACTACATATAGTGGTGCGAATGTTTGCGCATTTGACTTGTGAAGAGTGTCTCTCAATTTATACTCGGATTGATCATTATCTGTCAGTCTTTCTGTCACAAACTTTGAAAGCTTGTCTTGGCCCAATGTCTGGGCATTAAGCAGAGACATTTGTATCTCTGTAGTCGCTAAATCTTTTGTAGCAATGTTGCGAAGTACGTGTGATGGTGATTCTGTGGCAACAAATCTAAACCTCCGGAGAACCGACACAAGTTTGCTTTCGTCTTCTGTGTCCCGATTCATTCTAGCTGGCATTGTTTCATTGTGAGTCATTTGATCATGTCCAACTAGATACATTTCCCTTGTTTGTGCTGCGATGCATGCCCTAAGGTTATACAACAGAGCCCATCTACTCAGTGCTGATGTGTTTTTCGCAATTCCTATAATTCCACCACCATTCTTTCCAATGTCATTGAGCCACTCTTGACTGTGATCAGGGTCTACCTGGTTGAACCTTTGGCTTGATCCCTTCACAACAAAATTTCCTTTCCCGAACTCAATTTTCACGTCAGTTGGTAACTGCTGCATTTCTGCCAGATAGATACAACCCCACCTGGCGTAGTTGGTGTGGTCATAGCGATGGAAAAATGGGAGCATCTGCCGGAAAGCACAGAGATGGAGCTCCCAGAGACCGTCTCGCTGGGCCCTGATAAACAGGAGTAGTATGCATACCATGTTCATGTACTGCCACCAGTATTGCAGGTTTGGGTCAGCTTTCAATACTGTCTATAAACGCGACTGTAAGACTACGGAATACCGTGGATGCCAGCCTAATTACAAGGGAGTCATAGTTGTTCGAGTCTTTTGATGATACAACACTTTCAATATCTTCCTTTAATCCCTGAGCATGCTCTTCGGTGTATGTTAACAACTGCGGTAGCAATATATTCCATAGGCATTGTAACGTTAACTTATGGCCGCGGACACCCTTGGCATTTTACTTCCCTGGCATAGTCTTTTCCGTTGAAATTGGTCCCAGTATTCCGCTTTCCACCCAGGCATCAGCCAGTCCAAAGTCTTGGGTGTGCTGACCCAAAATCTTCAATAAATTCATTGATATATGGAGGCCTCCTAATCGGGGAATCAGAACATCCTTGTACTGTGGAACATTCCATTTTAGCTCCATTAGTAATGGAAAGAGTGCCTGGTAAATTGTGATGACTGCATACTTTTGCTGAAGGGATTCTGCTACATAAAGAGCCTTTGGACAACTGTATTTAAAGTCCCCATATCATGAGCCGGTGCCTGAATAATGGCATGTATCCAATTGTCTTTTTTTCTGGATCAACACTACTATGTGTTTTGTTGAATGATGTCCATGTCGGTTTTGGCTGTTCATGTTGGCGGTGATAATGTAATACATTCAGTATAATAATTCTGCATACTTTTAATCATCAAATATATGCGGTTGTTAGTTCTATATGACATAATGCATTTCAGGAAAATATAAATGATTACTCCCTCAAAGTATACTTTGCTAGAAAAGAATACTTTGCAATGTTGGTGAAATAGGCTAAATAACAGGAGTACATCACTGCAATCCAAGCGACAACGCAATGGCTTTGACCGGCTGAGAAAAGGGACCATTCGACATGTGTCACCCGTGTAGAGCCAGATCATAATTTGTGTTCATCAGACATTGGTTGAACCTTTTATGCACGGTCACAAAGAATGTTGAATTGACGAAATTGCCCTGATCAGACTGCGATGGTCGCACACGTGTAGTGCACAGGTGGAAGACTCGGACCTATGACACCAACAAAATGCCTATTAAAAAAAATCCCATTACCCCACCCACTTGGTCTCGTACAGTACTATACGTTAATTCAAGGTGAGCATAAATAGCGCTATTATAGAAAGAGCCCTCTTTTTTCCGGCTCGCACAAACACAATAAACATCGATTAAATGTATGAAATATGTCTCTGGCAATCGATAAAGGTATTAGGTGTGTGAATATACTCACTTCAAATCGCTGTTTCAAGTCCGGCTGGATTATCGGTCATATTTGGCCGATAGCTGATCGCCAGCTCAAACTAAAGTCGTACACCATGATCATATTTTTAATAGGCATTTTTTTGGTGTCATAGGTCCGAGTCTTCCACCTGTGGTGTAGTGTAGCCTCAGTGAAAAGCTGAAGATTGTCTGCAGTCAATGCTTATACAGTATGTGGCTGTGACTGGATAAATGTGATTTATGGGTTTTGCGACCAGTGTAGATCCAGATCAGCCTGTGCATCCGCAAAGTCTGATCAGGAGTTGCAGTATTCATTACTCCATCAATACAGCTTCCGCCATGTTTGTAACAAGCAATATGTATCGGTTATTTGCCTTTTATGTGGAAATATGCCACTCGTTCCACAGCGTGTGATATTGCGCAATTTTGGGAGCGCAATATCATTGCGCGGCGGAACGAGTGGTATATATCAAATAACCTTTTTATTATATACGTACAACATTTTCAAGCTATATGCGCTTCAAAACATATAAACATTATACATAAAATAAACAAATTAGTGGTGATTTGCAAGGAACTATTTTGCGATGTGAAATAAATATCTGTATCAGGCTACAATAGTGTGATATTTAATCAGCAGCTATACATCAGGGGCCGTTTCACTAAACATCGTACGACTAAAATGATCCTAAGTGCAAATTTAGGATCGTCTTGAAATTTCAATTGATGGATTTACATTTATTGAGCATAGGCTGCATATGCAGCCTATGCTCAATAAATGTAAATCCACAAATTATTTACAAGAAAACATTGTTAATGTGAAATTTACAGACTATCATAATTTTGCACTTACGAACATTTTAGTCGTAAACGTTTAGTGAAACGGCCCACTGGTAACAAACCACACAAGTCTCATTTCTCCAGTGGCAGCCTCGTGCTTGCAACGAGTCCGTGTCTGTTACGGTGTACCTATACACCACCGCCAGGGCTAATCTTGCCAGTACGTTTCAATTATTTTATTTATTTCAAACTATTGTACTCGAAATCAAGCAACTTGACTGGTTGAACCTGAGCTGTGCTACAGCTCAGGCTCAACCAGTCAAGTTGCTTGATTGCTGCGAGTTAAGATTGCAAAAACATGTCCAGAAACCTTGACATTTGGGCAAGATTAACGCAGGCGGTTGTGTATAACATAAACGAGCTCATTGCATATGAGACACGCCATCTGATTTTGTACCTTCGGACATCTGCGTAATTTCATTAAATACGTTTACAAAATTTACAATATGTTCCGTAAATGGCGTCAAAAGTTAACAAAATTCTCAGAGTATAATTCCGCATGTACTCTGAAAGTTTTGTCAAATCTTGACTTTATTTATGAAAAATATTGTAAATTTTGTATTTAACCCTTTGAACCCGAAATCACGCTATAGCGGTTTATGCAAAAAGTGCAGATCCAGATGAGCCGGCTCGTAACGAGCCGTCTCATCAGGATCTGCACTTTTTGAAAGTAATTTTAATATTTCTTAGAACAAAAACACCCCCTTTTCATAAATGGACGAATCTGAAAATCATTTTGTGACCATTGGATTGGTCGGAACATTAGCATATCACAGTCCATTCCAGTTCCTTAGGGTTGAAAGGGTTAATGAAATTACGAAGATGTCCGAAGGTACAAACTCACATGGCATGTCTCATATATAAGTTGTATCGTTCAAAAATCTCCAACATTATTGTGTAACTTAACCCTTTCACCCCTAAGTAACTGAATGGGCTGCGATATGTTCGTTTTGCAACCAATCCAATCATCGCAAAATGATTTTCAGACTATTCCATTTATAAAAAGGGGATAGTTGTTTTTCTAAAAAAATATGTAATTTACTTTCAAACAGTGCAGATCCTGATGAGACGGCTCGTTACGAGCCGGCTCATCTGGATCTGCACTGTTTGCATAAACCGGGCTTTCGGTTTCAAAGGGTTAAACGGAACAGGCACCTTTAGAAACCGAAAAATGATGAAAAAATTTCCCTGCATCGTATAACCATTTTGATCATCACTTGTTCTGTATTCTCAAAACACGAAAAATAGTGCCCCGTGTACTAATCTAGCTAGAACACCTTCTTGCATAGTTCTGCATCCACGAACTCTGAAAGTAGAACGGTAAGCTATAGGCAGGAGACCGGAATATAGAGACTACCAGGCTCGGGTATTTTGATATATCAAGTTTATCAGGCTAGGAAACGCGTAGGAATTCCGAGCCATGCCGAGGAATTCCTACCGTTTCAGAGCCGAGCTTGACAAACTTGATATCAAAGGACAGTAGCCTGGTATTCTATTTATCAGGTAACGTTTTATGCTCGAAAATGACGATAAAAGACAATCGCAGTTTCAATTGTTAACGTTTAGAATGTGGGAAACGAAAATAGTCGTCTGCTGTTGTTTCATATTTTGCCTTTTTCTCAAAGCAAATATGGTTTGGCAGAACTTTAGAATCATTTTCATTGGAAATGATCCTAAAGTGCTGCGAAACTATGTGCTTGGTAATAAAAATGGAAACAACAGACGATTTATTTGTAATGGTTATAATTTAAAGAAACATAAGCATATACAATACAATGGAATTCTTTGTAAAATGACGATTTGAATATTAGACTTGTACGGAGCCCCGCAGGGGACGTATAATTCCTTTTATTATTAATTCGTTCCCACGAAATATCAATTCGTTCCCTCAATTTAACAATTCGTTCCCACGAAATAACAATTCGTTGACACGATATAACAATTAGTTCCCTCTAATTAACAATTCGATCCCACGAAATAACAATTCGTTCCCTCGAATTACCAATTCGTTCCCATGAAATAACAATTTGTTCCCTCGAATTGACAACTTGAATTCGTTCCCACGAATTAACAATTCCTTCCCACGAATTGTTATATCGTGAGAACGCATCGTTATATCGTGGGAACGAATTGTTATTTCGTGGGAACGAATTGTTAATTCGAGGGAAGGAATTGTTAATTCGTGGGAACGAATTGTTAAATTGAAGGAACGAATTGTTATTTCGTGGGAACAAAATGTTATTTCGTGGGAACGAATTAATAAAAAATAATTCTACCCCCTACCGGGCTCCGTAGACTTGTGCTAGACCACCCAACCAAAATGTTTCATTTGATCGAACTTAGGGAAACGTACATCAATCTACAAGGTGTATGATCACGTGGTACTAACAACAACAACAAGTACGGATTTTGTTGAAATATGGTGCATCAAACGCGTCTTGTTAAACAGCATTTGGTGGTCTCTGTATTTTCGCCCAAACTTCTGTCGTTTTTGCGAAGAATCGATTTCCGTGTCTCCGACACGGTAATCAATTCTTCGCGGAAATCGATTCTTCGCAAAAACGACATAAATCTGTGCCAAACTCATCAAAATCCGTTGCATATTAAGAAAAATATCAAATAATACTTACTTTGGAGTTGGCGACATTGTTGTTGTTGTAACCACGTGATCATGCCCCTTGAATCTATATTTAGACTAATTATAACGGTAATGTATCATGTGTTACACATGTGTCACACACTAACTTAGAATACGCACTTTCATCTGAGGAAGCAATTATATATGTAAATGAGTTTATTTCCTTTCCCGCTAATGGTTGGCGATGACGATTCACACCCACTCGTGAAATATACTCACAGACAAAAGAAACAGTACACTCCCGAAACAATGATTACAAAGTACAAGTAATATTTTACTTAAATGAAGTCGAAAGTTGACATAAAGTCGCCAATTTTGCACGTCATTTACGGAAAATCTCCCGTTTGTCATTTAAATTCGACTTACAAAGACGGTGCGTTTTCATTTGTCAATGAGCATAGAAAAGTTCCCACTTGATAAGGTATGTTCTCAAGTTTGATGCAGGTGTGTGATGGTGGTCATGAATTTATCATATAGTGGGGATGGATGACCATACAAGAAATGTAAAAATGTATCGAACTATCAAGAAATGTAATATAATATCATGATAATAGGAGTTATTTAGTCACGTGTTTATTATAGGAATGAATGGCCTTTTTGTGGAATTTATCGGGGTATAAACTTGGAAAAGTCGCGGGAACACTGGACGAAGGCCAAGTTTATATCCCCGATAAATTCCACAAAAAGGCCACTAATTCCTTATAATTCCAGCATTTGAAATAAATTCATCAAGAAAATGTGTTTATTTTCCGTTATCTTAAGAATTATTTTAACTGCGCCTCACGGTTACGGAAAGTAGTTCGGCGTGGGAGTTTACTGGGATATACATTTTGGACAGAGACTTGCTACGGGCCAATAAAATGTTAGGGAATTGTGTAAATATTTTTGTGCTGGAATTATCATGATATATTACATTAGTATCTTCCTTACATGGGTTCATGTGTCTTCGATTTTGTGATTGCCGGGTGAAATTCCGGCATGTTCTTTGAATCATTTATATGTCAGAGACAATATCATTAAGTTATACAGTGGAACTTCTATAAATCGGACACCAAGACTACACCCGTGATCTTATTTTTGATGAGCTTGTTGGTCATTTATCTCAGGTGATAATGTCCGTTCATGATCGCATAGCACACAACTGTAGTCCAGAATGATTAAATGCCTGATTTACAGTGAAACCTCTCTAAGCCGGACACCATGTCCGGTTTAGAGAGGTTTCACTGTATTATGAGAAAGTATACAAAGATATGTTACATGGTTTCATACATAATGTAGACGCATTTTTGGAGTTGTTAGAATGTTGAAAATTCGGCATTACAGAGCATGCGTATAAAGATCAGGGGGCCGTTTCACTAAGCTTCGTACGACTAAAATGTTCGTAAGTGCAAATTTAGGATCTTCTGGAAACTTCAATTGATGGATTTACATTTATTGAGCATAGGCTGCATATGCAGCCTATGCTCATTAAATGTAAATCCGTCAATTGTTTACAAGAAAAATTGTTTATTTGAAATTTACAGACTATCATAATTTTGCACTTTTTAGTGAAACGGCCCCCAGAGCTGTAATCCATTACACAGCCGCCTGCGTTAATCTTGCCCAGATTACCAACCTTTATGCAGATATATTGACAATGCTAACTCACAATCAAGCAGTTTGATTTTCTGAGCCTGAGCTGTAACACAGCGCAGGCTCAGTCAATCAAGCGGTTTGATTTCAACAATATTCAATTATTTTGAAACAAAAAGATTGACAAATATTGGCAAGATTAGCGCAGGCCGTGATGTACACACCATTATAGTCTATTTTGCCGTCATTGTTCACATCTGCCCGTGCTATAATGTCCTTTAGTTCAGCGTCAGAGAACGAGTCTCCTTTACCGCTCAATGCGTGCCGCAGTTCGTCAAACGTGATAAATCCGTCATGGTCCAGGTCCAACACTTTAAACGCCGTCTTCAAGCGCTCCTTTTCATAGTCCAGTTTTATCATACGTGTCTTCATCACTTTAAAGTATTCGTCAAAGTCGATGTATCCATCTTCTGTAATGATATAGTCAAGTAGTAATACATTTTATCCCGTTAACACAGTGCGTATGTGCCGTGAAACATTTTTGATATCCTGTCAATACGATTTGGAGGTGCAGCTGGGGTTATTCTTTGCATTTTAAAGCTTTTTGTAATGTTGACGGGATAAATAGAATAGTAGGTTAGTGCCGTGAATGGGAAAAATAACTGGCGCGGCACGGAAACGGGATCCCGTTTCCTAAGCCTTGCAAAATATGTTTTCCCATTCACGACACTAACCTACTATTCTCTGTATCTACATGATCTAATTAATTTGTTTACTTTTTGAAAATTCAGTCGAAACCCTAAGAAAAGTTGGCGTCGATAACATAGAGTACTCCGGATATTAGGAATGTATTCTGCCCTCCCAAGTCAAACTGCAGTATCTGTTAAACTGCAGTATCTGCACTATGATGCTATGCTATGCTATGCTATGCTGACCCTGTGCAATCATCCCCAGGGTCAGCATAGCATCATAGTGCAGATACAGCAGTTTAACAGATACTGCAGTTTGACTTGGGATGATTGCACAGGGCCAGCATAGCATCATAGTGCAGATATTGCAGTTTAACAGATACTGCAGTTTGACTTTGGATGATTGCACAGGGTCAGCATAGCATCATAGTGCAGATATTGCAGTTTAACAGATACTGCAGTTTGACTTTGGATGATTGCACAGGGTCAGCATAGCATCATAGTGCAGATATTGCAGTTTAACAGATACTGCAGTTTGACTTGGGAGGGCAGTATTAAACATCAATAACGGACACTTACAAAGAGAATAACATGCTGGTCATGTTTCTATTACGTATACCGGACATGGAAGGAAACATGAAGCAATTATGAGGTACGCCAAATAATTCCTATTGATTGTTCAGTAGCCTATTTCACCAACATTGCAAAGTATACTTTCCCAGCAAAGTATACTTTGAGGGAGAAATTTTCAATTTTAGGATAAATTTATTAATTTTTATTATACTGAATTTATTACATTATCACAGCCATTATGGCTGTGATAATGTAATAAATTCAGTATAATAATTCTGCATACTTTTAATCATCAAATATATGCAGTCGTTAGTTCTATATAAAATAATGCTTTTCGGGAAAAATAAATGATTTCTCCCTCAAAGTATACTTTGCTAGAAAAGTATACTTTGCAATTTTGATGAAATCGGCTACTGATCCGAGTCATGCGAGTCATCCTTCAATAGTGGCAGGCCACTTATTAATATCGGCCTACCACATTTATCAATGTTTCTGATCCACTATCTTTTTCACATGTCGGAATCGAAAATATACCATAATTCGTAGGAGAATAGCTGCAATTGGAGGAAATCTTCGTGATGATTCCTGATCCACTAATAATTCCAGCACAAAAATATTTACACAATTCCCTAACATTTGATTGGCCCGTAGCAAGTCTCTGTCCAAAATTTATATCCCAGTAAACTCCCACGCCGAACTACTTGCCGTAACCGTGAGGCGCAGTTAACATAATTCTTAAGAAAACGGAAAATAAACGCATTTTCTTGATGAATTTATTTCAAATGCTGGAATTATAAGGAATGAATGGCCTTTTTGTGGAATTTACCGGGGATATAAACTTGGAAAAGTCGCGGGAATACTGGACGAGGCCTTCCGGCCTTCGTCCAGTATTCCCGCGACTTTTCCAAGTTTATACCCCGATAAATTCCACAAAAAGGTCATTCATTCCTATATTGTTTTCCTATTATGTCTGACTGAAAAACATGTTCTTGCATTGTAGGAGAATATTCGCCACCGGAGGCGATTCTTGGGTGAAATATCAATACTGGCCTACGATTTTCGTCATGTTCCCTGATCAACGCTTTGTTTCATCCGATGTCTGAACATGGATGAGAGCAACATTCAGCAAACTAATTTAAAATCATCTTAAACATTGCAGATGCTCCCTATCCGCTTGCAAAGATATATTTGAGCAGATCAGACCGAATGCGAAACATTTTGAAATGTCACATCATGAAAACAAAGTCTGTAGTCAGCCTATTCGATATCGGATACGATTCTCGTGTGAAGGATTAACGTGGGCCTACCATTTTCGTCATGTTCCTTGATCAACTCCTCCACCTCTTGCAGTGTCGGGTTGAAGCCGGCCAGCCGGTATGAGCGGGTAAGCTCACGCTTCGATATCTTCCCGTCACCGTTCTCATCGATGACCGAGAACGAGTGTATGATCACTGAAAGGTGACAACAGTCCATTGATGGTGGTCAGTAGCCTATTTCACCAACATGGCAAAGTATACTTATCTAGCAAAGTATACTTTGAGGGAGAAATTTTCAATTTTAGGATAAGTTTATTAATGTTTATTATACTGAATTTATTACATTCAGCCATTTTGGCTGTGGTAATGTAATAAATTCAGTATAATAATTCTGCATACGTTGAATCATCAAATGTATGCAGTGATTGGTTCTATATGAAATGATGCATTTTGTAAAAATAAATGATTACTCCCTCAAAGTATACTTTGCTAGATAAGTATACTTTGCAATTTTGATGAAATCGGCTACTGGTTAGTGTAAGTGTTAGTGTAGGAGAACGAGTGCATGGTCACTGAAAGGTGACAACAGTCCATTTATGGTGGTCGGGTTGGTGTAAGTGTTGGTGTAAGTGTTAGTGTAGGAGAACGAGTGTATGATCACTGACAGTTGACAATAGTCCATTTATGGTGGCCAGGTTAGTGTAAGTGCTGGTGTAAGTGTTGGTGTAGGAGAACGAGTGTATGATCACTGAAAGACGACAACAGTACATTTATGGTGGTCAGGTTAGTGTAAGTGTTGGTGTAAGTGTTAGTGTAGGAGAACGAGTGTATGATCACTGAAAGACGACAACAGTACATTTATGGTGGTCAGGTTAGTGTAAGTGTTGGTGTAAGTGTTAGTGTAGGAGAACGAGTGTATGATCACTGAAAGGCCACAACAGTCCATTTATGGTGGTCGGGTTAGTGTAAGTGTTGGTGTAAGTGTTAGTGTAGGAGAACGAGTGTATGATCACTGAAAGGTGACAACAGTCCATTTATGGTGGTCAGGTTAGTATAAGTGTTGGTGTAAGTGTTAGTGTAGGAGAACGAGTGTATGATCACTGAAATGTGACAACAGTCCATGTATGGTGGTCAGGTTAGTGTAAGTGTTGGTGTAAGTGTTAGTGTAGGAGCATGAGTGTATGATCAATGAAAGACGACAACAGTACATTTATGGGTGGTCAGGTTAGTGTAAGTGTTGGTGTAAGTGTTAGTGTAGGAGAACGAGTGTATGATCACTGAAAGACGACAACAGTACATTTATGGTGGTCGGGTTGTGTAAGTGTTTGTGCAAGTGTTAGTGTAGGAGAACGAGTGTATGATCACTGAAAGGTGACAACAGTCCATTTATGGTGGTCAGGTTAGTGTATATGTTGATTTAAGTGTTAGTGTAGGAGAACGAGTGTATGATCACTGAAAGGTGACAACAGTACATTGATGGTAGTCAGGTTAATGTAAGTGATGGTGTAAGCGTTAGTGTAGGAGAACAAGTGTATGATCACTGAAATGTGACAACAGTCCATTTATGGTGGTCAGGTTAGTGTAAGTGTTGGTGTAAGTGTTAGTGTAGGAGAACGAGTGTATGATTGTTGGTGCAAGTGTTAGTGTAGGAGAACGAGTGTATGATCACTGAAAGGTGACAACAGTACATTGATGGTAGTCAGGTTAGTGTAAGTGTTGGTGTAAGTGTTAGTGTAGGAGAACAAGTGTATGATCACTGAAAGGTGACAACAGTCCATTTATGGTGGTCAGGTTAATGTAAGTGTTGGTGTAAGTGTTAATGTAGGAGAACGAGTGTATGATCACTGAAAGGTGACAACAGTCCATTTATGGTGGTCGGGTTGGTGTAAGTGTTGGTGTAAGTGTTATTGTAGGAGAACGAGTGTATGGTCACTGAAAGGTGACAACAGTCCATTTATGGTGGTCGGGTTGGTGTAAGTGTTGGTGTAAGTGTTATTGTAGGAGAACGAGTGTATGATCACTGAAAGGTGACAACAGTCCATTTATGGTGGTCAGGTTAGTACAAGTGTTGGTGCAAGTGTTAGTGTAGGAGAACGAGTGTATGATCACTGAAAGGTGACAACAGTACATTGATGGTAGTCAGGTTAGTGTAAGTGTTGGTGTAAGCGTTAGTGTAGGAGAACGAGTGTATGATCACTGAAAAGTGACAACAGTCCATTTATGGTGGTCAGGTTAGTGTAAGTGTTGGTGTAAGTGTTAGTGTAGGTGAACGAGTGTATGATTGTTGGTGCAAGTGTTAGTGTAGGAGAACGAGTGTATGATCACTGAAAGGTGACAACAGTACATTGATGGTAGTCAGGTTAGTGTAAGTGTTGGTGTAAGTGTTAGTGTAGGAGAACAAGTGTATGATCACTGAAAGGTGACAACAGTCCATTTATGGTGGTCAGGTTAATGTAAGTGTTTGTGTAAGTGTTAATGTAGGAGAACGAGTGTATGATCACTGAAAGGTGACAACAGTACATTGATGGTAGTCAGGTTAATGTAAGTGATGGTGTAAGCGTTAGTGTAGGAGAACAAGTGTATGATCACTGAAAGGTGACAACAGTCCATTTATGGTGGTCAGGTTAGTGTAAGTGTTGGTGTAAGTGTTAGTGTAGGTGAACGAGTGTATGATTGTTGGTGCAAGTGTTAGTGTAGGAGAACGAGTTTATGATCACTGAAAGGTGACAACAGTACATTGATGGTAGTCAGGTTAGTGTAAGTGTTGGTGTAAGTGTTAGTGTAGGAGAACAAGTGTATGATCACTGAAAGGTGACAACAGTCCATTTATGGTGGTCAGGTTAATGTAAGTGTTTGTGTAAGTGTTAATGTAGGAGAACGAGTGTATGATCACTGAAAGGTGACAACAGTCCATTTATGGTGGTCGGGTTGGTGTAAGTGTTGGTGTAAGTGTTATTGTAGGAGAACGAGTGTATGATCACTGAAAGGTGACAACAGTCCATTTATGGTGGTCAGGTTAGTACAAGTGTTGGTGCAAGTGTTAGTGTAGGAGAACGAGTGTATGATCACTGAAAGGTGACAACAGTACATTGATGGTAGTCAGGTTAGTGTAAGTGTTGGTGTAAGTGTTAGTGTAGGAGAACAAGTGTATGATCACTGAAAAGTGACAACAGTCCATTTATGGTGGTCAGGTTAGTTTAAGTGTTGGTGTAAGTGTTAGTGTAGGAGAACGAGTGTATGATCACTGAAAGGTGACAACAGTCCATTTATGGTGGTCAGGTTAGTGTAAGTGTTGGTGTAAGTGTTAGTGTAGGGGAACTAGTGCATGATCACTGAAAGGCGACAAAAGGCCATTGACAATGTTCTGGCTGTTATAAGGTTTGACAGTGTGCAGCCGTGGGTAAACGTTTGTAGTTGCACGAGGGAACTGTGTGCACCCCAAGGCCGTTACAGCAGTTCCCGAGTGCCACGTTTACCCACAGCTGGACATGGTCGAATGTTATTGTTACATTCCCGTCGGAAATATCATGCAATTTGAGCATATATGCAGTAATTTCGGTACTATGATAACACAATCCATTCAAACAGCTGATTTACAAATACATATTCCGGGGCCGCAGTATACATCGCGTGATACAGGTGCCCCATCCTCCGCATCAAATTTAAAATTTCATAGCGACCGTTGTGAGCTGGTCTGGTGACGTAATTGCGCGTTGTATTTTAAAATGTGTAAACAAATACTTTTATACACATTTATTTAGTTCAGCTACTTTACATCATGTGGTTGTGTCCCAAATTAAAAGAAAAACGCTCTGGACACAAGTTTCAAAGGATCCAGGACCTGGCAAATGCAGTCAATTCAGAGATGCGCAGAATACCAAAATATGACGACTGCGCAGCGCGTGACATGCGATTATTTCTGGTGAAAAGGTATGCACACCAAAGAGAGAAGTAATATGACAGAATGTGAAAGTTCTATAAATGTGATCGTGTTAGTTTTTTTAAATAAACCCTTGTTGTCAAAATATAATGAACGCCCCTCGTAGTAACGTCATGAGACACATGTATTACGTCGGTTTTGCATTGGCCCCATAATGAGCATTATCTACTGCCATGGTAAAATAGCACGCACTGTACGTTTGAACACGGATGTGAGAGATGTCAAACAACGGCAGTCATGTAACAACATCAATTTTAGTGTAAGTGTTAGTGTACGAATAATTATGTAGTTGATTTAAACAAAAACAATGTTATCGAATTAGTGTTATATGCATACAGTTACATGGTGAATAAGTTTGTGAGACATGCATTGCAAAACCATAAGGTGTGTTCTGGAATTACTAAAATGAATATAGAGGAAACAAAACAACGATGAAAATAATACAAATTGCCATACTACTGGGTACTGCACACCGACTAATCATGATACTGCAACACATGAGATGCATAATAAACAACTGTGAATGTGTAGCTGATGCACGTCGAGCAGGTAGCGTTATTATTATCTTTGCATCCGGGAATTATGACAGAGCGGACAATATCTGCCAGTTTGTTGGCGTTGAATGTGGTTAGTTGAACATCAGCTGATTGATTGAAAATCATGGCGGGTCACATATTGCACGTTCTTCAGACTTGGCAGAGTTGCAGCAAGCTGACATATACAGTCAGAATGGGCGATGTCGGACTACACTGATTTTATATGTCGAGTATGCAGGTATACATTGTATGGATTATGTTCTGTGTTCTGTGTTCTGTGAACGAGAAGAACCTTGTGATTAAATACAATTAACTAATAAAATTGAACTGAAAAAAAGAAATCGTGTCTTTGAGATACCTTTTACTTGATCTTCGGTCAGGTTCGGGTCTTTCGACAAACAGTTGTCCAGCTTCCTGAAACGATTCAAATGAAGCTAAACACCGGAACACAATGACAATTACATGGCAAATAGGATTTGGGAAAGTCTTGCTCAGTCTAAGTCATCTTAAGAACTCAAGTAAATAATAGAGGAGAAACTACCAGATGTGGACAACGTAGGCGATGGAATTAATTATAATAGTTTATATTATATGGCGGTCATCTGGAATTCATAAAATTGCTCACTAGCTCGTATAGAACATTCAGCACCACAGTGGCTCGTATTATACATCTTGCTAACATACGAGGGACGTATATAATGATATACATTTACTCGCATGTTTAATTCATTACATTTTGGACAGATGACGGTGTATGTGACGTAGTTATTAACCAATTTCAAAGATGTTATAGTCTAGTCTCGATGCTTAAAAAACGGATGACCATTTACGGTATGTTACAAGTTAATTGATGTTCAAGACCATATTGTAATATGTAGGTCAAGGTCACTCTTTTACGTTTCGCCGTAACTCTATGCACTTTCCCGGTGACTATTGGTCAATTTATGTGCTAAACAAACTGCACTGTAAGGGATACTGAGTAGTGTTATTTCTCACATATTTAATGTCAATTGGAGGTCACAGCCAGACAGTACCCTCAAGGTGAATGTCATTTTTGCTCGTTTCTTTTTTACGGGTTATTTAATGGGTTGTTTGAAGGTTTAGCCACACTATATAAACTGACAATGATACGCGATATAACAGTAGTATAGTGAAGAAAGTAATCCTGATATGTATGACATGTCCATGTAGACACTATTTGCTTGCAGAACCTGGTCAATTGATGTACTAATCTACTTCACAGGCATGCTCATGTACCGTTTACATACTTTTAAGCATATTATTTGGGGGTTATGTTTTAATTCGGATCATGTTTGTCATGTGAGGTAGTTTCAATTCCAGACGCTGACTTTTTGGGCTACCACCACGGTGATCACGGGAGAAATATCTTATCTTTCTGAGCGATAATTAAACCTATATTTTAATTGGTGAATATCCATAGCAGGATGAGGGCAGGTTATTGGAAAATAGTTCACACAACATTCATTCGAAAAATGGAAGTAGCAGAAAATAGGAAAAATCAATGGTGGTGGACAATCAATTACTGTCTGTTTCATGAAAGCTGCCCAAATTTTACGGTTATATAAATTATGCAAAAACATATATTTTTTTCGAGAACATTAAATTTTAGCAAAATTTAAGAATGCGTTTTATTTTTATTTCGTGAAATTTAGTCCAATATTGATTTTATAACAAAAATACAATTTCCCCCTGTTAAATCCCCATAGGAATCTTTACAGAGTGAAGATGTCTAATGGGGATTTAACATGGGGAAATTTTTCTAATTTCAGAAATAGTTGGCCGATTTTCAAAATTTCTTTTTTGTTTTCTTAGTTAGATCATTTCCAATCTATCTAGCCCGGTATCGGAAGCAATTTCCAATTTTGTTTGACTGCTCACTCAGCTTCCCATAGAGAAATCAATTTTTCGTAGTAAAATCAACATTTGACCAAATTTTACGAAATAAAAAGCAGGCTCATTCTTAAATTTTGATAAAATTTAATATTATCGAAAAAAATACTGTTTTTGCATTGTTTATATGGCCGTAACATTTGGGCAAGTTTCGTGAAACAGACAGTAGGCCCATATAGTGCAATTAGCTCTCTGGGGAATAATTAGTTCAGGGATATGATTTATTTTTAAATTTCGATACAGCAGCAAGATAGCATTCACATCAACATAAACTAGCCACAAAATGCCGCGTCGCGGAAATAAATGCTCGTTAGGCTTCACTTCACTTCACAATCTGCCCAAATTTTACGGCTATATAAACAATGCAAAAACAATATTTGTTTCGATATTATTAAATTAAAGGAAAATTTAAGCCTTCTTTGTATTTCGTTAAATTTGGTCAAATATTGATTTTATTGCGAAAAAACAATTTTCCCATGTTAAATCCCCATAGACATCTTCACAGAGTGAGTGAAGATGTCTATGGGGATTTAACATGGGGATTTTTTTGGAATTTCAGAAATACTGGACAGATTTTCAAAATTTAACTTTTGTTTTCTTAGTTAGATCATTTCCAAGCTATTCAGCCAGGTTTCGGAGACAATTTCCAAAATGTTTCGTTTTCTGACTCCTCCCTCAACTCCTCTAGCTCCTTTTCCCCCATGTTAAATTCCCATAGACATATCAAGTTTTCGTAATAAAATCAATATTTGACCAAATTTCACGAAATAAAAAGAAGGCCCATTCTTAAATTTTGATAAAATTTAATATTACGGAAAAAAATTCTGCTTTTGCATTGTTTATTTGGCCGTAACATTTGGGCAGGATTCGTGAAACAGACAGTAACTGCAAAAGCAGGTTAAACGCCTGTTGCACATAATCATGATAGGTGTATCTGGCTGCACTGGGCAATCAGATCAAATACATATTTGCCCATGACCTTTATCACTATGCTCGTATTGCATGTATGCCGTTGCATCCAGCACAAGTGACACAGTTGGAAAAGACAGACTCGGCTACGTGGAATTAACTGAAGAATGGAAATTTCTGAATCGCCCTTCACTGCACTGTTTGCAGGTGATGCATTGGAACAAAAGAGTTTAACGATACAAGTCTTCCATTCAATCATTAGGCGAACATCAGCAATTATCTGGTGACATTTCCTGGCGCTCAACCAGAAACACACTTAAGTTGAGATATTCCATCGATGTGCATTGCGAAGTCAACCCGTTCATCTTAGGAACACCACTGAAGAGCATCGTTTCATCTGTTCCGATACCAGACTCTGCCAAAGATGACACACATAGACGGAATGAAGGGATCGAGGGCAAAAAGTAGTTTGTCCAGGAGCTTCTGCTACCTGACTCACAAAATCCTGTGGGGGACTCAATGAAGACACGAAGATCAAGACCTTCAGTAACTGGATGGCAAAGACGCAGATACGCATAGCAGACAATGCCAATGAGCTCCGAGAAGAGGCAGCTTCTTGTCCGTTTTCTTGTCATCTCACAGTCACGCCCAGAGCCAGTTCCCCGTCCGGTAGCCACAATTGGTGATTGCAAGATGTCAACCACACCGAGGTCACTGTTTGCTACAGACGGGTCGTTCCTCATTCCAACAGACAAAGCATCAAGTATACATGCTATCGAGGAATTTAGACTAACTGTTACATCCCTCGATCAGAATATTATAAGAGATATAGCAATACCTATATAAACCGATGTATCTCACCCAATGAATCATCATTACACGCATATTGGGGAGGCAAGTTTGTAAGGATCTCTCGAAGAATTGCTTTCACTCATACCTATCATTGGCGAATACTGGTCCCATCGTCTCTGCATTCCAACATATGGGTGAAGGGATGTTTGAAAACCGTGTGTTGGTGGATGGTTAGTTGCCAATAGCCATGCAGCCAATCGAGAGAGGTTTACTTGTTCGCATATAGTTCCAATGGCCCAACCACTGCGTTGGGAATTCTGTCAGTCACTGAATCTTGAGGGAGAAAAGCTTCCACCGACAATATCAACTCTGATGCCCAATTAATTACGTACACGCTTTGTATCGATGAGGGACAAAAGCCATGCAACACCTCATACATGCATGCCGCAGCTGGAGAAGAATAAATGGATGCTTCGGGGAGAAATATATTTCCCAATTCGGTATCTCTACAAGTCAGCTCCAGTCGATACCCTTGAGTTGATCAAATGTGGTTAACAACATCCTGCAAATAGCACTACTCCTACAAAAAGAACAAACTCCCCTGTTGTACAGCGTTATTTAGTGCCATAACCTTGATTTTAACAATATTTCAGACTACATAATATTGGAAGATGAAGATGATACTGTATAATGGTCAGATATACACCAAGCATGTTTTGAATTGTGGTCGAATGTATCATTGACTGGCAATATTGGCTAGTCTTTCACAGGAATGAACAAGTGCAATAAAGCCGCGTCTGTGCATTTATTTCTGGTTATCGTGTTCCGGGATTGGAATGTTTCTTGAAAATGTCTTCAATCTGATAACAATGTACTACTCATTGCTAATCAGACTGTGCATGGTCCTGATGTTGGCTTTCATATTCCCTTGATGTTTTTCTTTTATTCGGGTACATTATGTCCTCTCCTGTGCGACACTACTATACTATTATGTCGCAACGAGTGACATGAAACACGATGCAATAAATATCCATGTCTGTTATATGTGTACGATAAGTACAACTTATTAATGTAATTGCTTCGATTCAATTGAGCCAAGTTGCAGTGAGGTTGCAGTGACGAAAATAGTTAATATGTATGTGAAGTTGCAAGGTGATGATTAGACGCTGCACTAGCCATATTCTACAGCTAAAGTGTATGGATTATATACACAAACCGTGCCTTATAATGGCTCTTGAACAAAACAGCATTGTTAAGTATTATGGTATGTTTAAATATATTGATATAGACTGTGTTTTTCGACATTCATTCTATTCTATTCGTAAATACATAAGTTACAATTTCATGCTAGTGATTTCAATGAAAATGAAAGAGCATATTTGGAAAACAATACAGAAATACCTTGGTATAATGGACACTAATGTATAACTATCATATGGTTGGACCAAACGGTACTATGTGGCCATCGTTCTATGTTTTGACCTTACATTTAATCATTTATACACATAGTATAATGGTCGACCATGTTTGACAATCATAAAGTAGACATTTGTAATTTGATCAGTAATGTCAGCGACTTACAGGGGCCCGTTTCACTACACTTCGTACGACTAAAATGTTCGTAAGTGCAAAAGTATGATAGTCTGTAAATATCACATTAACAACGTTTTCTTGTAAACAATTATTGGATTTACATTTAGTGAGCATAGGCTGCATATGCAGCCTATGCTCAATAAATGTAAATCCATGAATTGAAATTCATCTCAGTATTTGCACTTACGAACATCTTAGTCGTACGAAGTTTAGTGAAACGGGCCCCGGATGGGTGTGTCGAAATGTAAATATTCAAACATTGGCATTGCCTCTAACTGTTTACCTTGGTGCCTAATCTTGGTAAAAATAGTTTAAATGATCTTGCTGTTTTCAATCATAAGGCATACTCGGAATACAATGCAAATTTACTAATACACATCAGAACTATCTATCGCTATTTGCCTTAGGTAAACATGTTGACATTGACCTTGAGATTAGACCATGCCATTGACATACAATCTATTTTATATTAATCACAAATGGTCAGGTATACATGTACTTGTGATCTCTGGCATAGAAATTAACATTATTGCACTGGGACAAATATTTTCTTATACAGTAGAACCTCTCTAAAAAGGACACCCAGAAAGATTTGTATTCTGAATTATGGTGTGTTTAGTTTAGAGTTATCTATTATGTTAATGCATATTCGTGTTCTCAAAGCACACACTCATTTATTGGAGTGCTTATTTGTCTGCTTTACAATGGAACATATCTAAGGCGCCAGGGGACCTCCCAGGGTGTCCGGTTTAGAGAGGTTCCACTGTATATGTCAATATATGTGCCTTTAACCACATTTTGGCGGCCATCTTGGAGTTTTACATTCCATGGGTAGGAAAAATTGTTATCTGAACTGTTTGCACTGTCGACACCCTAACGAACTGAAATCAACCCCGAACTCAATTTGGGCACTTAATTCATACGGAATGACACGAGCAACCCCACTACATGTAGTATAGCTTTAACTTATTTGCTCTTACCCGAGTCACGTAGATTAGTTATATTTGGTTCTACATTCAGCCTCCAATGGGGCTTATGGGTTTTGCGACCAGTGTAGATCCAGATCAGCCTGTGCGGATGCATCCGCACAGGCTGATCTGGATCTACACTGTTCCCCATTCCACCAATGAAACACCGTTAAGCTTCTAACCAGCAATATTGATCGTTATCAGGCCACAAGAGTGTGCAATCAGGAGCTACATAGGTAACGAATCTTATAAGCCCATTTTCTCTAGTCACATCTAGTCACAATTTAGAAGCCCCACAGCGTACAAATCTGATTTATCCCGTCAACACAGTGCGTATGTGCCGTGAAACACGGTGCCGTGAAACATTTTTGATATCCAGTCAATACTATTTTTGCATTTTACAGCCATGTGTAGGTGTTGACGGGATAAATAGAATAGTAGGTTAGTGCCGTGAATGGGAAAACATATCTGGCGCGGCACGGAAACGGGATGTGCTCGGCAGAGCCTCGCCCATCCCGTTTCCTGAGCCTTGCCAGATATTTTTCCCATTCCAAAAGGGCGCTCATTTTGTGGTTCGACACCAGTGCTACGTTTTCGCTCCGTATCAGTTAACTCGCACACATACTGGAACGGACCTACATGATCCCAAGGCTAACACAATACACGGTATGATGCCTGTTCCCAGCGTAGTCAGTTCAGTTTATATTCTGGTGAGACTGAGAATGCGGCGACACTGGTGACAATGGTGGTTCACGTCATCAGTAGATGGCCAATCATATATAATATATATTATGTTAACTCGGCATTAAAATGGCTTCACAATAGGATATTAAAAAAAGTAATTAAACGAACATGTATCGGAGTCGACATATTGCTTTTTTTTTGTTGCACAATCATATATGTTTTTATAAACATAATACAGATATTGGAATTTGGTACATTATGTATTAGAAAATAATATTTTAGATAAATATAGTATGAAGAAGATAGTAATGTACAACTGAAGACTATGTCTCTCCTTGTAATAATAGACAGTAACCAGTTTAGTTATAGTTACCATCATTGCTCTAATCGTGTAGACAATGTACTTGATTGACATTTTGTGCCACATTGTATAGGAAATACCAACTTCAATGAATAGGTAGATAAAATAATGGGGCTAGCTCTACCATGGACGTAGCCCCTTTAATTTTGTTTCATTTACACATTCAGATGTTACAGTGAAACCTCTCTAAACCGGACACTCTGGGAGGTCCCCAGGGTGTCCGGATTAGAGAGGTTTCACTAAAAGTCAACACTTTGATCCAAGACGTGCGTCTATGTGCTCTGCATGTGTACGGACATCATATGTAGTGATACATTACGTTGAAACCCATCACAATTGAACCCATTGATGCTACTGGGGAGTCTGGTGTAGAGAGGTTCCACTGTATTTATATGTTAAGGTTGATTTATTAGCATCATTATGCTAATAGATAAATTTCAAACAATTCAAACAGTCATGCTACTGTTTCGTTTTCGGTTATTTTATACCATTGACAAGTTACATGCGTTTTAATTAGAACGTGCAATATCTAAAGTCATTCCTGCCTTGTTTCAGCCACAGTCGGCATCGCGTTATATAGTATACACTACTGCTTGCGCTAATCTTGCCAATACTGGTCAAGTTAAGTACTTCAAAATACTGGAATATTCTGCTTGAAATCAAGCAGTTTGATTGTCTGGGCCTGAGCTGTGCTACAGCTCAGGCTCAGACAATCAAATTACTTGATTGAGATTTGGTCGCAATCAATGGCCACTAGATGTTAAGTACTTCAAAATACTTGAATGTTTGATTGTCTGAGCCTGAGCTGTGCTACAGATAAGGCTCAGACAATCAAATTGCTTGATTGACATTTGGTCGCAATCAATGGCCACTAGATGTTAAGTACTTCAAAATGCTTCAATATTCTGCTTGAAATCAAACAGTTTGATTGTCTGAGCCTGAGCTGTGCTACAGCTCAGGCTCAGACAATCAAATTACTTGATTGAGATTTGGTCGCAATCAATGGCCACTAGATGTTAAGTACTTCACAATACTTTAATATTCTGCTTGAAATCAAGCAGTTTGATTGTCTTAGCCTGAGCTGAGCGACGTAAAGATACGGCGGGGTGGCCGGATTAGCTTAGTAGGTAGAGCGTCGGACTGCGGATCGGGAAACCCCGGGTTCGATTCCCACATCGACCAGCTTAATGGCCGATTCGGAGTGTCCTTGGGCAAGACAACTTCGTGCTAGCCTAGTCCTATCGGACTACACGATTTAAACGATTATCATTTCTTTTAACGTCGTTTAAATGTCGTTTTCACATCGTTTCACATATTGTTCGTGTCTTCAATAAGAAAAACATGTTTTCGTCGGTTTAAACGTGCTACGTTTAAACCAACGAAAACATCGTTTTCTAATGTCACGTTTAAACCAACGAAAATATCGTTTCTAATTAAAACATAAAAACGATGTGTAAACGATTGGCAATTGTTCGTTTTTGTAACCAGGAACCAATCCGGGCTGTACAGGGGGCCGTTTCACTACACTTCGTACGACTAAAATATTATAGGAATGAATGGCCTTTTTGTGGAATTTATCGGGGTATAAACTTGGAAAAGTCGCGGGAATACTGGACGAAGGCCGGAAGGCCTCGTCCAGTATTCCGCGATTTTCCCGCGACTTTTCCAAGTTTATATCCCCGATAAATTCCACAAAAAGGCCATTCATTCCTTATAATTCCAGCATTTGAAATAAATTCATCAAGAAAATGTGCTTATTTTCCGTTTTCTTAAGAATTATTTTAACTGCGCCTCACGGTTACGGAAAATAGTTCGGCGTGGGAGTTTACTGGGATATAAATTTTGGACAGAGACTTGCTACGGGCCAATCAAATGTTAGGGAATTGTGTAAATATTTTTGTGCTGGAATTATTCGTAAGTGAAACTGAATGACAGTCTGTAAATTTCACATTCATTAACAATGTTTTCGTGTAAACAGTTACTGTATTTACATTTATTCAGCATATGCAGCCTATGTTCAATAAATGTAAATACATCCATTGAACTTTCCAGACCACCCTAAATTTGCACATTTTAGTCGTACGAAGTTTAGTGAAACGGGCCCCTGATTTCAAAATACCTTTGGTACATGGAGTTGCTTCGAGGACGAAATCCATTTGTACTGTGTACTTCCAACGACATCGTCGACAAAGAATTAGCACAATCACTTACAGTCGAGTTCGATACAATGTATATTGCTCAGGCAGTATCGGTATGAATATTATCAAACATATATAACATGGGCAATACATGTACGCGTATTTGCACGTCGTCTAATGACAATAGGCATTTGCTGAACGTAAACAAAAATATACCAGTGAAAACAATACACATAGCCATTGCCATAAATCAAGATAAATTTACCAGATATAAGTTGATCTATCGCGACTAAGGGCGTTTAAGACGTGGATAATGTTACACACCTAAACCTAATCTGGTCGGATCTATATAAGATCATTGGAGACAGTATGTCTACTGTCAATAAGGACACTTTTGACCATCGCTGACTGGCCACATTGACATTTGGTATATATACTAAATATTACAGCCAAGTGTCCACCGGGTATGGAAGGTCTTCGAGCCATTTCCCACCCTTAAATATAAGAAATTCAGCCAAGTGTCCAATTGTACATGTATTTTGAGACATGGCAGAAACTACTTCAACTATAGGTATATGCCATTTGCAATAAAACGTAGTAAAACAATGACTGGGATAGTTACATTGCCGAAAACCATAGACAATTTGAGAACCATAAAATGAAAATAGATCTAAAATGTTTTTCTATAATCTTAAATATAATCTGAAATGTATATGTCTATTTAAATAAGTGTATTCATTACGAATATGAGACAGGCCATGTGATTTTGTAGCTATAATTCCAGCACAAAAATATTTACACAATTCCATAACATTTGATTGGTCCGTAGCAAGTCTCTGTCCGAAATTTTTATCCCAGTAAACTCCCATGCCGAACTACTTTCCGTAACCGTGAGGCGCAGTTAAAATAAATCTTAAGAAAACGGAAAATAAACACATTTTCTTGATAAATTTATTTAAAATGCTGGAATTATAAGGAATGAATGGCCTTTTTGTAGAATTTATCGGGGATATAAACTTGGAAAAGTCGCGGGAATACTGGACGAGGCCTTAATTTTTTTTTTTTTTGTTTTTTATTTTTTTTTTTCGAAAATTGTTTAATTTTTTTTAACGCTTCGTCAGTATTCCTGCGACTTTTCCAAGTTTATACCCCGATAAATTCCACAAAAAGGCCATTCATTCCTATAATGAGAATGTTCGATATCTCATGAGGACTATTTACACAATTTACGATATTTCCCGTAAATGACATCGAACGTTGACGAAATGTTCAGAGCAAATGCGGAATATGATTCCGCATTTGCTCTGAATATTTCGTCAATTTTCGATATCATTTACACAAAATGTCAGTTTCTGTAAATAGTTTTCGTGACAAATATTCAAATCTTCTTAGGTACAAAATCACATAATTGTCTGATATTTGAAATGTAAATAACAACCTTCAAAGCCGTGTATCAATTATTGTTGTGAACATCTCTAAATTACGGAGCCCCGCAAGGGACGTAGAATTCTTTTTTTTATTAATTCGTTAACAATTTGTTCCCACGAATTAACAATTCGTTCCCTCAAATTAACAATTCGTTCCCACGTATTAACAATTCGATCACTCAATTGAACAATTCGTTCCCACGAAATAACAATTCGTTCTTACGGGAATGAATTGTTAAATTAAGGGAACGAATTGTTATTTCGTGGGAACGAATTAATAAAAAAATCCATGTCCCCTGCGGGACACAAATGTTTCTAATTGAAACTGGAGGAAACTGTTAATCAACTTTTAAATCCGGACAAACGAGTTTGCTACGAGACGTGATTTGCTTTGCCATATATGCACTGACTCTTTGCTAAAAGATTAAAAATATATCATGCGTTGAGCATAAGATAGAAGTTTTAATTTTCAAATAGATGGAGAATATGAAATGATTCATGTTTGGTATGAAAGTACCAAATCATTACCAAAGTCGCCGAAAACTGAAAGACAGGACTACATGAACGTATTATTTAAAAAAAAAAGGCGAACTTTAAATTCCGGAGAAAAGTAGTAGCTTATTACAGGGTCTATCTAAAATTGGATAACAAACGTTTGAAATGTAAGATCAAATACAATTTACACATTATTCAGAACAAGATATAAACAAATGTAATGCAAAACAGATTGGAAGGGATAATAGCAGTTATTTGTGGGACCAAACTAGCAATTTATTGCAGAAATCACTGTAAACTGGAAACACATTTGTGGAAGACGGGATTTTGAAAACAATATTGTCTTTACCCTTTGAACACGAAAACACGCTATAGCGGGGTTTGCAAACAGTGCAGATCCAGATGAGACGGCTCGTAACGATCTGCACTTTTGCAAGTAATGTTCGTATTTTTTAGAACAAAAACACCGCCTTTTCATATATAGACTAATCTGAAAATCATTTTGTGAGGATTGGATTGGTCGGAAAATTAGAATATCACAGTCCATTCCAGTTACTTAGGGTTGAACGGGTTAATGTGCCAATTTATTCAGAGATACGTGTTCTTCGAAATAAAATAAATCAGTTTATACATGTTACAACAACCTCTGAAAACTGGAAGCAAATTGCAGAGACTTGCAATAAAGAGATATAACCAAATGAATGTGCCATACTACTCCGACATATCTACTTACCAATGGTGAAATACTTTAAAGGTACTACATGCTCACTCAGTAGGCACACACTGTTCTTTATAGGAATTAAATAAGTGTATAATTGTCTCACTATTCCACCAGTTATAAAAATACGAGGGCCGCTATACATATATAATCATTACTTTACTGATAGTGACTCGCGGTGGTATCAGGCTATTTTCATATGCAAATGAGGTATGCTATTTTTCAATTATTTATACTAATTAAATGCGTCACCTAAAAATACAAAGAATAAATAGTTAACATTTTAAGGAAACACGGTTATCGCCCCTGATATCAGTGTGGAAATTTACGTCTGATATAAAATGTATGATAATGCCAATCACTACGTGGAGTAATGGTGAATGAATATTTATTTTGCCAGAAAATGTCTCAGATTATGTCTCTGATGTAAAGAACAGTTTGTGCCTACTGAATGGGCATGTACTTTTAACTCTGATAGAAACCAAGAACCAGCTTGCTCGTATTTATAGTGGAACGTGTGATCTTTGTTGGGAACCATTATTGTATACGGCGAACAGTTGAAAGGTGTATCAAACAACAGTGGCCCGTTTCAGTAAACCTCGTACGATTAAGATGTTCGTAAGTGCAAATTTAGGATCATCTGGAAATTTCAATTGATGGATTTACATTCATTGAGCATAGGCTGCAAATGCAATGTAATGTAATAAATTCAGTATAATAAAAATTAATAAATTTATCCTAAAATTGAAAATTTCTCCCTCAAAGTATACTTTGCTAGAAAAGTATACTTTGCAATGTTGGTGAAATAGGCTACTGGAGCTACATTGGTCAAAAATCCCATAAGCCCCAAGTCTCCTGTTGCATGCACAATTATGTGTTATTGTGTATTTTGTTTTATATTTTATTTACACTTTTAACTACGTTATGTACACCGTATTGCAATTGAACATAATGGAATATGATTATACTACACAAGTTACATACAACATGTATTAGACTGTAGTGGTTAGAAGAGTGTAAAGTAAGGGGAGATAATGCAGAGACAAATATGTAAGAAAAGGTTTCCATTTGTGTTCATATCAAATGGACATGTGCAGTTGAATATTTGTCATTTTCTATACATATATATGATGTGCTTGATAGTCGTGCCGTGTAACTCAAGTAGTATAGGAATGAATGTCTTTTTTTTGTGGGAATTTATCGGGGTTTATAACTTGGAAAGTGGGGCATACTGGACGAAGGCCGGAAGGCCTCGTCCAGTATTCCCGCGACTTTTCCAAGTTTATATCCCCGATAAATTACACAAAAATGCCATTCATTCCTTATTATTCCAGCATTTGAAATAAATTCATCAAGAAAATGTGTTTATTTTCCGTTTTCTTAAGAATTATTTTAAGTGCGCCTCACGGTTACGGAAAGTAGTTCGGTGTGGGAGTTTACTGGGATATACATTTTGGACAGAGACTTGCTACGGGCCAATCAAATGTTGTGTAAATATTTTTGTGCTGGAATTATTAGACATTAAACCTACCCCACTTGATGTGTTGTTCTCGTGTATCCTTTATTGTAGCTATTTCCGGTTCTATCTGGATTATGTTCTTGAAGTACTTTATGAATGATTCGAACGTTATATCTCATTTTTCATATGTACATGTGAAAATGAAATATTTTCCTAGAATAGCGATGAAATTAAATTGTTGTGCCAAAAAGTGCACTATTCCTATAGAAATATTTTGATTCGATTCGATTCGGCTTATATTTAAGGATGGGAATTGGCTCATACACCTTCCATTTGCATACGTGCTCTCTCGCTTGTTTGTAAGCGTTGTAAAATAAATAAAGTTTAAACTTACTGTCTGTTTCGCGAAAGCTGCCCAAATTTTACAGCCATATAAACAATTCAAAAACAATATGTTTTTCGATGATATTAAATTAAAGGAAAATTTAACAATGAGCCTTCTTTTTATTTCGTGAAATTCGGTTAAATATTGATTTTATTGCGAAAACAAAATTTCCCCATGTTAAATCCCCATAGACATCTTCACAGAGTGAAGATGTCTATGGGGATTTACCATGGGGCCTTTTTTTAGAATTTCAGAAATACTGGACCGATTTTCAAAATTTAACTTTTGTTTTCTTAGTTAGATAATTTCCAAGATATCTAGCCAGGTTTCGGAGTCAATTTCCAAATTTTTCCGTTTTTTGACTCCTCCCACACTGCTTTACCTCTTTTTTCCCCATGTTAAATTCCCATAGAGAAATCAAGTTTTCGTAATAAAACCAATATTTGACCGAATATCACGAAATAAAAAGAAGGCTCATAATATTGTTTTTGAATTGTTTATATGGCCGTAAAATTTGGGCAGCTTTCGTGAAACAGACTATAGGTGAGTCTTAGCCGAGACAAAAATCCTGCACATGCGTACATTCCCAGAATAATGTTTTATACTTACATCATACATAGAACACAAATCACGTAGACTAGTACTTACTCCATTACAGCGATAACGTAATTTATTTATCCCCAGAATTCGCATCAGGTACAGTGGGGTCAGCGTGTAAGTGCACACACGAACGAACACGACAGGTTGGTTCGCTACCCACCCAAAGTGTATGTTGTTACCACTCAGTTGAACCGTCTCGCCGAGACGGTTCAACTGAGTGGTAACAACATACACTTTTGATGCGAAATGAGAAAAAAATGCAGAAAAATATTTAAATTATTTTTGTATACATGAAATACAGTGGGGTCAGCGTTCCAACCTGTTGTGTTCGTTCGTGTGTGCACTTAAACGCTGACCCCACTGTATTTGTATTGGATATTGCGTAATGTGGAATCTATAGTACAATTGAAATTTAAGGTGTAAATTTGTTTCCAACATAGAGTATCATCGGAAAACCCGCTTGACAAATGTTCATTTTTGTTGAGATTTTATTTCTTCTACAATTTGTTCTGGCCGTCTAAGCTACATATAGTATTTTATTTACATATTTGCTTTTTTTTTTACTCTGTACAAGAGCTTCCGATTTTGGCTGTATGTTAATGTGTTCTGTTTTTATCTTTTCTAACCATAATAAACTTATGCTGTTTAATATACTTTGATGTTTATGAAATCATCATTTCTTATGTTTAATATTGTTGAAAATTCAGTAAATCGTAATTTTGTTTACTCGATAATCATATAATATATATGTTCAATATACTTTATGCCCTTATCATACCAATCCTTAAACAAAATATTGTTTTATTTTGATGTTTTAAATTGGAATTGTTCCAAATTATTTCCTTCAAAACTATTGCTACAATTTATGTTTAGCAACCAACAGAGTCAAGGTGCATGATCACGTGGTTACAACAACAACAACGCCGCCCATTCCAAAGTAAGTATTATTTGATATTTTCCTTAATATGTAATGGATTTTGATGAAATATGGTTTAGCAAACGCGTCTTCATGAGCTGCATTTGGTGGTATATGGAATTTGGCACAAACTCATATCGTTTTTGCGAAGAATCGATTTCCGTGTCGGAGACACGGAAATCGATTCTTCGCAAAAACGACAGAAGTTTGTGCGAAAATACAGAGACCACCAAATGCAGATTAACAAGACGCGTTTGATGCGCCATATTTCATCAAAATCCGTTATGTAATAAGGACACTATAAAATAATACTTACTTTGAATCGGTACTTGTTGTTGTTGTTAGTACCACGTGATCATACACCTTGAGAGTCAGAGAAATAAAACTTGCCATGAAAACAAAAGACCGACTCAAAAGGCATATTGTAATCTATAATAATAGGTCTATATAGACGAGCTTTTGTTGTCATGTCGATTCTTATTTCTCTGACTTTCTGCTGGTTTCTAAACACAATTGTGGCTGTGACTGAAGAAATTGGGCTTATGGGAGTTGTGACCAGTTTAGCTTCATATCAAATAACACCCTGCTGTAGCCTGATAGCAATTTATAATTCCAGCACAAAAATATTTACACAATTCCCTAACATTTGATTGGTCCGTAGGAAGTTTCTGTCCCGAATTTATATCCCATTAAACTCCATGCCGAACTACTTTCCGTAACCGTCAGGCGCAATTAAAATAATTCTTAAGAAAACGGAAAATAAACATATTTTCTTGATGAATTTATTTCAAATGCTGGAATTATAAGGAATGAATGGCCTTTTTGTGGAATTTATCGGGGATATAAACTTGGAAAAGTCGCGGGAATACTGGACGAGGCCTTCCGGCCTTCGTCCAGTATTCCCGCGACTTTTCCAAGGTTATACCCCGATAAATTCCACAAAAAGGCCATTCATTCCTATAATATTCATTGTTCGAAGCATGACAAGTGTTCCATTGATGGAATGGCGACCAGTGAATATCATGATCAGACTGGGCGGATGCACAGGCTGATCTGGATCTATGCTGGTCGCAAAACTCATAAGCCCCATTTCTCCAGTCACAGACACAATTAGGAATTTGTTCACCATTTTACCGTCCCTGCCACGCTTTTACCACCTGTATATCAAACTATTAGATACGATTGCATCACATGTAAACTTTTTGAAATCCAAATTACGCAGCTGTTTCTATGAACCAGATATATTTGAGTGAATGTTTGGAATGTGTTCAATCACATTAACATTCTAGATTAGTTGAGACCCTTTCCAAATGTTCAAATAACTTTATTTTGACTGTAATGAAAAATAAACATTTTGCAATGTAGCTCGTGGTTTCCAAGAAAACAGGTTCTCAATTACGGGTGTTCTCTTCACGGTGTATTATTTGTAAGCAGTTACTCTCACAGCGAAACCCGTGCAAATAATTTTCAAGAGTGTAATAAATAAAAATTACAATTTTAAACTTTATTTCATTATTTTGTTTAACATTATTTTGTTGTGATACGAGGTCGTGTATATTCACGATTGCGTCTGCGTGTAACAAACTAGTCTACTACAGTTCGAGATGTGCGTGTAAGTCAGCATAATCTTACCTTTTGTATAAAGAAATAAATTTTACCGCCGTCCTAAGTTTGGCATAATTCTTTTCCTGTCTTTTTGGCATGTTGGCACTAATACCTTGATCGTCCCTCAATGTGAATACTGAATATACGGATTTCGTACGAGTGTCAACGTTGTGTGTCCGTATACTGACTGCAATAATTACCTAATCACTAAATATCCCAATTTGTATCCCAATTTATATTCTTATAGACACTTCCGTCAACTCCTAGACGGTCTATAACGGTGGGCTGACACATACTTTGAACAGCAGATGCGACAACATGAGCATTAAGGACCGTTAAGGTATGGACACTTTGCATAACGGTCATCGCTATTCGCAAGTTGAAAGAATAGAATGCATTAGAAGCTGTACGAACGATTTCTTGGCTGAGTGACGTCTTCTGTGGACCCTGATTATACTGGACTTACAAGTAGACGCTGTTCGATCTAGGTTGATGCTGGACACACATGTTAAGCGGTGTGTTTTCTCATGAAGCGTTGTAATTTGAATTGTTTTATTAAAGTCAACGACAAGGAGATCGTAAGTCATATCAAACTTATTGATTAATATATTATTTTGTAATTTGAAACTATACAACTCTCACTAAAATAGCAATGCACGTATATGTCTCGTGACTGTACAAAGGCACATAAGTTGTAGCACAGCCGGCCCATTTCTTCACGTGAGTTATTCCCCTTACATATATGTATGAATAGATTTGGCGTGTATGGCTAATTTGTATTGAGTCTATTGCGGTGATCGCCATAGTCGTCGCTATTGAGGTGCGTTCGCATGGGCGGATTCAGGGGGGGAGAGGGGGGGGTGGGGGGGGGGGGGGGGGGGGGGGGGGGGGGGGGGGGGGGGGGGGTGCCGAGTAAATATTTTGTACAAGTTACAAGGGGGGGGGGGGGGGTGCCGAGTAAATATTTTGTACAAGTTACAAGGCACGTCTCGTGCCAAGTGCCATGTAAACCTTTTCAATCAAAAATCATGTCTAAACATACTGTGACAGTGTCAATATTTTTGTTCCAAAATGCGCCAGAACGCAGGAAATGCGATGTAGATTTCAAAAAAATTCAGGGGAAATGCCCCCGGACCCCCATAGCCTCCGCTCGGTCGACTATTTTGCAATACTTGACTATATTATTGGAAATCCAGGATTTTTGAATGTCGTGGTAAGATTTTGTATTTTCCTTCTGGATATACTCGTATTTCTTTGAACACTGTCAGCCGAGATTATTTCTAACTGGTAATGTGCTACGAGTAATCTTTATCTTCAAAATGGCCACCGCAACTAAGTGTGTTATTTACATCGCCACATCAACGATTTGTTACACATTCTAGAATTTCTGTGGCTGTAGTTATGTTCTTTCAAATGATATTGTGATTGGAACGTGTGTATCTGCTTGAAAATATATCTATATACAACATGTAACAAAACTGAAGTTGTTTCCATTTTTTTAAGAGCCGCATGGCCGCCATTTTGAATTTCAGAATGGCCGCCATTGAAATTAATTAATATTTAACGTCAACTTGTGGTGTTTTTAATTATTATTAATTATAGATAAGACATATTGGCATAATTATTTCAGTATATTTTAAAATGGCGGCCATATTATTTTTAAAATGGCCGCCATTTAAACTTGACAATCTAATATTTATTATACATGTTCAATGCAGTGGTGATATTTTGTATGTTTCTTCTGCTTATACTCATAATACAATGAACACAAACTGTTGAGATTATTGCTAACTAGTACTGTAGTACCAGATACCATTATCTTCAAAATGGCCGCTGGAAATAAGTGTGACAAATACAGTGCCATTTCAAGGACTTACATCTATTACGTATTGATGTGACTTATAGATATTTCTTCAAATGATATCTTGGTCAGCACATGTGTTTTCCTTTAAAATAAGAAGAAAATGTTACAAATCATCCATTTTATCCAATAAAGTGCATAGTATGGTATTGTATATTGCATTGCAAAGGTAAATACTCATATTCTCCATTGATTCATGAAAAAGCGTCTGTTACGGCGATATGGTGCACCATCTGCAGCCTGTAAGAACTGTCATTGCAGTAGCAGACTGCAACTGGTCTCAACAGTTTGCTGCCTTTATGGAGTCTAACTTGGTAAAAATGTTTAGCTCTTTTAATTTTAAAGCTACTACGCTTTTATCATAGCGTTTCTGGCTCTGGTGATGTTGATGATCTGATATTGTCACAAACTGAAACATGTATTGGAAATACCTGCTCATAAGTGGTCCGTAAATTGAATAGAAGCCGCTGTCCCATCAATAACTGTGCAGGTGACCATTCCGTGCCGGTTATATGAGTTTCGATATGCCAGTATACCCAAATAGAGGTATTGTACATTCACCTTTTGTTTTTTTCACGAAACTGTGTTTCAACTGTTCGCTCAGCACTGGACCTTGGCTACATAGAGTACGTGACATTAAGGAAACCACATTCTTTTGCAAAATCATCAAATTTCTGGTAGCCAATGGCCATTTCGGATTTCATGCTGTATTACCAGCAATTGTTTTTCATTCCATGTGGAAATGTTTGTTGCAACATTTGTCATGGGTGGCCGGGTATATAGTATGATATCGGAGTTTATTTGGCTTTCAGTTTCTATCTTCAATTGAACATCTTCCTACCCTTTTACCAGAACATAATTTATTGCGCTCGTTTAAGACATGTCTGAATGCCGAGATGGCCGTTGTGCCCGGCTTGCAACCTTTTGGACTCAAGAGGAGTCAGGATTATGTGTTTATATCCTTTCAGTTTATCTCTGTCATCCGTTAACGCCACTTTCTTCTGTGGAAATTGTGTTCTGAAATTGAGTTTTCCCTTTATACTTGTTTTTCTAGCAGAATCAATTGTGCATCTTACTCAGTCAAGTTTGCAATTTCTTGCAACGCGTGATCACTGATAGGTAAGTTCGCGAATACTACATGTACCTGTGAATTCATACCCTCAGACTATATGTATGTTACAGACTCGTGGGATAGCGTATCAGTAACTAGTATGTTTTTGCCAGAAACGTGTTTCATTGCCAGGCCATATTGGTTCAGCAGCAGTAAAATATCATGCATTCTGAGACGACATGGCCAGAGTATTTATTTAATGGATATGAGAGGCAAGTGATCTTACTCCACTTGAACAGTCAGTCCGTACACATACCGAAACCGTTTCCAGCCGAATAGCATGCCTCATTATTCATGTTAAATCAGAGCATATTAGTTTTCTGCGAGAATCAATCATTTGGAAGCATTAACCATTGGCTTGCCTTTGTGGCACACCATACTGCAGTGTCTCTGGCTTCCTCAAGTCATAATATGACAATTTCAACAAGTGAAACGCAATTTGGACCATCAAGATACTGATCACTTTTATATTGACACATGGAACAAATAATGATACTTCCTTTTGACCGTGGCCATTTTTCTAGAGTTTCCTGCATTCAATTCTGTTTTATGTATAGAGTGTATTAAACCTCTCCAACAGTGTATTGTCAATCAATCTTACATTTTACTCACGTCGTCTACACATACTGAACATGTGCACATGGCGTTTCAATGCCGAAAAGTCAATTACTCACATAACTACTGCCTTTTAGACAGTTCTTATACACTTTCCTGCATACACGTGTGTATAGGGTATATATTGTTATATTGTATGTAAGCAACTCCTTTTACCACATTGTGAATGTGATTGTGCCAGCACTGCCTTTCAGGAACACCAATAAGATGGAGACTCTAATGCAGATGGTGATGAAACTGCTTGAAAGTACTGTATCCATAATTAAGAAAATTCCTGCATACATACAGTGGCCATTTTGAAATATAACATGTTTGTCAGAAACAGTGACTTGACATTGACTTTAGTCATATATACTTGTAATTTACTTTCAATAATGATTACCGTGCATGGTTATATCAGAATTATATGATTTTCACGGCAGCCATTTTGGAAATTAGAATAATAGGAACAACTTGATGATACAAAGAACGTTTGTTCCAAGAACTTTCCAAAACAGTCAACACAACCTATACACTTTACTAAAGACTGTACGTTGTGAAGACATAAGAAATAATGTTTACATAGAGGCCATTTTGAAAACAAAATGTCCGCCATACCAGTTATCAGAAAAAGTGGAACCAACCCCATTTTTATTATTTTAAGTATGTAGATGGCATAGCCGAAAAAAAAACCTTCTATCTGCATTATAAATGTAGATATGAATATTACAATATATTGTATACGATTTCAGGGTGGCCATTTTTAAATCAAAGATGGCCGCCATGGGGGTTGTTAAAAATGTAATAATACTGGTGTTATTCTTTGTGGTCAAAAGATGATTATCACCAAAAAACAAATCAATATTCTACCTGTATTAGAAGTGTATATATAAGGAATGCATCATTTCAGGGCGGCCATTTTTAAATCCAAGATGGCGGCCAAAGTAATTGTCGAAAAAAAAATAATGGAACCAACCCCAGTTTTGTTCTCCGTGGTCTAAAGATGACAAAAAACATCGGTTACAAGAATGTAGCAAAAATAAATGCAAATCTACATAACAGTATACAGTATGAGTCAGATACATTATTATCATCATGCGTATTGTCATTCTATAGCACACACACGCCGTCCCTATGCTCAAGCTAAATATATATTTTTTTGCAAATTCTGCGTCCATTTGACTTGAAACTGCTTACATACACATTGAGACCATCAAATACATATACATGTAGTATTTGACAACATATGTGCATATTGTTTATTGTGTAACTGTCGACGAATTCTATAGATAACGATACACAAATGGGAATATTCATAATGTGTAATTACATTAATTTCCAATAACCTCAGAAGGGACGCACATTTAATACACATTGTTTTAAAGTCACTCTTTTTATTAAATTTTCGACCATGTCGTCGAAAATATAATAAAAAGAGTGACTTTACAACAATGTATACTTACATTGTTTATGTAGCTTCCTTCAGTGTTAAAGTCGCATCATCTCGTCCAAATACGGCCATAAACAAGGCACGTGGTTACAAAAACAACAACAATTACTGAAACTTCCAGAAGCGCCTCCGATTAAAGGTACGTATTATTTTATATTGTCTTTATTATGTAACGGATGTTGATGAAATATGGCGCGTCAAACGCGTCTTGTTAAGCTGCATGTGGTGGTCTCGGTACTTTGGACCAAACTTCTGTCGATTTTGCGAAGAATCGATTTCCGTGTTTACTGTCCATACTGACACGGAAATCGATTATTCGCAAAAACGACATAAGTATGTGACGAAGTCGCCAGAGCACCTAATGCAGCTCATGGAGACGCGTTTGCTACGCCATCATCAAAATCCGTTCCACATTAAGGAAACTATCAAATAAACTTACTATGGAGTGTGCCATTTCAACCATTGTTGTTGTTGTTGTTCTAACCACGTGATCATGCACATTGAGTGTGAAAGTCGCAACATCTCGTCCAAATGCGGCGATAAAGTCGACAAATATTTAATAGCAGTTTACCGACCGTCATCGCTCACTATACGTACAACCGTTACGTGAATCTTGGCCATATTATCAACGTTTATGGACATCTATGAGGGATGGTAGCTAGTTATTCCCGTTGAATTAATTTATAGAAATCCGGTCCAAATTGTGTAGTTTAGTGCCTTATTGTTTGTAGAAAGGGCGACTGTAGCATGATGTGTTATGAAAAGGAGCAATTATAGTGATTTCGACTAGTGTTGATCCAGATCATCCTACATATCTACTACATTATTTGCCAGATTCATATTTTCACACTTATTAATGCTATTGCAATCAGTGTAGACCCAGATCAAACTGCACTAATGTGCAGTGTGATCTGGCTCTACTCTCTTCACAAAACTACTTTTTCGTGCTGTTTAGTAAGAAACAAACGCTGAAATACAGCATAGGACCAGTAGCCTATTTCATCAACATTGCAACGTATACTTTTCTAGCAAAGTATACTTTGAGGGAGAAATTTTCAATTTTATGAGAAATTTATTAATTTTTATTATACTAAATTTATTACATTATCACAGCCATTTTGGCTGTGATAATGTAATAAATTCAGTATAATAATTCTGCATACTTTTAATCATGAAATATAATACATTTCAGGAAAAATAAATGATTACTCCCTCAAAGTATACTTTGCTAGATAAGTATACTTTGCAATTTTGATGAAATCGGCTACTTATTTCTATAAATAGATTTGCAAAGGGAGATAACTAGCTACGATCCATCATTGGCAATGTCAACTCGCAATTTGATTATCTGAGTCTGAGCTGTAGTACAAGTATTTTCAATAAAGAAATTGACAACTATTGGCAAGATTAGCGCAGGCGGTAGTTTGCATGTACTTAAGACACAGAAATAATAATATCATTGCATTGGTAGATTATGTCGAAATTATTGGATCAGGATTAGCCCATGCGGGTAAACTTTAATCAGTGGTGATTAACGTTTGATCTCAATTACGCACCTGGAGAGATTAGTGGGCACATGTAATCCTATTTAGCGAGCTAAATCACGGAAAATAGCGCGGATACCAGTGGTCCATCACGTGCTACAAGTGTTGAGTATTGGTTTATGATATATCACCCATACAACCACCCAACAACACATCTCCCCCCCCCCCACCCACCCCTAGTTCTGAGTACATAACTCTAATTACATTTCATTACATACGCGTTATGACGTTATTTTCAAATGTGCTAATACACACTTTATTAGGTAAGTTTATGGTAATCTTTTTGTCCATATTGTAGAATTGTCTCTCAATAACAACATAGCGAAGTATGAACGTCAACGCCCTGCATTTCTTTCTATATTTTAGTTCGCGAAGTGTAAACATTATTACGGCAGTGTTTACCGTTGACCGTGTGTAGCGATATACCACACACACATTAACACAGCCATCGACGCAACCATCCACACAGCTACTCATCCACACATCTACACACCGACCGTAGCCACCCCACACAACCCTCACATCACATCCGCAAAACCACCCACCCACCCATTTATCCCTACACACACACACATCCGCACAGCCATTCACTCTACCACAGAATCAAACATCCACAGGCCCGTACGCAGAGGGGGTGCGACGGGTGCGTACGCACCCCCTTAACCCGTTCAACACCACATGCCTGTATAGTGGAATTGGCAAAAAGTGTAGATCCAGATGAGCCGGCTCGTGACGAGCCGTCTCAACAGGATCTGCACTTTTTGCAAGTAATTTTCATAATTTTGAGAACAAAACACCTCATGTTCATAAATGGACTGGTCTGAAAATCATTTTGTGATGATTGGAATGGGTTGCAAAATTAACATATCAAAATCCATTCCAGTTATTTAGGGGTGAAATGGTTAATCTGCCGAGGTCTGTCCGTGAATGTGCAAATAAAACAATGTTTAGCCTTTCGCGCCGTCGATAACGCACCCCCCTAAATTAATTCCTGCGTACGGGTACCAACCCAAATAGCCACACACACACAACCCACCCACCCGAGAGAGCATAAGTGCTCTTATTGTTTCATAATAATATAGTTCGTATGGTAATGTATGTTTATGATTACAAATCACACGACTTAAATACGTTTCACTTTTTAATACTGTCGCAATAATAAAATACGATGTAGTTTTTATACATTTTCGGATATATCTCGAATTTGACAAACGTCTTTCTTTCGAACTTATCGTTATTAGTGGTGATTTACGTCAAAAATGTTGTAAGAGTTTCTGTATCATGTCATCATTTTAATATAACTTCAATACATGTATAATGATTGGTTAATTTGTGAACGTCTGATGCATATTTGTTATGTATATTTCGCCATAAACATGTCCTAGTCATCTTACATTCACTATAGGAATGAATGGCCTTTTTGTGGAATTTATATCCCCGATAAATTCCACAAAAAGGCCATTCATTCCTTATAATTCCAGCATTTGAAATAAATTCATCAAGAAAATGTGTTTATTTTCCGTTTTCTTAAGAATTATTTTAACTGCGCCTCACGGTTACGGAAACTAGTTCGGCGTGGGAGTTTACTGGGATATAAATTTTGGACAGAGACTTGCTACGGGCCAATCAAAAGTTAGGGAATTGTGTAAATATGTTTGTGCTGGAATTATTATGTCGCCAAAACGATTGAATCATTATGCACGTATAAAACACGTTTATACATATGACCCGCGTCGCGAGAAAACCTGTCTTCGGGAAATTCTTGGTCAAATTAACATTTTGTTACTGTGACAATAGTATTTGTATGATGAATAGAATGATTATTATTTAATGCAATATTCATTAAGATATCATAGTTTATACAACGCCACTATTCAGGTCGTTTGAGCAAACCGGCAAGTTCATGTACCAGCAATTATAAACGTGTACGCGTGCACGGCGGATTCGGTATGCGGATTTCTTCTTGTTGACGTCCTGTTTACTGAGTGTTTTAATAATTTATAAGTGTAGAAAACCATAGAAGTATATGAAACAGACAGTAATGCTTACTGTCTAGGTATGTTATTCTGTATTGATTAACTGGTTGGTTCATTGGGGGCTATATGACAGTTCGGCAAATACAGATGGGAATACACCTGTAAATGGGGAGGACAATACGTTCAACATTAAAGGTACATGCCCACTCAGTAGGCACACACTGTTCTTAATAGATAGTTTTGTATATTCTGTAGATATGACATTTTCATGCAAAATAAACATTCATTCACCATAAAACCCCATGTACTGATTGGCATTAATATACAATTTATATCATATATATATAAATAATTAAAAAACATCATGCCTCAATTGCATATGAAAATAGCTTAATAACACCGCGAGTCACTATGAGTAAACTAAATATTAGTAAATGATTATACATGTATATGCATAGCGGGCACTCCTAACCTTTTAGAACTAGTGGAATGGTGACACAATTATACACTTATTTAATTCCTATAAAGAATAGTTTGTGCCTACTGAGTGGGCATGTACCTTTAAATTACATTAAAACTAGTACACAGTCGATGGCGTGCCATCGCAATATACACACTTTTCCCAAATGTTAAATCGAAAATGGTGAGATACTCCATGACAGGGAGGTCGAATCAAAAATCGAAATTCACTTTGCGCATCTACACACATTATAAGGAAGGCACACACCAAGTTTCAAGTCCCTACCTTATTACTGTTAACAAGTTTTACTTCTTGCAAGAAACGTGACGGACGGACGGACGGACGGATGGACGAACAGACACCCGTGACGAAAACAATATGCCCATTTTTTTCTTAAAAGACCAAACTTGTAGCACTGAAAGGCAGTGTCCATGTCTGATGGCAGGCAACCTTACTTCCATGCGTTGCTCACTATGTACATACAGTTCACAGTCACTCTACCAGCGTGAGAGCAAAAGCCTACATCGCTTACATGTAATTTCTAAACCTTCTCACTATCTCACTCGTAGGAGACCACCTTCAAGGGTAGCGCTTGGAAGTCTGCTACATGGACAAAATGGATATGGTAGAGCGAGGTCGGGTGTTCGGGTCTAAGACGGAATCATACACGCTGTACAAACCCACAGGTGATTCTAGCGTGTCTTCTTCAATTATTGTTTGTATATACATGAAACACGTTTCTAAACAATGTACAAAACAATTCAATGCGCCCGGGTATGAAGATTATGTGATTTAGAAATTACAAATCTAGCATTCATCACCAGTGTAAGAAAAAGCCAGGCGAAGTCGTAATTCTTTACTCGCCTATAACGTGTTGCAGCCTGTCGAAACCACTGCTTGGGTGGGTTTTCGGCATAGATTTTACAGTTGCTAATACATTAACATAAATCTCAAAGATTTTGAGCGTAAACTGCAATAAAAACGCGTCTCACTAAACCTAAATTCGCTTTTTAAAATCAAACTCGTTCACTTCCTAATTACAAATGAATATTAGCCGCTATCTTTAAAAATATCGAATCACGTGACACGCAGTGATTTGGTTGGCTAATGGGAACTGACGTCAGTCTCCAGTAACCAACCAAACCACTGCGTGCACGTGATTGAAATATTTTCCGAAATATCGGCCACATGTTAAATTCCCATAGCAAAATCATTTTGTCGCAATAAAATACATATATGATGGAATTTCATCAAATAATTTTTTTTCTGGAGGGTGACTTTTTTGTTACTGATGGAAAATTACTTACTTTAAAATATTTTTTAGATTTAATGTGTTTAATAGCCAAAAGTTCGTCGGCAGCAAAACAGACAGTAGGTATTTTTCATGTCGGCTCTACTCGGCCACCTATATGTTTGCTGTTTGGTAACCTTCATTTGAATGTAACAAGCCAATGTTACAATATCGTTATTCCATTATGTAGACACACTCAAATAAATCTGCATTCATGTATACAACCATGTGTTACGTACATATTGCATTATATTTATGCAAGTCTTGGTTTACAGATGTTATTCTATGGAAAACGATTTAATTCGTATTGGCAATACTCTCTGCACTGTTTGTCGCAACAGATGTTGTTCTATGGACAACGATTGAATTCGTATTGGCAATACTCTCTGCACTGTTTGTCGCAAATTAAAACTCACGGGGAAATGAACTTTCGACACATGCGCAATATAAGATATCAACTTAGGTTTAAACGTGTTTACTGATGGCGGCCGGTTAGTGCCGACGGCCGGTCAGACCCGACCCCGCTCTAACATTTGTGCAGACTTTGTTACAGCAATATCAGCTTGTTACACCGCCTTGTGTTTGTTTTGGGACTGTTACGTCAGCATTTTGTCTTTTGGAGAGTCAACTCGCCTTGCAGTGAGCGAGTATCGTAGCCTATTGTTCTGAAACTGAACTTCGAAGTCAGAGTGCAATATGCAAATCTCAGCGGAAATTATTTCAGCTAAGTTCACGACGTCATATCTTGTGACGTCGTCAGACTCCCGAAGACAGGTTTTCTCGCGACGCGGCTCAATTATTATAACGGTTCATTTTCCATTTAACAATCCATTTAATATGCCAGTAGGGCATAGGCTATAAGTAGTAGACCTTGAGCCAGCAATACCCCCCCCCCCTCCCCCACATGTGTGATTTTTGGTGAGTATGATTTTCGAATTCTGGTTGTCTGCGATCAAAACGCCGCTGGATGAACAAATGGCGGCCATTTTACAAGATGGCCGCCGAACAGTATTATAATGTTTTATGAAGGACTGTTACCTTTCAGTCTGATCAATATTAACCGGGTAAATTGCTATAATTAAGTCACAATTTGAATGTAAAATTAGTTAGAATACATCTTACATTTAATTACATCCGTAAATGGCAATATATTTCAAAATCGCTGCCGTAATAGGCTGTTTTACAACATTAGTCTGCGAGTCGTGTGCTATTACGAACACATACAGACATTCATAAAGTTGAAACACACATACATTGCTTTCCCACACAAATAAATGAAAAATGCAGGAGATAGCGATGCAATAGCCTTCCACAATTGTCAGAACAGTCAAAATGGCCGCCAAAATGTTCTTGCGAACTGCCCTGGGAGCGCGCGCGCGAATGTCACGCGACACTCGTAAGTGCAAAAGATTCGCAATTTTGTTGCGCGAATGTCTGTGAACTCTCAATGTTGTGTCTCCAGCTATTCGCGAGCTGTCGCAGCCCAGTGAGATACTAATGATACTGTATATGATAGGCCATACCTTTGATAAAACTGTAGTCTACCGTTGTATTTAACTCGTTCCTCCTGAATGTCCATACGACTGCTCCTTCTTTGCTTACTGTCAGTTTCATCCTCTAGATCTATATCCATTACTTTAGTGGCATATAACACTAGGTAACACTTCCTTTCAGCAGCACGTAGTTTCTAGATTAAAAGTGCCTTTGAGATTATAGTTTCAATCCGTAGGTATACCTCTATGTTTAAAACGGCTTAATTATTGTTTTGTCCAGGTGAAGTGTTTTTATTTAGTATTCAACACATCGGAGAGCTGGTAAGATTGTCGAACTGTGACTTGATAAATGTGGCATATTTGACCAGTCTAGCTCATGAGCACGTGCTTATAAAACTTTCTCCATTTTCATGTTCGAAACAGGACGTTTGATTGGTCGAGGTTTAGTTGCGTTCAAATGGGATATCATACGATATGGTCAGCCATTTACTGTTTCCAAAAAATGAAATATGAGACACGCCATGTGATTTTGTACCTTCGGACATCTCCGTAATTTCATGAAATAGGTTTACAAAATTTACCATATTTTCCGTAAATGTCGTCAAAAGTTGACAAATTAGTCAGAGTACATGCGGAATTATATTTTTTCATCTTTTGACATAATTCATGAAATATATTGTAAATTTTGTAAACCTATTTCATGAAATTACGCAGATGTCCGAACGTATAAAATACATGGCGTGTTTCAAATTAAGATAATATAAAATACCCGTACAAACGGACGGAGGGGAATATACCCGAATGCAGGTGCGCGATTTGGATATGTGAACATAAAAAAGAGGCAAATTTTCTTCGACTCGGGTATTAGTTTTATCATTATAACTTTCTCATTATTGCACGGATTGTTATGAAATAAACACCACGGAAGGCTGAAACAATGTGTAGAATATGCAAACTGCTGGTCGTTTACTGATATTTCCATTCAGTTTTTCAACCACGTGGGAAAAGTTTTGACAACATTTTGTCTCCACAACTGTATTGAACGCAATAATGAATGTTGCTTTTTTTTTATCATCAATGTTTTGCTAGCACGTCTGTGTAATTTTAGCACTGCGACCACACATCGCAAATCTACATTCAAATCGAATGTCGAGTTGAATGTAGACATGAAAAGTTCAATTGCATAGACATTTTGAATGTACAGCGGGCTAGTTCCAATGCACTGCTGGCTCTACAATCGACATTCAAACTTGCATGTTCATTACAACGATACTGTAGTACTGGCTAGTTACAACGCACAGCTCTTTCTGCACACGATATTCAAAATTGTGTATCAGTTGAATGTGAATGTAGAGCTGGCTAGTTCCAATATATAGCTGGCTCTGCAATCGACATTGGGACTCGTAATTTCGGTTGAATCTGAATATAGAGCTGGGTACTTCCAATGTACAACTGACTCTACAATCGACATTTAGACTTGTATTGTCGAGTGAATCTGAATATATAGTCGGGTACGTCCAATACACAGCTGGCTATACAATCAACATTCAAACATGTACGAGATTCGGTTTAATATGAATGTAGAGCTGAGTACTTCCATTGCACCGCTGGCTTTGCAATCAGCATTCAAAGATTTATTTTATGCACAATGAGACTGGCTAGTTCTGCAATCGACATTCATAATTGTATAATCAGTTCAATGTGAATGAAGAGCTGGCTAGTTCCAATGTGCAGCTGGCTCTGTAATCGACATTCAAATTTGTATTTGCCGTTGAAATTGAATGTAAAGCTGTGTACTTCCAATGTACAGCTGGCTCTACAATCGACATCCAATCTATTATGTTATGTTCAATGTGAATGTAGAGCTGGGTACTTCTAATGTACATCTGGCTCTGCAATCTACATTCTAACGTGTATTTTGGGTTCAGTCTGAATGTAGAGCTGGCTACTTCCTTAAATTTACAAATGACTCGACAGAGCCAGCTGTACGTTGGAACTAGCCAGCAGTATGTTTCCATTGTACTGAACATGCAGTTTTCATGTCGATTGTAGAGCCAGCTGTACATTGGAAGTGCCTAAATATACATCATTCACATTGAACCAAAACTAAAAGTGTTAATGTCGATTGCAAAGCCAGCTGTACATTGGAAATATCCAGCTCTACATCAGATTCAACGCAAAATACAAGTTTGCATGTCGATTGCAGAGCCAGCTGTACATTGGAATTAGCCAGCTCTTCATTCACATTGAACGGAATATACACTTTTGAATATCGATTGCAGAATGAGTTGTGCGTTCGAACTAGCCAGCTCTACATTATCATTGCACTGTAAATAGAACATGAAAGTTTGAATGTCGACTGTAGAGCCAGAAGTGCATTGGGACTAGACCGTTGTACATTAAAAATGTCGATTGCAATTGAAATTTTCACAACTCGACATTCGATTTGATGGTGATTTGCGATCTGCGATTGCAGTTCTAACTTCACACAGTCTGCTAGCACAATATATGTGGTAACGTTGTCAATATGTAGTTCTAAAAGTAGGTGAGTGGAATGACTTGATGATGTACACAGGGTAACATGGTCATTGTTGAATTTAGAAATAACACATGTATCAAACATAATGTGTAATTTGGCAGGGGATAATTGATAGCACGTTGTAAATAATTAAATTTGGAACATGTTATATCAATTTTATTAGTTTATCTACCGTATGATTTGTTGTCTGTTTCAACCACTACAAGTACATGTATACATTAATGATACCACTTCCATGCATCCCAGTACTACGGTGGCACAGAGGGGACATGAAATATGTTTTACTTTCGCGTGCGTACGTGATAGTCTTTGCGCGCGCACGCGATAGTCTTTGCGTGCGCACGTGATAGGTTAGATGGTATGGCTAGTCACCAGTATGTATACACATTAGAATGGCATGTCACCAGTATGTATACACACCAGTATGGGATGTCATACGTATGTATAACACCAGTATGGCATGTCCCCAGTATGTATACACAGCAGTACGACATGTCTATCGATATGGGTGACAGGTCATACTGATTTGTATCCGTACTAGTTACTGCTGTGTATACATACTGGAGACTGGCCACACTGGTTTGTATACATACTGGTGAAAGGCCATACTATTGTGTCTACATACTGGTGAAATTCCATACTAGTGTGTATACATACTCATGACATGCCATACTCGTGTGTATGTATACATACTGGTAACACGCCATACTTTTGTGTGTCTATACATACTGGAGACATGCCATATCTTATCTGTGCTTACACATACTTGTGACATGTCATATTTCTGCGTATATGTTGGTGTCATGTAATACATAGAGGATATTCCATCGTAGATTTTGAATAGCGGGAGGAAATAATACACGAGTGACATTAACATTCTAGATTAGTCGAGACCCTTTCCAAATATTCAAATAACTTTATTTTGACTGTAAGAAAAAATTAAACATTTTGAATGGTAGCTCCTGGTTTCAAAGAAAACAGGCGCGCAATTGCGGGTGATCTCTTCACTGTGTATTATTTGTAAGGAGTTGATTACAGGTTTTCTCTCAACCCGTACAAATAACTCGCAAGCGTGTACTAATTATATGTATACATATTGGTGACAGGCCATACCGGTGTAAAATCATACTAGGGATGGGTCATACGGTGGGTATACTGTTGACCGTCCATACTGTTGTGTGTGCATACGTGACATGCCATATGTATGTGTATACATACTGGTGACATGTCATACTGATGCGTATACATACTCGTCAAAAGTCGTACTGCTGTCTATACATACTGATGACATCCCATACTGGTTTGTATACATATTGGTGACATGCCATTCTGGTTTGTATAGCTACTGGTGAATGGTCATACTAGCAAAGCCTATCGCGTGCGCACGCAAAGACTATCGCGCGCGCGCAATGATTCTCGCGTGCGTACGCAAAGACTACCGCGTGCGCACGCGAAAGTAAAACTATGTCCATGTCCTCTCTGTGCCACCGTACATTACCCTTAGGAAGCAAACACATTCGACACCAACACCAATGCTGCATTTCTATGAAGTATTTTCTTCACATGACACACATTTTCTTGCTCCACAGGTATGATAGTGTCAATTAAATACCTATTGAGAATTGAATGAAAAGCCGTTTATACATATAAATGCATAAAGAGCCGTACTGTCGATATGTAATGTGTTACGAGTAATTTACTATGACGTGGGTCTTTCATCGTCGACCCGTGATCTTATATCGGAGAAATCAAGGCAATATCCCGAGGGAGAGGCATGTGTATACAATCCATTTGTTTATGTGCTTGTGACGGGAGATATGGGGTATATTTATTCTGATCTTCAAATGCGGTCCTGTGCTACGATACAGTACTATTATACCGCATGACCGTAGTTTTACAGACTGAATGGAAAACCCATTTGCGTCCAGTATATATCCAGATCAGTCTGCGGACCCGCAGCCTGATCTGTTGTATACAAGAAGCAAATACCATAAGCCCAATTTCTCCAATCACAGACACATACCTGATTGGCCGCTGGCCTAAGAAAACCATGCTTATTACTTTTAAATCCATTTGCGTCCAGTATATATCCAGATCAGTCTGCGGACCCGCGGCCTGATTTGGATATATACTGGAAGCAAATACCATAAGCCCAATTTCTCCAATCACAGACACATGTGTTTATTACGTTTACACCCAATATAAACGGAGATCAGACAGCGCAGATATAAAATCCGACTGACCTATATTGCTCTTTCTGAATTTTCACATTGGTGGCTGATACTGGACAAATGGGGCCTATTACAATTTGTGACCGGTGGAGTTCCCAATCAAATAGCACACTCCTGTAGCTAAATAACGATATATAATTCCAGCACAAAAATATTTACACAATTCCCTAACATTTGATTGGCCCGTAGCAAGTCTCTGTCCAAAATTTATATCCCAGTAAACTCCCACGCCGAACTACTTTCCGTAACCGTGAGGCGCAGTTAAAATAATTCTTAAGAAAAAACGGAAAATTTTCTTGATGAATTTATTTCAAATGCTGGAATTATAAGGAATGAATGGCTTTTTTGTTGAATTTATCGGGCATATAAACTTGGAAAAGTCGCGGGAATACTGGACGAAGGCCTTCCGGCCTTCGTCCAGTATTCCCGCGACTTTTCCAAGTTTATACCCCGATAAATTCCACAAAAAGGCCATTCATTCCTATAATATCCTTGTTAGAAACATGATGTATGTTTCATTGATGGCATGGCGAACAGGGCAGATCCTGATCAGACTGTACGGATGCAGAGGCTGGTGTAGATCTACACTGGTCCCAAAACCCATAAGCCTAATTTCTCCAATTATAGACACAATTAAAGGTTGGTTGATTGTAAAGTGATATTTAATCACGTTCGTGCACCGAACCATGGAGTTACGAATCGCGGATAATCGAGTATTTGGATGTTGGATGTATAATTCTTCGCTAGTGCTCGAATAATAAAATGTGTTTATACTAACTATTTAGGTCACAACATTTACACACATGCGTGAGAGCACGTACATAAATGCCTTGGTTGCCACAGATGTGGGCGTACTGGTGGTCAGTATTGTCCGAGAAAACCAGAGTACCCAATAAAAAACCACTCGCCTGTTTTGCGACCGCCTTACGATCTGCCATACTGCCTTTGTTCAGTATCGAACCTGAAACAACTGATTGAATGGTGAGCAGTGCAGACCGTGCAGACCGTGATCAGACTGCGCGGATGCGCAGGCTGATCTCGGTCTACACTGGTCGTAAATGTCATAATCACTATTAAGCCAATTTTCAGTCAACAGTAAAGATACTTACTCGGCCTCCAAGCGTCGTTTCTCGGCAACTTCCATCTGCTGCCGTTTCTTCTCGCGGCATAAACAAGTTGCCGCCATCCCGTTGTATAATCCACTACTCACTTTTTAAAAGTTATCATGCTAGTAGTACATCAGTTATATATGTATATACACCTAGTAGTTAATTATATCCACTTCTATTCGTGACGACTAGGAATCAAAGATCGCCCGTTTATTAACCTCTAAAAGGAGGAAAACGAATAATGTCGTCTACGGATTTTTATTTTTGTTTTAGTCCCAGCATATGAATCTTGTCAAAACTTTACTTAGATAAAATGTAAAATAAACAACAAGAAACTCACGACACTATCTAATGTATCGATGTGAATATTAATATGCAAAAAAATATCACCTACGCTAGTTATTTACATTTGACCTTATACAACGATGAAAACGTGAATACGACCTGCGTGAGTACACGATTAAAATCACAATATCTCATTACTGATGTACAATACCACAGGTTTCGAACGTCTAATGTATGCAATAATTTCCCAAAGGCACACAGTGTCTGTTGATTCTTTCTATGAATTTTATTTGCATACACAAACGCACTCTATATTTTGATAAATTCATCAATAAAATTTTACAAGGTTCATAACACAAACAGCATAGCGAGTACAGTAAACCAGTACTGTGTATATATCTGGGCCCGGTTGCTTAAAACCTCTGTTAGCTTAACAGACTGTTAAATCCTTAGCAATGCTAGTTTAACAGTCTGTTAAGCTAACAGAAGCTTTGAGCAACCAGGCCCTGTAGCCGATTTCATCAAAATTGCAAAGTATACTTTTCTAGCAAAGTATACTTTGAGGGAGTAATCATTTATTTTTCCCGAAATACATTATTTCATATAGAACTAACAACTGAATATATTTGATGATTAAAAGTATGCAGAATTATTATAATGAATTTATTACATTATCACAGCCATAATGGCTGTGATAATGTAATAAATACAGTATAATAAAAAATAATAAATTTATCAAAAAATTGAAAATTTCTCCCTCAAAGTATACTTTGCTAGAAAAGTATACTTTGCAATGTTGGTGAAATAGGCTACATATGTGCTGGTCATGGCAGTCCCATGGTTATACTTACATGTACCAGCTTATAGCTAAATATGTATGTGAAACGACGGGCCGTGTTTCCAACACTATTGCTATCGTCCAGTATTCCCGCGACTTTTCCAAGTTTATATCCCCGATAAATTCAACAAAAAAGCCATTCATTCCTTATAATTCCAGCATTTGAAATAAATTCATCAAGAAAATTTTCCTTTTTTTCTTAAGAATTATTTTAACTGCGCCTCACGGTTACGGAAAGTAGTTCGGCGTGGGAGTTTACTGGGATATAAATTTTGGACAGAGACTTGCTACGGGCCAATCAAATGTTAGGGAATTGTGTAAATATTTTTGTGCTGGAATTATATATCGTTATTTAGCTACAGGAGTGTGCTATTTGATTGGGAACTCCACCGGTCACAAATTGTAATAGGCCCCATTTGTCTAGTATCAGCCACCAATGTGAAAATTCAGAGTGAGCAACTTTTCCAAGTTTATATCCCCGATAAATTCCACAAAAAGGCCATTCATTCCTTATAATTCCAGTATTTGAAAGAACATGTGTTTATTTTGACAGACGGCTGCCATTTGTTTACATTGACAGCACTGACAGCGCACCTGTAGAAAGTAGTTCGGCGTGGGAGCTTACTGGGATATAAATTTTGGACAGAGACTTGCTACGGGCCAATCAAATGCTAGGTGTAAATATTTGTGTGCTGGAATTAAGATCACATGTGTTTCTTGATGTCCGGTTAGAGAGGTCCCCCTGTGTAGTGGGTTTCTTCATGCCATTACCGTATGGTGTTACTAAGCTGGCACGATGTAGCCTTTGTGTGTTTGTTTGTTTGTTTGTTGGGGTTTAACGGCCTATCAACATATCATTTAAGGCCGGGTCAATGTGTTTGGTACTAAATCCCATATATTACCTGTACAAGTACATGTACATGTTCAAGTACATGTACAAATAGTGTGAACATCCCAAAATCAGAACTGAATATTTACAATAAAAAAAACTATATATTCAGCCCTGAAATCAGAATAATCCTGATTTGATGCCAGGTCCTCGAATGTAGCCTTTGACTTAACTACATTATAATGATATTGAGACAAGCCATGTAACTTTAAAGAAGATGTGCGATGGTTTCTTGAAAACCATTTACAGAAACTGTGGTACTTTCTCTAAATGACGTCGAATATTGACGAAATGTTAATAGCGGATGCGAATTCCGCATTCGCTCTAAACAGTTCGTCAACTATCAACATCATTTACGGACAATATCGTATATTTTGTAAATATTTTCACGAGATAATGCACTCCTAGGTACAAAATCATATGCACTGTAGCTCGTCTCATATGTTCGTGTGCAAATATTGTTCGTGTGCAAATATGACGCTTCGCTGGTCGCAAGTAACGTAAGACAACTTGTTCGCCGAGTTCATAATACATTGAAACCTCTCTAAACCGGACGCCCTGGGAGGGCCCCAGGGTGTCCGGCTTAGAGAGGTTTCACTGTAAATAAGGTATTTGACCATAGCTGCGTACTATGCGATCACGAACAGCCATTATCACCTTAGATAAATGACTAAGAAACTCATCAAAAATAAGATCACATGTGTTTACTTGGTGTCCGGTTTAGAGATGTTCCACTGTACTGTCTTATCACATGCGCTATAATTTCGAACATGATTTTAAAATTAGCGGATTCGGTGAACGACGTACTGCAGATGGTCGGAGAAAATATGAAAACAAATGTATGAAATCCATGTCTCCATGTACAAGTCTAGTTTGTGACAGACGTATGTAAGATTCGTTCAACCTTCACACTGAGCCGTCGGTTGACCAAAGGACACTTTCGGAACTTACAATGATATATGTAGACCCTAATATATTATTTTGTAATCACATAGTTGGGGTTGAATCTAATATATTATTTTGTAATCACATAGTTGGGGTTGAATCTAATATATTATTTTGTAATCACATAGTTGGGGTTGAATCTAATAATATATTATTTTGTAATCACATAGTTGGGGTTGAATCTAATATATTATTTTGTAATCACATAGTTGGGGTTGAATCTAATATATGGATGTCTCAGGAGAAATGGGACTTATGGGTTTTGTGACCAATGAAGCTCCTGATCAAATAGCACACTCCTGTAGTCTGATAAACGATCTACTGTATATTGCTTATTAGAAACATGTCGGGTGTTTCATTGATGGAATGGTGAACAGTGTAGGTCTTGGTCAGACTGCACGATGCACTGACCCCACAACATATAAGCCTCATTTCTCCAATCATAGACACATTTAAAGTTTGATTGATTGTAAAGTGATATTCAATCATAATTCCAGCACAAAAATATTTACACAATTCCCTAACATTTGATTGGTCCGTTGCAAGTCTCCGTCCAAAATTTATATCCCAGTAAACTCCATGCCGAACTACTTTCCGTAACCGTCAGGCGCAGTTAAAATAATTCTTAAGAAAACGGAAAATAAACACATTTTCTTGATGAATTTATTTCAAATGCTGGAATTATAAGGAATGAATGGCCTTTTTGTGGAATTTATCGTGGACATAAACTTGGAAAAGTCGCGGGAATACTGGACGAGGCCTTCCGGCCTTCGTCCAGTATTCCCGTGACTTTTCCAAGTTTATACCCCGATAAATTCCACAAAAAGGCCATTCATTCCTATAAAATTCGCAGGCTGATTTGGATTTACACTGGTCGCAAATGTCATAAGCCCGTTTCTAAAGTTACAGTCGCATATTAGTATGTACATACATTTTATGTTCGCAGTTAAATCTGTGTGTCTCTCTGTCGATACGATTTCCTAGATCAGCCGTTTCACTAAACTTCGTACGACTAAAATGTTCGTAAGTGCAGATTTTTTAGAATAGTATGTAAATTTCAATTGATGTATTTCCATTTATTGAGCATAGGCTGTATAATAAGAACACGGTGTTAAAGGTACATGCCCACCTAGTAGGCATAAACTGTTCTTTATAGGAATTAAATAAGTGTATAATTGTGTCACTATTCCACCAGTTCTAGGATATCCGGTATAATCATTTAGTAATATTCGTTTTACTGATAGTGACGTGCGTTGGTATGAGGCTATTTTCAATATGCAAATGAGGCATGGTATTTTTTAATTATTTATGCTAATTAAATGCGTCACCTGAAAAAATAATATTTTCGACAGATTATAAATTATGATAAACTAAATACAGAGTATTAATAGTAATGTCCGTTAACATTTTAAGGAAACACGGTTATCGCCCCTGATATCAGTGTGGAGAAAGTTACGTCTGATATAAAATGTATACTAAAGCCAATCAATATGTGGGGTAATGGTGAATGAATGTTTATTTTGCCAGAAGATGTCTCAGATGATGTCTCTGATATAAAGAACATGTTGTGTCTACTGAGTGGGCATGTACCTTTAATGTGAAATTTACAGACTATCATAAGTTTGCGCTTACTAAGCGCAAACTTATGATAGTCTGTAAATTTCTCATTAAAGGTGACGAGCATATTAGAATGTTTAGTGAAACGGCCCCCTGAGGTTTTGCTATACCAAACTACAAAGTAATGGTTCATCCACTCGTATTAGAATTCCGAATGCCACTAGCCGGTCAACAATAAAATGAACACTGTTTTAGCAGAAATCGTGCATGATATGGCAGGTCACGGTGTGCAGCACAGTGTGCAATGTTGGTGAAATGAGCTACTGTACATGTTGTACACACGAGGAATCCATCAACATGTGACGTACTGTAAAACCTCTCTAAACGAGACACACAGGCTGTCCGTGTATCCTTAATTGTATGGGTCTTATTGGTGTATATTTATGATGATAATGCCTGTTCAAGTTCTCAAAGAACAGCTGCATACGTTCGCTCGCATAGTCATATATCTGATTTACAGTGGAACATCTCTAAACCGGACACCCTGGGGTCCTCACAGGGTGTTCGGTTTATAGAGATTCCACTGTACGTATAATTGAAATAGTCAGTGATATTAGCCATGTGGAGTTAGCTCCCTTATTCCACTTCAATCGGGTGGTCGGTTGAATTGTGGCCGTTAAGCAGGAGGCAGGCAACACGTATTCATCGTCTGCATATTGCGAGTAGCATAATCATGTTATACGGAGTAGTCTTTCCAATTGTGCGTTTGAAGCGTTCTGTGTTCACTTTCTACACCATTTATTAGGTGAGTTTATGGTAATATGTTTGTGTTATATTGTAGTATTGTCTGTGACAATATAGCAAGTAAATACATAAATAAATGCTTTGATTTAACGACGGAACTTGCTATTTAAGTCCCCAAGCCGATAGGACTAGCCTAGCACGAAGTTGTCTTGCCCAAGGAAACGCCAGGACATTCACAGCGGTCAAGAACCCGGGGTCTCCCGATCCGCAGTCCGACGCTCTACCTGCTGAGCTAATCCGGCCATCAGTCAACAGCTACGTCAGGCGTTCATTGAGGAATGGCAGAATATTCCTGCTATGGCTCAGGTAAACCGTCTGATCAACTCGATGACGATATGCGTACGTGCTGGACCTGCTGCAGATGGGGGACATATTCGGTACCGAGTGCTACCGATTTTGACATTATTCTGGAATACCCATGTGCCAAGGTCAGTGTCTGATAGTAAACATATTGAACTTACATTAACCTTTTGAACCCGAAAGCCCCTATTGCAATTTAGGCAAACAGTGCAGATCCAGATGAGCCCGCTCGTAGCGAGCCTTCTCATCAGGAACTGTACTTTTTGAAAGTAATTTTCACATTTTTGAGAACAGAAAATACCCACTTTTTATAAATGGACTAGTCTGAAAACAATTTCGTGACGGTTGGATTGGTTGCAAAATTAACATACATGTATCAAAATCCATTCCAGTTAGTGAAAGGCTTAAATTACAAATTCCTCGCAAGAAGAAACAAATATTGCAACTAGTCCTCTGTTTCTTAATGGTATCGGTATATATATATGTGCAAATGAGGTAAATGCTGCTACAGAGGAAATTGACTTTTAAAAACGAGTGTGCGTATGGAAACATGAAAATAGTAATAACTAAACTTATCACATCAGTGACAAATCTTGACAAAATATGGAAAGATAACATTGACATGTTTTTGCAATCATGGATATATGCAACTGAATCATATACATGCACTAGTATCTCATTTACTATCGCTTCTAGTATCAAAAGGCACAAATATAGAGAATAGTAGGTTAGTGCCGTGAATGAGAAAACATATCTGGCAAGGCTCAGGAAACGGGATGGGCGAGGCTCGGCCGAGCACATCCCGTTTCCGTGCCGCGCCAGATATTTTTTCCCATTTACGGCACTAACCTACTATTCTATTTATCCCGTCAACACATACAAATGGCTGTAAAATGCAAAGATATAACCCCAGCCACCGCACATATTCATACGCAATGATTAGGTCGTATTGACAGGATATCAAACATGTGTGACGGCACCGTGTTTCACGGCACATACGCACTGTGTTGACGGGATACATAGCATTTGAAAACACACACAACTCTCAACTGTCACATACTTATGACAACATGAGGTAAAAATCAAATACAACATTATGAAATGACACAATGGCTACTCAAGATAAATTACTATTCAAATGTATAAGTATAATGACTAGCTGACCATGTAATGGTGACCTTAATTCAAATATCTGAAAACATAAACATTGGTTTGGAATTAGATGTTTTATGTGAAATTACGATTTAATATCTCTGGGAACACAACATTCTAAATGGTTTTCTCAAGAACATGTTCGACCTAGTGGACAGCTTAAACATAAATATACATGGTTTACCTGCATATTATTATTATAGATATGTGTATTCAGGATGATATGTTGCTGGCAGTTGAAGCAGTACATTTATCAGTAGTCTACACACATGCCAGTTCGTTTCCACCTCCGACCTCTGTCGGAAATAGAGTTATGGCAGATGGTGTATAATGGATGTTGTTACACTCAGGATACGAAATCGAAAGCTGAGGGTATACAATTCGAATACTCTGCATATAGATACAAGTTTTAAATACCGTCTTTGAGAAGCACATACTGATAATATTGCACGAGCAGGGTTATCCATACAAATGCTATGCATGTCATTCAATACATGAGATAGAAATGTCATTACATACATGCTGGCATCCATACAATACATACAGATTATTTGAACTTACTATTCAAACATGTTTACATGTGGGTCGCCGGCCGCCAAAAGGGAGCACACATCATTTAATATTGGGGAAATAATTCGTCCAGCACATTCACACCCTACAACTTATATATAAATGGTGAACAGAGTATGCAGTATGATATGCGACTCTACCGGTCGCAAATGTCGTGAGGTCTCTTTTCTCGACCGGCGGCCCATGTACATGTATAGTTCACGCAATCCAATATTAATAATAACATTAAATTTCCATATAATGTCCTTTCTGATCATAAATGTAATACTAACTAACTTAATATGAACAATAGTGTTTTATTATAACACATACAATTTTCGAGAGATTCCTTAATTATTTCAAATGTTTCGTATTCATCAGTTGGTGAATTGTTTGTATATTTGGTCTTTTATAATAATAAGCTTTCAAAAAAGGTTGTTATTGGATGTTTTAGTTCTTTACAGCATAGACAGTGATGATATTCGTCCCGAAAATCGTGTTTGCATAGTTTACAAAATCGCTGCTGTCTATCTATTCTAGGCCACCTTCCAGTTTCAACTGGTAACTTATGATTTCGAGTGCGAAATAATTTAATTGGTTTATATATGCTTTCGCCTAGTTTTATTAAATAGTTGTCTGTACAGATATCCTCTTTAAAAAGTATGTATGTATGTTTTATCTTCCTGTATTGCAGATCTCCATTTTGATACATGTATATACAAATCTTTCAGTTTTTGTTTAATACTACAAATGAGTCATTTTCTATTATGTACGTTTTGTGATGTCCAGAAACCAGACATGACACAATCAATACAAATCTGCTTTATATATGTAATCCATTGAACATCAATTTACAAGGTGTGTAAACTAAGTAACATAGAATACATATTAATCGATAATTTCATATTGTGGCTGTATTAGTTTTGTCCAAAAGCTGGTCATTCGTGCAAGTATATCGACTTGCACTGGGAATATACATGTGCATAATTCTCCATATATCATTGTACTCGGTGTTTATCGTTTTAAGTTAAGTGCGTATTTATAATACTTTAATTGTACTCGTCGTTCAATTATTTCATTGTTACCAAACCCCATATTTCAGATCCATATAGAAAACTTGGTTTAATGTTTTTCTCAAAAAGGTCAATTTGTATATCCACAGGCAAGTTCAATTCTCTCACGTTTGATAATAAACTATACATAGCTTTCGTAGCTTGGTTAGCGATATGTTTTTGGCATTTACAAAAGAACAACTTTGTGACATAAATATGCCTAAACATGTGAGCTGAGAAATTCAAGATGGCCGCCAAATAAAATACAAATCTCAGTGTATTAATGTATGTGCATACAACAATGCATACTTTACTTCTTATATCTGGTTTTGTGATGTAAGGTAGTAGTTTGTTCACTTCATTATTGTTCAAATGCTTCAAGATCAGCTAATAATACGAAGGTCAAGGCCAAATATAGAATAGCGCATGAACCTGTTACTTTTCGCTGCTGAAAAGTTAAATTAAAGTCAGTTTTGGAACATGAATACTGTATTTATATATACATATCCATTGTTATACATATGTATAATACCATAATGGTCAAACTAGTTATGCACCATGTATCGAGGCACAACAATAACACAAATCCGATGGTGAGGCACTCTCCGGCGAAGGTGTGATGCAATAACAACAATTTGAGGACCACTACCAGAACAATGTTTGTGAGGATATTGAAGACGTTTTCTTATTGTTGTCTCCCTTATTGCTTTCATACCTTAGATTTATTCCAATATCTACATAGTTACCTCCGATGATAACTAAATGTACCATTTGTATTTCTCAGTCACTTCATCGCTGACGAACTTCACCCAACTAGTATTACTGTTACTCGCACACAGCGTAACATCAGCTGCACACCCAAAATCATTCATCTCCCCCATTCTCCTTGCTTTATCCGTGTACTGTAACTCAAAGCTATAAACAAGCGAGCGGGTTTGCTCAGCAGCTTAGCATTTGCACCACTACGCCTTTATGACGCGATGCTGCCTGCCGGAGAAAAGCAGTAAGAATGGGTTGACTTGCTGGTAAACTTTGTATTTGACAACGCATATATTGATACCCGCACACTGACCTGACATGGAACATTGCATGTGGTAGGTGTTTTGCTGGTTTCGCTCCAGCTGGACAGAGTGAGGAAGAACGGCTTCCTCGTTCAACACAAGTTCGATCAGCTGACATCGTTGGCCGATTAGTGGAGATCCTTATCAGAAAGTTTAGAAAACCACATGTACCTGCTCTCAAAAATGTATTCATCGGACCAATTGAACTCGTCAAAGAAAGATAATAGCCCAGCACTGCAGCTGGCTAAGTCTTCACAGCTTCACTGTATCTGAACCTGAACATTGTCCGATGTGGAGTAGATTTAACCAAACAGTTTGAGGTGAGCAAAATTGAAATTCTGCCGTTCATCAACCAAACCACCCGGACACGCTCTATTCTGCCATTTCGTTTGCACAGGATTCATGTGTGAAGTACTAGTTGGGTATCGCTCCTGTTACATTCGACCCACCACTGCAGAAAAAAGCAGCCAAAGTCATACAGATATCACAAGAACTGAACAGGCGGGTAGTGAGATTATGTGGATTTCACTTGTTGATGTCATACATGGGTGCAGTTGGGCATGTCATGGCCGAAATTGTTTTGTCTCATCTATGGAAAACTGTTTATGCTCCAAACACAGTCAAGCACATGATGACAGAGCATGTTTATGCCCTGGCTCTCCAGTTGGAGAGCCTGGGCATAAGACGTTATTGATGATCTAGAAAGTGACCTGGCCTGTGGATGGTCTATCTGAAAATGGTGCAGCTGATGCTCGTAATGCGGGTGAGAATTATGCTGACGCTAAAATCAAAATACGGACAATTGCTAATACGGACAATAGTGTGACAGTCCGTAATCATGAATTTCAAATGAATCCTAACCTACTGTTCATGCGTGTCACATGTGTGATCAGACCTGGAAAATCACCTTCGGCATGAGTTCAGTAAGGAGCCACCGGCGTAATTTGTCAAGGGAGTGATGCGGAAGAACAATACAAGTGCTCTGGTTAATCAGCTGAAGCCCCAGTTACTCCCATAACAAGTGATGAACTTGAGAATTCATAGTACATTGTTGATGGCGGCCATTTATTGCAGAGTGTGCCATGACCAACATATCTGGATACTTGTACATATGGTAATATTCCCATGTGATAAATAATTATGACATGTGTACAGTTTTTAGCTCACCTGAGCGAAGCTCATGTGAGCTATTGTTACCGCAATGTGTCCGTCGTCCGTCGTCGTCCGTCGTCGTCCGTCGTCCGTCGTCGTCGTCGTCCGTGAACATTTTCAAACGTCTTCTCCTCGGTAACCATTGGGCCTATGGTCACCAAACTTCATGGTCATGGTCCTTAGGTAGGGGGATTACAAAGTTGTTAACATGACGTCATTACGTAATCCAAGATGGCCGCCGTCTAAAAATAGCACAAATTCTTAAAAAATCTTCTTCTCAAGAACCACCAACCGGATTTCGACAAAACTTGGTAGGAATGATCGATGTACATTGCTCTTTCAAAGTTGTTAAAATGGTGACCCTGGGGTCAAAAATGGGCGTGGCCCGTGGGGTCAAATTGGGGTCAAATTTTATTTTTGACCGAATATGGTCATGTCATATATCAAATTGAAGGTATCAATGAGGCGATCACTCTGGTGCATTTTCTGTCGAAATCGTATTATTATGTCATCCAAGACAGCCGCCGAAAGGTCAAAAGGTCGTTCTTTTATTAGAGATTTCAAAATTCTTCTTCACATGAACCGCTTGGCCCATGGTAGCCAAACTTAAAAGTTATGGTCCAAGTGTGAAGCCTTTTCAGATTTGTTGAAATGGAGGTCATCGCTAATCCAAGATGGCCGCCGTCTAAAAATAGCATAAATTCTTAAAAAATCTTCTTCTCATGAACCGCTAGCCTGATTTCGACGAAACTTGGTAGGAATGATCGATGTACAATTGCTCTTGAAAGTTGTTAAAATGGTGACCCCGTCAAAAAGGGTAAAAAATGGCGTGGCCCGTGGGGTCAAATGGGGTCAAATTTATTTTTGACTGACATGGTCATGTCATATATCAAATTGAAGGTATCAATGAGGCGATCACTCTGGTGCATTTTCTGTCGAAATCGGATTGTTACGTCATCCAACATGGCCGCCGAAAGGTCAAAAGGTCGTTCTTTTATTAGAGATTTCAAAATTCTTCTTCACATGAACCGCTTGGCCCATGGTAGCCAAACTTAAAAGTTATGGTCCATGGGTGAAGCTTTTTCTGATTTGTTAAAATAGAGGTCATCGCTAATCCAAGATGGCCGCCGTCTAAAAATAGCATAAATTCTTAAAAAATCTTCTTCTCATGAACCTCTTGCCGGATTTCGACGAAACTTGGTAGGAATGATCGATGTACATTGCTCTTTCAAAGTTGTTAAAACGGTGACCCCGGGGTCAAAAATGGGCGTGGCTCATGGGGTCAAATTGGGGTCAAATTTTATTTTTGACCGAATATGGTCATGTCATATATCAAATTGAAGGTATCAATGAGGCGATCACTCTGGTGCATTTTCTGTCGAAATCGGATTGTTATGTCATCCAAGATAGCCGCCGAAAGGTCAAAAGGTAAAAAGTTCTTTTATTAGAGATTTCAAAATTATTCTTCACATGAACCGCTTGGCCCATGGTAGCCAAACTTAAAAGTTATGGTCCATGGGTGAAGCCTTTTCAGATTTGTTAAAATAGAGGTCATCGCTAATCCAAGATGGCCGCCATCTAAAAATAGCATAAATTCTTCAAAAATCTTCTTCTCATGAACCGCTTGCCGGATTTCGACGAAACTTGGTAGGAATGATCGATGTACAATGCTCTTTCAAAGTTGTTAAAATGGTGACCCCGGGGTCAAAAATGGGCGTGGCCCGTAGGGTCAAATTTTATTTTTGACCGAATATGGTCATGTTATATATCAAATCGAAGGTATCAATGAGGCGATCACTCTGGTACATTTGTTGTCCAAATCGGATTGTTATTTCATCCAAGATGGCCGCAGAAATGTCAAAAGGTCGTTCTTTTATTATAGATTTCAAAATTCTTCTTCACATGAACCGCTTGGCCCATGGTAGCCAAACTTAAAAGTTATGGTCCATGGGTGAAGCCTTTTCAGATTTGTTAAAATGGAGGTCATCGCTAATCCAAGATGGCCGCCGTCTAAAAATAGCATAAATTCTTAAAAAATCTTCTTATGAACCGCTAGCCGGATTTCGACGAAACTTGGTAGGAATGATCGATGTACATTGCTCTTTGAAAGTTGTTAAAATGGTGACCCCGGGGTCAAAAATGGGCGTGGCCCGTGGGGTCAAATTTTATTTTTGACTGAATATGGTCATGTCATATATCAAATTGAAGGTATCAATGAGGCGATCACTCTGGTGCAATATTTGTCGGAATCGGATGATTATGTCATCCATGATGGCCACCAAAAGGTCCATTTATTCAAGATTTTTAACGTCTTTTTCTCAGGAACCACATGGCCGATGCTGGGTGAAGCATTTTCAGATTTTGTCAAATGAGAGTCATCGCTTAATCCAAGATGACCGCCATCTAAAAATAGCACACTTTTTTTAAAACACATGAACCCAATGTCACATTCTCCTTTGGTGTTCATGGAGTCAGGTGAGCGAATTAGGGCCATCATGGCCCTCTTGTTTTTTGTTTTGATGGTTATGCCATCATGTCAACTAAAGTTGCAGAAGAGAATCATATCTGCAGACATAACTGTTGATCTTCACCGACCAATCTCTACAAATCAACGCTCGTTCTTAGCCAATCGCACTCACAAATCCCGGCTGATAGAGAAAGGCAAACGGAAGCTTAACTTCGAAGGCATGAAATGTATTCAGGCTACCGCAGACGCTGACTACATGTTGACAAGTTTAACTATAGCCAATGTTCACCCATGTCGCCCCGTGGTACTGGTCGGCACGGACACTAGCTTGCTTGTCATGTTGGTTGATAGAGTCTTCTCGGTCATGCAATCACAGGGTATGGTGCGGTCTCCGCCCCCACCCCACACTTCGGCGTTGAGCAGAAGGCACTTACTGTTGTCAGTAACACTGACAGTAACGTAGCGGATGTATATCGAAAGTCCGACTCCAGTCAGGATGAAGTTGCACGGGTGGGGGAGACCATACTATTGGAGCTATATAATGCAATCAGTCTACATCTCTTGACAAGCTGCATTATGTACACTACATGCAAAGGTCGGCAAGAAGAGCAACAGCAGCTTCAAAATGCAGAGTCTCCCGCCAACATCGGAAACTGCAAGATATCACACGTACAGAACATATACTCAACAAAACTAGAAACGTCCCTGTTTTATAGCCGGTGTAGCTCTGTCTATGTATGTACCACATGTTCAAAGTACATGTATTTTAAACCGTGGCGATGTTCAGAATACGATCGTGTAGAGTTTAGCCGTTACACACGGTTTACATAGCGGCCAGTGACCGGAACGTTGATTTCCACTTTTTGCACGTGCACGCTATACTTGTCATCGATAAGGTGATTCAGTTCATGTCGTACCATTCATGCGATAGGGGCTATTCAGAAAATTAAAAAACTTTTTTAATTTTTCACTGTTTTCGATATGCCACGGCTTTCCGAAAACGAGCGAAATCAGGCAATTGGGATGCTTGCGGGTGGGATGGCCGCCAGGGCGGTCGCGCCTCGGTTTGGTTGCTGTCGGAAGACGATTGATCGTCTTGCAGCCCGGTACCAGCAGACTGGGGCTGTTCACGACCGGCAGCGACCTGGTAGGCCTCGTGTAACGACGGCTAGAGCCGATCGTTACATTACGTTGACGCACTTACGTCAACGTCGATTGGCAGCCACAGTCACTGCTAGGCGATACGGTGTCTCAGGGCAGACCATTCGCAACCGGTTACGTCGTAACGCCCAACCAATCCGGGCACGCCGCCCGTACACTGGTCAGATAATGACCCAACGTCACCGTGCTGCCAGACTGTTATGGGCGCGACGTCATCTGAACTGGAGAAGGGCTGACTGGAACCGAGTTTTGTTCACCGATGAATCTCGGTTCACAGTTAGTCATGCTGACGGAAGATTACGGGTACGGGTATACAGGCGTAAAAATTAAAGATTCACCGATTGTTGCATTGTTGAGAAGAACAGGTTTGGGGGAGGGAGCGTAATGGTCTGGGGTGGGATCATGGGAAACCGGAAGACAGATTTGGTTGTTGTACAGGGCAACATCAATGCACAACGTTATGTTGCAGATGTGCTAAATGCACATGCCTTACCATTTATCCGTCAGCATGGTCCTGGTGTGACATTGATGCACGACAATGCCCGCCCCTCACGTAGCCAGGGTCACCACTCAATACTTACAGCAAAACAACGTCGACGTCATGCCATGGCCCGCGGTCTCCCCGGATCTCAATCCCATTGAGCACATATGGGATGAGCTGGGCCGCAAAGCACGAGCTAACCATCAGATTGACAATGTTCGCGATCTTACACGGGCGTTACAACGGGAATGGAGGAATTTGCCCAACGCACTGGTATTGCGTTACGTTACGTCGATGCGGCGTAGGATCATTGCATGCATTCATGCAAATGGTGGCCACACTCGGTACTAACGAGATTTACTGAATTTGCCACATTACTTATTGAAATTCCATCTCTAAACATTAAGTAACACATTTCTGAGTTTTTGTGATTTTTGATTTTGACCCCTACCGCCCTTGGCCGGTTATCTCTCGAATATTTAACAAGATATCCAAATGCAATTTATTGGCTTTGATACAGAAATGAATGAACTTGTTTTTCCATTTTGATTTTTAAAAGTAACCCTTTTGGTTTTTGATGAATCTTTCCTTAAACATGGAGGGACGTTTCTAGTTTTGCTCAGTATACTTCACTGTACAAGAATGGCTTGGTAATGTTGGAGATCTAGAGCCCACTGACTGGGGCTGGAGCTCAGTGACGATATGCTGAAACCCGTTCTGACAGATGTATCGATAGCACCTGGCAGTGTATTCCAGATTGTATCATGTGACTGCAAGAAAGGGTGTGGTAAGCGATGTATGTGTCGCGAAGCTGGATTGTACAGGGTGTCACAAAAAAAACAAACCCGGGGACCTAATTCAAATAGCTGTACTGTGTTTAATTGAATGAATGCACGTTCACCTATTTTACTGTGTATATACCATTGAACAAAGTTTCAAATACGTAAATAATAATACGGATATATCACCAATGTTCACAGTTATCCAGAGTTACCTCCGTTTTTGAATTTTACACATTTTCGCGATTTTGCCATTGTATCCACATGAGGTTAAAGAGTGTGATGTGTGAACGATGGTCACACAGGCACCACATATATTCTGGATTAGTACATAGTCATTGGTTTTGTATATTAGCATAGTTTATCATCTAATCTAATATACAGACTAGATTTAAATATGTTTGGACTATGGGTCAAATACCAGGCATTCTTCTACTTTAATGACATTTGGAAAAGTCAGGTTCCACAATGCTGATTGATCTTGGTGCTATTATTATAGCGATAAATTTGAGTTTATTATGGTTAAATGCATTCAGACCGAGCAGGTATCACGACAATATGCACACATGGCATACACATATCCTGGTCTGTCTTCTACTTTGATTCATTACCTTTCTGATTTAAAGTACAAGTTTCACTATTTGTATCTATTGTATAACACATTCCAATAATTCAGAATAAAATTCATGTTTTCAGAAACTTTTTAGTCATCCTTCCTTTACAAATTGACCTGGAAGCACTATATCTCTGCATTATTAATGTTGGACACATTCGTCAAGTTTACGACTTAGCAAACTGCAAAATGTGACGTCAACAAACAGTGACGTAACTTGTTGTGTTGATTGTATGTGCGAAACTAAACATATAAAAGGAAAGACAGTCCACAGCTTGGTATTCTCTGAAAAGGAAGCGGTTCAATGTCTTGAAATAAAAAAAGCTATAGCTATTTGAATTAGGTCCCCGTGTTTTGGGTCCTGCATTGCACAAAAAATGTGCTCGTCATGCATTGGCCACAAATTTACAACTTCCTATCCTTCTGATGGTGACAATGAGCAGTAATTAACTTTTTCACCACTTCGTCTAAGTGTAGACTTAAGCATTCGCAACGTTGAAACTTGTTTTGTGAGATATTCAAGGACATATTAAGGTCATATTAGGATAATTATATAAGATGAAGAACTTAATCTCCCTAGTAATATTTACATACTAATATAAAGGAGGTACATGCACTGTACTGGAAAATAAATATATAAATGTAATAAAATTGCGCATGAATTTTTGGAATTATTTGCCGATGACCTTGAAATATTCATATGAGTTTGACATTTAACGAATGATATGACATCATATTTAGATTACTCACACCATCAAACATGAACCTGGGTTATTCTATATTAGTTTAATATCAAAACATTAAATATATACCACTATTGATATTATTGGCGGCCATCTTGGACGCCACCTTAGATTACACATCCAGCTCACATTTTCCATATGATAATTTTTGTCTACGTCTCCAGGCAACTTTGCTGAAAAATTCAGCTTTCTGCATTATTTTTCCAGGTTATAGCTAATGCTCCTGTACTATTTCTTTATATTTTATAGTAACGCCTGCGTAAAGTACGAATATATTATCTGCGGTAGAATGGCCTTTGCGAAATCCGGCTTGAGAATCTCTGATTACATTATTTTCTTCTGCACATTTGGTTAATCTGTTGTTTATTATAGCTGTGAATAGCTTTCCAAAACAGCTTAGAAGTGTTATCGGTCTAAAGTTACCTGGGTCATTAAAATCAGAATTTTTCTTGTATACATGTATATGTTTTATGATGCTAATAGTCCATGATTCTGGAATCACACCAGTATCGAGAATGATGTTGAATAATTTAACATATGTGGGTAACATTATATGAGCTGTGTGTTTTAAGTGTTCATTTACGAGTGAGTCTATACCGTTTGCTTTATTATATGTTAGCGATTTGACTACTTTTAATATTTATTCAGATGTAATCGGTAGGTTTATTTCTTCATTTACCCCTCCACCATTTTGTTCTGTTTGGTTATGTATGGAGTCATCAGATTGGCCTATGGTCTTAAACTGTTCATATAATTTTGCAAGTGGGCGCATGAAGTGAATAATAAACCTATAATGTTAGCTATATTGTCAATGCTTGACTGTGTTACATTACCCGATAAGTGGTCTAGCGAATTATTTATATCATTTAACTTTTCGTTGTCGAAATTATTTAAATATTCTGCTGTTCTATTTTCCCTCCATAAGTAGTGCTTTTCTTCCTTATTTAATTCGTGCTCAGTTTCATTTACACTCGATATATTTATACTAACACATACTGGGTTGTGGACATCTGAGAGCATACTACACAAATCATTTATACATGTGAATAAACTTGGTAAAGCTATGAAGTAGTCTACCGTACTTGTATCCCGACATGTTTTCTTACCTATATGTTTATCTTTCCCTGTAAGGCCATTCAAAATAAATATATTATTATATTTACAAAATTCTATTAACTCATATCCATATGTGTTTGTGCCGCTATCGGAATTAACACGTTCAGGCAAAACATCAGAGCTTTGAAAAAAAATGAGACAAGTGTTCATTGTATTCATCAACAATAAAATCTAAATTATGTTCATTACATAAAAAGCTATAATTCAATAAATAAATATATTCTTTAAGTTTACCTGTGCTGCTATTTGTGTCACCAATTAATAATATATTCGAGTATTTTGGCGACAGTGAATTTAACTCATTTTGTAATTCTAAGTGTCAGTTTTTATTTAGCAAAGTTAAGGTTTTGACATTTTGCGGACATCTTGGACTTATGCAAATGTCAAATTACCTCGTAGAAGTTCTTAAAGGATGAGGATGACATAATTGAGACACACCATGCGATTTTGTACCTTCGGACATCTGCGTAATTTCATTAAATACGTTTACAAAATTTACAATATTTTCCGTAAATGGCGTAAACAAATTTTTTTTTTTAACTTTTGACCTTATTTTTGAAAAATATTGTAATGTTTGTAAACGTATTTAATGATGTCCGAAGGTACATACTCGCATGGCGTGTCTCAATTATGTTAGAATTCCTGACTGTGGCAATCTAAGACGTTTAACATGTCCATTTAGAGGACTGACTTGGAAAATGTAGATATCGGCGGCCATCTTGGATGAACACATTATAACTGACAATATGGCAACCCATGTTCTGAATGTCCGGTGTAGAGAGTTTCCACTATTCAGTCGAGTACATACACGACCGCCTGCGATAATCTTTCCACTATTTGTTGTTAATTTATTTAAATTTTTCCAAATGCTTGAATAGTGTGCTTGAAAACAAGCAGCTCGATTGCCTGAGCCTGAGCTGTGCGACAGCTCTGGCTCAGACAATCAAATTGCTTGATTGCGAGGTGGAACTGCCAATGGATGTTCAGAAATATTGATTATCTGGGCAAGATTATCGCAGGCGGTCGTGTATTTTCGCTATAAAAGATGTTGTACGTTGTCGCTGACGTTCCTGTGCACCTCCATATTGTACAACAGGCTATCATACACGAACATGTTCTTGATCGTGACATGGTGAAATGATATGGAATATTTGCTGCAACACTCTTGTCCCTGCAAAGAGAGAAGGAAGTGTGAATTATGTATCTGTATTCGTCCCACGAAATTGGAGAATAATCCAACTATTTGGAATTTAATCAAATCAAATCAATTGAGGAGGGTGGCATTGTGTTATTGATGAAAAGGTACTGACATTTAAATACGTTTTATATTGAATGTGTTTAACAGCCAAAAGTTCGTCATCAGCAAAACGTGGAACATACATTAGGCTAGACAGTATGGACAGGGGCGCTTTTTCTCCAGACAAACCACATGTACTTGTAAATTGTACTTTTTTCATGAATTTTAACTTCGAGTGATGACCCGGACCAGCCTGGATGCAACGCTTATCAGGCTCTACAATGGTCACCATTCAGTCAACAGCATAGATCCTAAATATCAGGCTGTATTAACGTAATAACAGATGAAAAGCTACACTGGTCACGAAAGCTATGAGCCCAAATGTTCAAGTAAAAACTGGCATTTGCGATCAGTGGAGATCGAGATCAGCCTGCGCATTCGCGCAGTCTGATCAGGCTCTGCACCGTTCGCCATTCAGCCGGCCACACCCAGCGTAGTTTCCATGAATGTCAGAATGGCCAGAAAAGTCCAATTTTTCCAAATCCAGGGTATGGGATCGCGTGGTTTCCCTTTTTCTTACGATAAAAATGTCCGTACGAAGATTTTTATTTTGTTTACTTAACATACTAATGTGGCTCACTGCTTCTATTATAATTATACTACCTACATATAGGGGTCATTGCAACTGAACACATTCACAAAGGTGTCTCAAAATCGACTGAAAATGTGATTGTTGCTATACATATTAGTTTCGCACTTACGAACTTCTTAGTCGTACGAAGCGTAGTGAAATGGGCCCCAGATTTTCGACGTGACGTAGTCTGTGACGTAATTTGCAGTAGATGTTCTTTAAATACTTCCTAACAAATGGATGGATTTTAATGACATATAGCGCACCACAGAAGATGACATACATGTATGTGTGTATGTGTGTTTTTTTTGTTTACAATAACTTTCACGAAGAATCGAGTACCGTTGATTTCTTACATTCACGTACTCTGGATTTTTTTTTTGACATTGACGCTAACAGATTCGTCGTCAAAATGACACGAGTGAGAGATTAAAGGAAACTTTACAATAAAGGGCAACACGTTCCGCATTTGCGGTGCTAAGTTTCATAAAACATCCGTCATTCCATTAGAAAGATATTATAGGAAATCTACTGTGAACACATATAAAAACATAGCGCCACGCTGTCCAGAAACGATGTGATCCCAAACCCTGAAATCAGAGCCACACATTTGCATTTGTGACCAGTTACATTTACGCAGTCTTATATGGGTCTGCACTGTTCGACACTCAGACACCCAGCGAATTGTCCATGAATCCCAGACTGGACATAAAAGTCCAATTTCCCCACTGAGTGACACATATGCAAGTAGTATGGATAGCGGTTTAACCTCACTTTGCATAACAATGGAAGTGGGCGTGTCTAATTTGCATAAATAACATGGCTTGGCTAATTAACATATCGATAGAGGGATGTGTGACGTGTCGATTTACTTTTAGAATGACCTCATGATCTATTTTAGAATGTGAAGGTCGTTTATGTTATGTTAGTCGGTACCCATGTCGTATACAGAACTGACTAGTATGCCCTTTCTGGTGCGCGTTCGTGAACATTGAAGGTCAGGTAATTCACACCCGACGTGGTTCCGACTCACCTCGTACCATATTTCAGATGTTTACAATACAGCTTCTGACGGGTAAAGTAAACACTTGAGTGGTGCATAGAGTGGTTACACGAACCGGTTTGAACCGAAATGTCTAAACATAATACACCAATGTGAATGTTAGAAACGTTGGCGTAAATTTTCATATTTCCTTCTTTGATGTACAGATTATACTCCGCACGCGGCACCGCTCTGTCCGGCTAACACATGGCTATTATCTCCTTTGATACGTTCTTGTACTGGTGACTGACTATAGCGGTTGACCAATCATTTTGGGATCTAACTTGTAGACAGTGACCTTTGGAATAGTGCTTGTATGATAAGAGCTATCTGATTTCTCAATTATATGGGTTTGTTGTGGTCTGGACCAGCCGCCTTATCAGGTTTACATTATCGTCACTTTTACACACGATACAATGCGTATCGCACTGGTTTTTTACATTGTGATCATAATGTTTGAGACAACTATCAGACAAGTTATTGTCTCTAAAGAATCCCATGATACTCGTAATGGCGTGGCAATGATCGTCGTCTACCAGGTATAAGTAAATATACAGACGTCGGTACTGGGTGTTGTAATGAATTTGTTTTTGTTTCGCGCTGACCACCATCACCTGTCCACATTATTGGGTGATGGTCTTCCATTCATCGCGCGTACATCGATTCAGTTTGGCCTAAGCCATTCCGATCACCCTAGCCATACATAACTGATCGTCGTACGCAAGCCCTACGATAGAGTGAGTTTTTTTTTCCTGTTAGTTCTCGTAATCCGCCGTCTAGGCACGCAGCTCCATATTGGTAAATTGATAGATCCGGTCGTAATTTTAAACTATCGCCCACTCCGAGGTCATGCTTAATATTTAAGACCTTCTCGATAGTCCTATCCACGGCCGCGCTTCATCTCTCGTCCATTTCGTCGTCGAATAAGAGGGCCAGTATCGAACCGTCTATCTCCTCTTGTTCTCTAACGTACTCTAATGTCAATACTAAATCGTCTTCCGCGATAGATACCGGTCCATCCAACAATAGTTCTTCATTCATAAACTTATGGTCGTATTCGGCATTTCTTACAGTCGAAGCCGAACCACGGTGAATCATGTCTACCCCATGTCGCCGCAAAGTTCATCAACTCATGTTCGTCAGTGAATCAGTCACCATCGTTTCAAGTATCGAAACATCCATTTTGATATCTACAAGTATAATGATATTTCCCGTAGAAATACGCTCTTATATACTCGCGATTGGACGAACAATCTCTAAGTTAGATCAAGTGGTCATTGTGAAAATAGTAAAATTGCAAATTCACTTTCTCATTGGTGGATTCGTGATAATGGACTCCCGTCAGACTGATTGATGGCTTTCGCGAATAAATTTGTTTCATCTACGCATCAAAGAGTCTAGATCATTTAAGTAATTGATTGCCCCCACCCTCCCCCCCCCCCGCCCCCTTCAAAGTGTTTGATGGTTTTTGCGATTATTGTTTTTTCATCAAAACATCAAATGTCTAAAATAGAAACCCATGCATCGACCAGTATGACACCCTTCGATATGGCACCAACGCGACTAAAATATATCGAGTAATAACGGACTTATGACCGTATAAAGACTGTACCAATCAAAAGCCGGTGTTTCACCACGTCACGTTCAAAAACCCTTAAATTTCAATATCTTGGGAACGGTTAGAGGTAGAAGGCCATTTGACCTTGTTAGCAAGTAAAATGGCAACATCTGGGTATATGGGACAGAAACTACCCCAAACTCACATGGAACAGTGAACATACCTCCCAGAATCAATGTAGGTTGTGACCAGCCACAAATCTATGAATATTTCATTACATTACTCGACGACATGACCAAGTGATCATGATGTTGTGTTGTGTGATGTTGGTACAATACCAAAACGGACGAGACAGAAACCACGGACAGTGCAACTACTCCGAAAAGCTGATTGGAAAGATTTCAGAAAATATATGTGTGAGTCGAAAGAGTACATCCTTCAAAACATAGATAACTACTCTATTCAGTAACGTTGGGACTCTTTCAAATCCCATATCAATACTGGATGTACCAAGTACATTCCTACTAGAAAACTAAGCTGTAAAACAATTCTCCCATGGGGCATACAGGAAATAAAGCGCCTTATCGGTAAAGATGACAGTTTATACATGAAACACAAACAAGAAAATGTGGCCTATCGGCATTTGAATGTCCCCGGTGGCAGATTGAAGAAACTGTGGCAAAGTTAATAATAAATTTTAATGTGAGAACAAGTTTAAAATTGTGAAGGACAGCATGGTTTGGTGTAGTATGATTGGAATATTAGAGTGCTCCTTCAATGGATAGAGAATATATGAAATAATTGAGAAACTCCGGCAAAGTTATTAATGTGTGAAACAATTCAAAGGTGTCAAGGTCAAAAGGTCAATGTCATATTAATGGCAGCATGGATGTGTGGCATTTGTCCACAAGTATGATGTATTGAACTATTGAAGTATTCCATCAAAGGATATAGAAGTTATGACAGACTTGAGAAACTCCGGCTAACTTCTTAATGTGTGAACAAGTTCAAGGTCAAAATGTCAAGGTCATATTAAGGACAGCATGGATGAGTGACACTTGTCATCAAGTATGCTGTGTTGAACTATTTAAGCAATCGTTCAAGAGATCTAGAAGTTATGACAGAAATAAGAAACTCCGGCGAACTTCTTAATCTGTGACAAAGTTCAAAGTTGTAAAAGTCAAAAGGTAAATGTCATCTTAAGTGCAGTATGGATGTGTGGAATTTGAGCAATATTTAAGCAATCCTTTAATGGATATACGAGTTATGACATCATTGAGAAACTCCGGCAAACTTCTTAAAATACCGGAAACACGGACGGACGGACAGACGCACTCACGGATATACGGACACACAGTCCAAACACTATATGCCTCAGGTCTACCGAGACCGGGGCATAAACATCCAAGGAGGTAAGTAACCGAAAGCATGTCCTGCAGATCAAGCACTTAGTGAACCGAAAAGTCAGGACAGCTTACCACAACTACATGGAAGAGATTCTTGGCGTAAACACCCATGAACGAAACTCTGATCCCACCCGTACATGTTCGCTTAAAAAGCTATTTTAATACATTAAAATCACTCGCCAAGACTCACAGGGCATATCTTCACTTAAAACTGCACCAAATGACGCAACACTCTCTACCACAGAGAAAGATAAGAGCAAATGTCCTGAACAGACACTTCCAGTCTGTGTTCACTCCATTATCACCACTGCCACTGGAACAATTCTGCAAACTACCGTCACCAGACCCGAGCCCCGCATACCAACCCATGTAGGAAATCACAATAAAGGTAAAAGGAGTTCTCAAGCTCCTGTCAAATCTTAAACATGATAAGGCAGACGGCTGGTCCGGACCCCATCAAATCCGTAGTTCTCAAATAATTAAGAAATGAGATCCTATCATACGGGTACTCTTCCAAAGGACACTATCTACATGTCAGATCCCAAATGATCAACCGCTATAGTACGTCCCCAATACAAGACATGACACAAGATTGACCCTGCCATCTATAAGCCTATCTCCCTTACATGTATTTTATGTAACATGATGGAGCATATCATGACCTCAAACGTCACTAGGCACTTTCAAGAACATCACAACCTGTATAACTTGCAACACGGGTCCATGGACAAACAGTCACGTGAGACACACTAAATCCAACTTGTAGATGACCTAGCACGGAATCTCGCATATGACCATCAAACATAATTGATCCTCTTGGACATCAGCAAAGCGTTTGATCAGGTAAGTCATCTGAAACTATTTTACAAAATACACCATGGAACATGGAATCCATGGAAGCACCCACAAATGGATAAATGTATTCCTCACTGGTCGTACGCAGTCTGTTGTCATTGAGTCTGACCAAGTGCAGGTAACATCATGGAGTTCCCCAGGGTTCTGTGCTACTGTTCTTATTATACGTAAATGACAAATCACATCCCAGGTAAGACTATTTGCTGATACAGCTGTGTATCTGACAATTGATAGTGCCGCCGACTGCAATACTCTTCAAGAAGGTCTGGACAAATTGATATCTTGGGACGCTGCCTGGGAGATGGACTTCAACCCTTGCAAGTGCCAGGTGTTGCACATCACCAGATCCAAGCATCCAGTCCATGTCCCAAACACCCTCCATATCCAGATCATTGAAACTACAGAAAATGAAAAATACCCAGACGTGCACATCAGTTCAAATCTCAGCTCTAATCATTACATCAAGAAGTCAGTCGCCAGTGCAAATAAGAAACGCAGAAACATACAAACTCGACATGAATGTGTTGTATATCAGATGGGTCAAACACAATTATTCTACATATTATAGTGTCACCCAGCATAGTCTCGGCTGGAGGTCACTGGAGCTCAAACGGACCGATTATAGACTGTGCATGTTTGTCAAATGTGTCCATGGACTCGTAGCTATCCCTCTACCTGATGTATTGAGCGTCCAAACCGAATGACCCGACACACAACACTTACCTTTCCGTCGGATACACACTACTATCAGTACTCCTTTACCCGATGACAACTATTATGTGGAACAGGCTACCGGCGCATAGTGTCATGCTGCCGGATTTGGAATCATTGAAACGGGAGGTATGCAATATTACCCACCGTTTGTAGAGTGTGCCGCGACTTTGAGCCTTTCTTACTTGTCAATATGAAACCTGGCCCTTAGGTCATTTTACATTCGCATTACTAATAATGTATCATGTCACTTTATGCAAAGTGTAACCACGCTGTCTTTTCTCGTATAGAATCTACACCTTTTAACATTAAATGCATCTTTCGGATCGGACCTATAACTCAATAAAGGGTAGATAACTCGAGATGGATTAAAATTAAATATCGAATCGAGAACTATGGTCTAACGCCAAACATTCCGGTTCAAACCGGTCTGTGTAACCGCTCTATACACCGCTCAAGAGTTTCAGTTATCCGGTAGAAGCTGTATTGTAAACATCGGAAATAGGGTACGGGGTGAGTCGGAACCACGTCTAGTGTGAAGGACCTGATTATGGCAAGCCAAATGCACAATAATTCCTTAAACCATGGTTTGGAGCTTAACCCCTAGTTTACGCTCCTCAAACCCTAGTTTTGGCTTAAACTGCCATTTGAGATCCCAAATGGTAGTTTTCTTAAACCCTGGTTTGGGCAATTATTGTGTACTTGGCGGCTCAAACCACCGTTTAGACTCTCAAACTAGGATTCCTGATAGCTTAAACCACGGTTTGAGCTCAAACCCCAGTTTATACTGCTCAAACCCTAGTTTAGGCTCGCCAAATGCACAATAATTCACTAAACTCCAGTTTGAGAGTCGAAACCATGGTTTAGGCTCTTAAACCCCAGTTTGATCAATTATTGTGCATTTGGCCAGAAACTGCCGTTTGAGGTCGTAATCCAATAAAAAGCCTAAACATAAACGACCTTCACATTCTAAAAATAGATAATTAGGTCATTTTAAAAATAAATCGACACGTTACACATCCCTCTCTTGATATGTTAATTAGCGAAGCCACGATATTCATGCAAGTTAAACCGCTGCATATACTACTCATGTACTTACAAATTTCACTTCATTCCATGAAAATTTGCGAAGCCACAGCGGATGAGGCGCTGTCAGGTGTTCATCCAGCGGCTCGGGGTGAAACGTCTCTCGGCCACGGCCATCAAGCGAACTCAGGACAGACACGTTTGTATCGTGAAGACATCGCCCGATATCCACGTCTTCGTCCCCTCGCTCATTCGTACAGGCGCCATCCTTAGTCAAACCGTGATCGACCAGGTTCCGCAGACCGGCGGCGCTGATGACGTACCCCGCCCCTCCGCTCATATATCCACCCGTCACGTGTGGTTTAAAATGGCACCCGATATATCCAGGGTATACAGGGTCGTATTGGGATAATAAATATTTCAAATTTTCCATGATTACATACGTGTCGTCGTCCGCTTTTAGGATCCAATCGAAATCGTGGATATTCTTGTGAACATGTATTAACGCGGATTTAATTTTCGGCGTCAAATTGCGCCTGCGTTCAAGAACGTCAACGACGAGAATGTCAACCCCTGGCGTCTCGTTAAAGCCTAATCCATACACGAATAGATGCTTGTCACACCGTCTCGCCCACGTGGAGTTCACTGAATTCATCTTAGCACGTGATTTTAGTGACGTCAGAATAAGACAGAGCACGCGCGTGTTGTTGTTTTTGTTGTTCTTTGTTTGAGAAATGTTCATTGTCTCTGCAAATTAAAGTTAACAATATAAATCAAATACAACCATTTTGCTGATGTACACGAATATAAATCATAAATAGGAATTATTTCCAGAAATAATTTCCGGAAATACATTGATACGACCACTTTGTTTGTACCTAATAGTCCTTAGGAAAAAATGACTCCCCCCCACCCCCTCTGCCCTTAATTTCTGTGCACCAAAGTAAAGGTTAGTGTCTCCTGAACAATATTCCACTTGTTGCCATCTCCAAAAGTGTCCCAAAGGCTATTTTTCAGAATATGATTTAGAGATACCCATTCTCGAACAATTTTATTTTTATTGACTTTCACAGATAACATATTATACATTTTATTGTTTCTAAGTCATATATATGGTAATGCAACATGTTTATTGGTAACAAAACACAGTAGTACATGCCTACATTTTGAAAATGTGCAGTTTACTTCGATTTGTATCATTTGTGACAGCCATCTTTAAATTAAAATGACCTCCATTTTCCATTAACATTAGTTTATGTTACTTGATATGTATAAGCAATAGTACAATACTAAATGGTACACATGATCATTTCATATCCAATATGGCCGCCAAGTCTAATATCTATACTGAAAACTATGCTAAACCTACATCTCTACTTTCTAATATAAACACCATTTTACTTATCGTTATTTATGTAAATGAATGTTATTGTATGACGGTGCATAGTTTGAACATACATTGAGCTCCCAGTGGTAGTTTTATATCCAAAATGGCTGTCAAATATGATTACATTTTACTTCAATAATAGCTATATTGCTATGAAATGTCAGATTGTACGTTAGTTATTTGTATCATGTATGAGGCAGTTGAATAAATACAACCAGAATGTCAGAATGTATGTTCGTATACAATGAGACAAATAAAGTGAATGTATATGTATATTCGTATATATAGCATTGGCGTATATATTTCATAAAGATGCAAGTTATATTCAAACAATACATCAGCCATGTAAGGTCATGTTTTACGTCTGGCAAGTGCATGTGCTGGACCATGCTTGGGACTCTCTACTCTATGCATTTAAAGTAGAGCCAGTGTATAAATGTTCGTTCTGCTACAAATAGTGTCTGCAATAGCAACTGAGGAGCTCATAAGGTTAACACATGGTTCTCAGAGCCGAAAGGAACATGAGAAAAATGAAATATCTGATAAATGTGTTGTAGAAGTGGACATATATGTTCAGCTATGTTCAATCCGGCTTACAATACATTATTTCATATGGCTTAATTTAATGGAATCATGGTGAAGTACAGTGCTTTGCGGGGTTGACACCATTCAATGCAAACTGATGAAGGGTATGGTTCCACGCCTGAACAATGTAGAATATTACCAAGTGGTTGATGCAAGTCCGACTGACCTTGCGACTGTATATACTGGTTTTCAAAACTAGGTCTGACAGATGTCGTTACTGTATTTGTCAGACAATCTATGCAAAAGCGCTTGATGTTCCATGGAAGAATATAATCTCTTTAATTTGACATCGTCGTGCGGCGGCTTTTCACAAATCTATCTGTAATTTGCAAGATATTTGGAGTTGTCTTAGAATATGTACTCATCAAGTTGTTAGAACCGGGTCAATTTCGGGAGTTCTTGATGGCCTACACTATAACACGGCATTACATGTACACAATATTGAGTTGGAGGCACTAGTGTTCTGCCAAAGCAATTGTAATTATATAACGGACTTGCAGTCAATGCCAGTATACCAGAAGAAAGTTATTGCTGCAGTAGGTAAGAGAAGCATGATCAGTTGAAATGTTTGAAAAACTGAGAGTCTTACCCGATGTTGCCAACTTGGTTGAATCGTATACTGATAACATGAACGACACAATTGCCACATTATGGAACTCATACATTGATATGGTCACGCTGATTTGGTGTTTCATCCGTTAAACACGCGAGGAGATTGGAACGTGAACCTGTCCATACTTGGTTCTTTGCTTACAATCGAACTAACTATGCTCGATATACTCATGTGTATATGCCATGCAATTGCACACCCTGAAGCCCACCAAAACCTGTTAAATGGCGAGTTTGCTGTGCAGCGCAGTATATGCAATGATTTCGGACAAGTGGCAATCGATTAGACTATAGAGCGGATGTTGAACAGATACGCCAAAGCCAAGGGTGGAATAATCAGACTGATTTTAAGAAAGTGGGCAGTACAGCGATGGATGACAGAAGCACATACAAGGTCAGAATTTAATCAGATATTACATCATGGTAGAATGGAAAGATGAAGATAGAGTACACGAACAGACACATACAGCAGAGGATTTATCAGGATGAAGCAGATGTTCAACGTGTGCTACCAGTTTTCAACAATTAGAAAACGTTATATGAATAATCCACTGAGTTGCACATTGTTGCATTTGGTGGCATTGCATCTGAAAACTTGCGTGATGATCTCATAGATGCACGTGCAGTACACAGGGTGACCATCAAATGAATAAAGTTGTAGCTGAATGCAATAAAACTAAAACTTGAGTTACATGCTCCTCTCACTCAATTGAAGCTGAAAACGTTCAGTAGTGAGGCACATTCGACTAGTGTTGAGGTACCTGGCCGGGAAAGTCATCTGACTTGCTGGATCTTTGGACAGCAGTGGAATATGAATAAAGACGATATCATTGGTCAGTTGTCACTACTGATGGTTTATTGGCCAACACAATGATGGATTTACTGGAGAAAGACACTGAACTGATGGAAAATGTTCCAGAAAATACAGCTATAATAATTGATGGAATGGTACTTTGAAAGCCATTTCAACCAATTATTCCCGTTTGTTTGCTGAATTGGCGACACTAGTGTTCTGTGTATCGATAATGGAATAACGACACCAAATAGTCAAATGGACTTTGTAGTAGATCAGTTTTTAGCAATCTCAATTAAGAACATCGAAAGGTTGGAACGTTCGAAGGTGGTGTATCTTGCAGTTTAGCATTTCAAATGGTTGACAGAAGTCCCATGCAATGAAATAATTTTCTGCGTGATGGCGAAAAAATGACAGCATTTGTTGATTGCTAGCACATTGAAAACCGGTAATATGTATGTTGCACATGGAGATCTTTGCCACAATCCCAGTACTGTGGAAGAATATGCAAGAAGCGGACACGGGCATCTTTCTGCATGAACTTCATGCTGCAGAACCTGGATACCGCTGTATTGTAATAAGCAAATTTAACGTTGGTTTAGAAATATTTGCATGTCATCTACAGAACCAGATTCGAATAAAACCAAATGCGATATAATGCAAGAGCTTTGTATGTTTTTCAACGAGAGCAACAAGCTTATGAAATAGTGTGATGCTTTGTTTATACAGTATATGGAAGGATTTTAAAACTAACGTTAATGATGTCCGGTACTCATTACTGTGTCAAAATATGTTTAATGCATTACATAAAATATATCGATTGAACTGTTTTGGCTTGTTTGGGCCAGTGATGCATTGGCCGATAGGATATGATTCTGACTCGTCACTTCTCGTGTACGTAATCAAATAGTTTACCTATTACAACATGTGCCAAATATTGTGCTCCACAAGTTTGGATAGTTTGCGATTCAACATGGATAGACGGAGCATATTGAGGTCTAGGTGAATGAATCTCATAAACATTTGGCTAGTTAATGTTTGTAGCTGCAAAGGCATATCGGTATACTGGTCAAAAAGCAATGAACCATTTTTTTCATTAGCCACCAAACATTATGAACATCATTTGAAACAATAACCATGAATACATGTGTATTACATGTATATTGAAAACACTTATTTTAATCAGGGGAGTTTTCCTGCTTTTTGAGGAGCGCAAAACCACATGGCAATCAATATGTAGCCAATATGCCATATTAACATAATATATGTTGGCGTGGTCTAGTGAATAAACATCGACCTCGGAACTGGATGGTCGAGATGGCTGTTTTCGTGAGCCTCTAGCCTACCCGCCTGATACCTTGCATATAGGATATGAATAGGGAAATACTGATGTTCAGATATTACAGTGCATCATATGTCAAAACTGGCTGGCCCTGTCAATACGGGTGACACTATAATAAACAACACCGAATAATCAATATAATCAATCATGTATGTATGAAATATCAAGGCATTTCATGAAAGGAAACAGATGTTATAAGACATTTACCCCAACGTTAAGATTATGAATGTGCTATGTTTGTGACCTTGACCTTGGGGAAAATGGTGGGGGTGGGTCATGGATTTGCTATAGCACGATAGCGTATCATCAGATGAATGCATGTATGAAATATCCAGGCGTTCCCTGTAAATAAACAGAAGTTATACTCCAACGTTAAGTTTATGATGTTGATCTTTGGGAAAGGGGTGTGGTGGTGGGGGGGGGGGGGACGGTCGTGGATTTGCTGTAGCACGATAGAGGATCATCAGACGAATGCATGTATGAAATATCAACGCGTTCCCTGTAAAGAAACAGAAGTTACACAACATTTACCCCAACGTTAAGTTTATGAACATGCTAAGTTTGTGATTAACTACAGAATGATAGAGGGTTATATGAGGAATGCATGTATGAACTATCAAGGTGTTCTATGAAAGGAAACAGATGTGATAAGACATTTACCCCAACGTTAAGTTTATGAATGTGCTAAGTTTGTGACCGTGATCTTGGGTTAAGGGGTGGGCGCTGGGTCATGGATTTGCGATAGCACGATAGGGTATCATCAGATGAATGCATGTATGAAATATCAAGGCGTTCCATGAAAGGAAACAGATGTTATAAGACATTTACCCCAACATTAAGTTTATGAATGTGCTAAGTTTGTGACCTTGACCTTGGGGTAAGGAGTGGGTCATGGATTTACAATAGCACAATAGAGTATCATCAGATGAATGCATGTATGAAATATCAAAGCGTTCCATGAATTAAACAGATGTTATAAGACATTTACCCCAGCGTTAAGTGTATGAATGTGCTAAGTTTGTGACCTTGACCTTGGAATAAGGGATAGGCGGTGGGTCATGGATTTGCTATAGAACGATAGAGTATCATCATGTGAATCCACGTATGAAATATAAAGGCGTTCCCTGTAAATAAACAGAAGTTGCACAACATTTACCTCAACGTTAAGTTGTTATGAACATGCTAAGTTTGTGAAATTGACCTTGGGGTAAGGGTTGGGTGGTGGATCGTGTATTTGCTACAGCATGATAGAGGGTCATCAGATGAATGCATGTATGCAATATGAAGGCATTCCCTGTAAATAAACAGAAGTTACACAACATTTACCCCAATGTTAAGTTTATGAACATGCTAAGTTTGTGACCTTGACCTGGGGTAAGGGTTGAGTGTTTGGTCGTGAATTTGCTACAGCATGATAGAGGGTCATCTGAGGAATGCATGTATGAAATATCAAGGTGTTCCATGAAAGGAAACAGATGTTATAAGACATTTACCCCAACGTTAAGTTTATGAATGTGCTAAGTTTGTGACCTTGACCTTGGGGTAAGGGTTGGGTGGTGGTTCATGCATTTACTACACCATGATAGAGTATCATCAGATGAATGCATGTATGAAATATCAAGGCGTTCCATGAAAGGAAACAGATGTTATAAGAAATTTACCCCAACGTTAAGTTTATGAATGTGCTAAGTTTGTGACCTTGAACTTGGGGTAAGAGTTGGGTGTTGGGTCATGGTTTGCTACAGCATGATAGAGGGTCATCTGAAGAATGCATGTATGAAATAACAAGGTGTTCCATGAAAGGAAACAGAAGTTATAAGACATTTACCCCAACGTTAAGTTTGTTGACGGTCGACGACGCCGACGCCGACGCCGACGCCGACGTCGACGACGCCGGAGGTATGCTATAAGCTCTTCTGCACTTCGTGCAGGCGAGGTAAAAATGACTGATGTTTTATTAGCAATACTAGGCAAAAGGATTATGAGTGACAGCCATATTGAAATGCATATATGGACCAAATTATATTATTCTTGCCATTACCATATGATGGTAAATCGGAACAGTTATTAGGTAAAACAGTCTAACTGGTCAGCTATGCACAGCAAATACACATGTGGCGAATATTCTTAACGAATAGTTTTCCACTATAGCATCAAATCTTAAACGACTCATTCCAGAATCAAACGTTGATCATATTAAACATTTCGTAAACGAACATACACTGCAAAATTATAATTTTAACATTCCTTTAATTAATGAAATATTCGTAAAAAGGTATTTAACATCATTAGACATATCAAAATCACTGGACTAGATTTAATAGGGCCACGATTGTTAAAATTATCTACCACCGCTATCTCGTTAAGTATTACATATGTAGTAAATATGAGTTTCACTAGTTCTATCTTCCCCAGTGTATGGAAATAAGCAAAGGTACATCCCCTGTATGAAAGCGGCGCAAAATACGAAATAAATAATTATCGTCCAATATCAATTTTGCCGACGCTTTCAGAATTAATTGAAAAATGGGTTCAGAAACATTTTATGGACTGTTTAACAACGTTTAAACTATTGCATCAACCCCAGAGTGGGTTTCGAACAGGTCACTCGACAGAATCAGCGTTAATCGTTCTTCTTGAAAACTATTTACAAGCAATAAATCGGGGTGTATTAGTAGGGTGTATTTTAGTCGACTTGCGTAAAGCTTTTGATCTTGTTGATCACAAAATTCTCCTGGATAAATTTCAACTATACAAGTGCAGGAACGTAAGCCTGGGTTGGTTCAAATCATACCTGGAACAAAGGCACCAACTTGTTTCGGTAAATGGAGAAACATCTAAAACACCTATCAACTGTGGGGTTCCCCAGGGGTCAATTCTTGGACCGACACATTTTCTTTTATCTATAAATGATTTTCCATTTATTCTCCGTCAACACGTAACGTGAATCGATCTCTATGCAGATCTTACAACAATTTATGACATGTAATCGACTGTAGGGAACTTAAAATACCGTTTACAACACACACTTGACAGTTTAGAATTATGGTGTGAGACCAACGGCATGCTACTTTCTTACCTACCTACCTACCTACCTACCTACCTGCTTGCCATAAATTATAATAGTGATATCCGAGAAAATCATTTGAATAACTGACTTGGTTAATAAGATATTGCAAGAAATATAATTATTTCAAAATGTCAGAAAACGTTCCCACAATTGGGTTGGGTGATCAAAGTCCAAGGTGTAGCATCTGTTAATAATGTTTGACATCAACATGTCTGTTACTCTTATTACAAACATAACTTTACTAACACGACGTACATGTATATACATGCATATGCATAATTCGTAATAGCAGTCACATTATATTCTTAAAAATTGGTACTAGTTATCTTCCCTTGATTTCACCACTTCGGGACACTTTTTGTGACTGGCAACATGCAAATTCTGATAGTAGACATATTTTCCTTGAAGTCTGTGAACAAAATAAGGGCAGAGGGTGGGGCGCAACGGAATCGAACAAATATGGGTTTATCCCACAGACTAGAAGATGTGCGAAAGATATGAACAGAAACGGTGATATTTTCTGTAAATGACGTAGAAAGTAAACTAATACAATTTAGTGCAACATGTTATAAAACATAATTATTTACAGCGTGCGATCCATTAAATTTAAACAGAGTTGATACCAAGTCTGATTTCGGCGGTACATGAGCCCATTATTTAAATCACATAAATCGGCGAGCGAGAAATTAGTTTATTAAAAATACAATGTGTCAACTATGACTAACTTATTGGTTGCCCAGCCCAATCGCGGGGACCAGTCTATTAGAATGGAGCGCTGCCCATAACAACAACGATACAATTACGTGATTGGCGGTGAGACACTCAATCGATCGTACACATAGTGCGCGTCACAGGAAATTACGTCAACAAGGCGGGGCCTGTGGTTCTAAATATAGCTGCCGAGTTATTGCAAGATGTAATGATTAATTTAATATATATTGGCGAAAGCGTCGCAATATGCAATTAATTGAGACGAAATGCTCTTTCATAGGTCGATAAACTAGGGAAATAAATAATTGACCATTATTACCAAGAACACAGGTATTGGAGTACATTTTTGTATTTATATTTTCTAAATTACAGTAGGACATCTTTACACCGGACACCCTGGGGACCGGTGTATAGAGGTTCCACTGTACCATTTTTTTTCTTCAATAGCCGATTTCACCAAAATTGCAAAGTATACTTATCTTGCTAAGTAGACGTTGATGGAGAAATTTTAAATTTAAAGATAAATTTATTAATTTTTATTTTCTGACCAAATTATTATACTGAATTTTTTACATTATCACAGACAAAATGGCTTTTATAATGTAAACAATTCAGTATAATAATTATGCATACTTTTAATCATCAAATGTATGCAGTCGTCAGTTCTATATGAAATAATGCATTTCGGGAAAAATAAATGATTATTCCCTGAACGTATATTTAGCTAGATAAGTATGCTTAGAAGAATTCACATAAGTGTAAAAGCTTGTTTTCTAATCCTGTTCTCAATTGTATGTATACATATATCACTTGCCACAACTTGAAATAAATACAACAGTGTACAGCGGTATTACTTACGTATTTTCGTTAATTCTGTTATCCGAGTATGTTCTGAATCTGAAATAATTGAGTATTACATAATAGTCAAGAAGAGCAAGAATAAGAACAAGATGGCGTCCAAATGACGGTCAAATTTAGTCGTCTATAATTAATACAAAATGTTTCTATTTGTTTAGTAAAAAAATCACAATCGAATAAACATGCTTATTATATATACTTAGGGCCAAAAGAAACGTTACAGTATGTAAATGTTTCGATATTTTGTGAACCACTTGGTATCAAAAGATGATGAATTGTTTTTTTAATGTTGAATCTAATCTGCAACTTATGTACTATCAAAACATTAGATCCATGCCTTTACAGAGATTGTGAAAACGTGAAAAGACAACAACATCACTCATTTCAGAAACTACAGTACAAGAGAACACAATTTGGAAACATTGCGTGTCAGCATTGAATGTGTTAAGAGTCAAATATGTGGGGGCGGGGGTAGCGTGATGGTGTGGGTAGCGAAAAGTGCTGATCATAAAACACCGCTTCATGTTGTAAATGGACGATTGAATTGTGTTACGTGCCCCGACACCATTTTACGACCGATCGCGGTGCCTTTTCTGCGAATAAACGCATTTCAATAATTTTTAGCATAATAATGCCAGATCCGATTCAGCTGGTGTAATAACTCAGTGTCTACGTAATAATGACGTTAATGTGTTACACTGACCATCTTTCAGTTCAGATATAAATCATCTAGAGCATGTTTGGGACGAGTTGGCATGCAGAAATACCCAAATAAACTAAGACAACTTGATGTAGACCTTTAGCAAGAATGGTTAGCAACGTGTCATTCGACCATGTATACTTTCAATTCGCAGACATTGCCAAACATTTATCTACGCCCAAGGTGGTAAGTTTAGAAACAAATCAATTTTTTTTTCTCTTTCACTGCAGTTATTTTTTAATGAGGCGTGTTGTTGTCTTTTCTTTTTTTTCGCCATATCTATATACGCATGGATCTAATGTTCGGAACAAATAGTTTCAGATTGGATTCAGCATTAAAAAAGTTTTTCATCAGGGCCCGGTTGTTCACAACCCATGTTAGCTTAACAGACTGTTAAATCCTTAGCAATGCTAAGGATTTAACAGTCTGTTAGGCTAACAGAAGCTTTGAGCAACCGGGCCCAGGTTTTTAGACATACTGGTTTAACAAAATATCGAACCATTTACATACTGTAAAATTTATTTTGTCGTTAAGTATGCATACCCTCGCTTCCCACTGAAACACAATGGAACGCCAGCCGTCGATATGTCTCCATATTGACGTTGCCTGAGTTCATATTAGTCAGTGCCGGTCATTATATACTTAATTCCAGTGCCTATACCGATATGTTTAAGGTCAACATAGTACCACAATGAATAATGTTGGTAAGCCATCTTGAATCTCCAAAGGGTCACCAATAAAAATCGTTTCCGCCTAAACATATTGTTTTTGCATTGTTTATGTAGTCGTAAAAATTGTGTAGGTTTCGTTAAACAGATAGTAATCGCCTTGTACGAGATTCCACCTACACAACATATAATTGAGACACGCTATGGGATTTTGTACCTTCCGACATCTGCATAATTCCATGAAATACGTTTACAAAACTTACAATATTTTCCGTAAATGGCGTCAAAAGTTGACAAAATGTTCAGAAATGTTCTCTGAAAATCTTGTCAACTTTTGATTTTATTTATGAAAAATATTGTAAATAACGTATTTAATAAAATTACGCAGATGTCCGAAGGTACACAATCGCATGGCGTGTCTATTGGAGGCCCTGGCTCTCAGTTGTAGATTAAATGTGAGCCCAATCATTGGTACAATAGCATTTCACGATAGTTTGTATCGGTTTTCTGAACATAGATGACCCTATGATTATATAGATGTGTGCTGTGTTGAAATTAGCATGTACTAACGCCTTTATAGAGTTCCATGCGGGTGTGTCTTTGTGAATTATCTGCAGCAAAACGGTCGTCAGTGGTAGCTGTGAATTGGTGACTGGAATTACGTTACGACTATCTGGTTTTCTAGATACATCCAAGTTAAATTTAGCATGGAATGTACTCGGTTCGATGTTAACAACACGGAAAGAGACATACAAATGCGGTAATTAGCAAACAAACGTATGTTTATGACCAATGACAAGTTGCGACTGTATTCATAGTAATCCATTGATGTATCTCAAATGCTTTTTTTTGTGAAACGCTTCTACGGAGGTATCATCTGAGACATAAGCATGTTAATATAGAGAAACAGTCTCACTCTATCGTTTTCAAACATTAAACTACAGCTACAATATTAACATAAATTCAAGATTAATGCATATTGAAATTGTAATAAAAATGCGTCAGTACGCAAATAAACAACCAATATCCACCTTGGATATGATGCAGTCAAATATATTTATACACAACGTATGTGTTCCCGAGAGCACCACGTGAGTTTCCAAGTCGTAACTATTGTAATAAAATACTATCATATCCAAGGTGGATATACATGTATGTTGCTGTAACACAAGAAATGGGGATTATGGGGTTTGTGGCCAATGTTGCTCCTATCAGATTGCACACACCTGTAGCCTGATAATGACCTAAATATATTGCTTGTTAAAAGCATCACGGGTGTTTTATTGATGGAATGGCGAACAGTGCAGATCCTGATCGGAATGTGCGGATGCACTGGCTGATTTGGGTCTACACGGATTGCAAAACCAATAAGCCCCATGTATCCAGGCTTAGACACATGACGTCACACGCACCTGCGCTTAACCCATTTCAAACTCCATTTTATTAGATATCACAAAAACTATTGGGGCAATTTTAAAGATGCATGCTAATTCGGTAGGCACAACGTGTTATATCAGAGACATCATCTGAAACACTTTCAGGCAAATTAAACATTCATTCAGCATTACCCCACTTATCGATTGGCATTAGTATACATTATATAGCTGGCGTATATTTCTGCACTGATATCAGGGGAGATAACCGTGTTTCCTTAAAATGTTAACGGACATTACTATTTATCATCTGTATTTATTGTTTTATGTGCAATGATCATACTTTATAATCTGTCAAAATATTCAGATGACGCATTTAATTAGTATAAAGAATTATAAAATATCATGCCTCATTTGCATATGAAAATAGCCGGATACCACCGCGCATCACTATCAGTAAAATACATATAACTAAACGAGTATATCTGTATAGCGGGCACTCGTATTTTTTAGAACTGGTGGCAATTCAATTCAATTCAATATCTTTATTTCCTCCTATATGGAGATTTCAAATTGTTAACAATACAAGAAATGTATATGTACACGAATAAACAAATTGATATAAATGTGAAGTTGATTTGCATGTCATTGTTTTGGGTATAATACATAATGGCCGCTGACATGCTAGATAGTCCCTGGCGTTGCACAGGAGTGTTGTGTCTGTGGGATAATATACAGTGGTTCACATATGTACGTGTATGCACGTACCTGCATGCATGCGATGCGTTGTGTATTCAGTTGGCCGAGTTCATTTGTGACCAGCGTAGACGTGGATCAGACGAATTCTTATTCGGCTGATCTGTGCTACACTGTTCAGTGTTTACACATTCTGTCAGTTAAACATACTGGTATATCTGATCCTTCTGTGGAAACTGGTCGTAGACATGTGTCTATCGATCGGAATCAACATTGTATATAACATTGTACTTTCCAATTATATATCTACATAACGCAGCGTGTATCTACTAACACTAATTAAACATGATCAAGATACGAGACGAAAGTCTCTCGAACATACATGAATGCATCTTGTAGGAATATGCTTGCACTTTCGGATGACATTGTGCTATGTGTCTCAAGAGTACCTCCTACCATTTTCTGCAAAAACTGTTCGCCATGACTGCGTTCTAGTTCGTTGTATGTGACAAACGTGACATTCCTGTGGATTTTGTCCAGGAAAGCGTCCCTTAGAGGCAGAGTGAAAGAGCATTCTGCAACGGCATGGCACAGAACGTCTTCTGTGATACCGTCGCATAGGCGACATATACTATATTCTCGGTCCGTCATATAACACCACAACTGCGCGATAAAGTCTGCAAGTTTCAGTTGTGCTGATGTATGTGACGACTTCCAGACTATACATGGAGTTACGGACGTATGCAGACATTTAAACCTATTAAAATCTGAGTCGCTTTCTATCCTTTGCCTCCAATGATCACTTTCCAGGGCGTTAACTGAAGTCTGTACCTGTTTTTTCCACATAAATTTAGACGGCAGGTTATCATGTAGTCGTAATATATGAGTGAGCTTGTAGCGAGACAATAGCTGGCAGATATCTGGGATAAAACCAGTCTTAACAGTTGGTGACCCAGCTAAATATAGAAAGAGTTTTCTGTAAAAAATATTCCTACATATAGCCGAGCTGGGAAGCGACATGATTTTGTGAAGGAATACTAGTTTACGTTTGTCTATTTCTGCGGATAGTGTATGAAGTCCCAGCATTGACTCGCACATATCAGATCGGGTACGTAGGGGAAAGCCTTGGATTTTCTTCACGATTTTATGCTGGTGTTTATTGATAGTGAGTATATCGTTTTGTGAAAGGGCGTTCCACAATTCGCAACCGTATAACGTTGTTGGGATTATGATTTTCTTATATAAATTCACCGAAGTTAAGGGCTTTAGACCGGCAGGTTTCACACCGAGTCCAATCTTTTTTTTCATTTGCCATAAAAAGCGTTTAGCCCTTTTTGGCACCTTTCCTGAATTCGTTCTTTGTACTTTAGATTAGATTGTTGTCTTATTCCTAGATCTATGATGCTATCATCTACGGCAATGTTAGTCGTTCCTAGCGAGAAGCTGATTGTTGGTGATACCCTAGACTTAGAAAATATTACGACTCGGGATTTATCTGCGTTTATCGAAAATCTCCATTTTGTAGCGTACTCGTTAACGATATCAAGTAGGCGCTGAAGATGGTCTGGGCGCGTAGTCAAACATGTAATGTCATCGGCTAAGGCCGGATTACCCGCGCTAACTGATCCCACGGAGGCACCCAGGCATGAATCCTCCAATTGGATTAACAGATCATTTATAAAGACGAGGTAGAAAAATGTGGAGATAACTCCTCCTTGTCTGACACTACGAGTTACTGGTATTGTTTGTGACGATACGCCGTTAACTTTCACATATGATATCAAATCAGTATAGTAACTTCTGATAACTCTCCAGATTTTACCTTGGATGCCTAAGTTGTGCAATTTATACAGGAGACCGGCGTGCCAGACTGTATCAAACGCCTTTTGTATGTCTAGGAAGGCACCGTACACGTTGCTACCTAAATCGGTGTTGGAGTACACCGTTTCCTGGAGGTTGAATGCAGCAGATACGCAGCTCAGGTTCTTCTGAAACCCTTGCTGCTGGTTACAGGGGAAATCAATAGAATTTGTGTGTATAAAAGTCCATATTCTATTGACCATAACACGTTCAAATATTTTGCACAGACATGGAATAAGGGAGATTGGTCTATAGCTACCCGGGTCTGTTTTACATTTACCGTTTCCCTTATATAGCGGTATAATTATGCTCTGTTTCCACGCTCGTGGGACAGTTTCCTCCATAAATATTATGTTGAACAGGTGAGCTATCATTTTAACAAGAGTGTCACTGCCGTATATGATATGTTCATTTTGTGTGTTGTCTGAGCCTGGTGCCTTACGTCGTTTTAACGTACTTTTAATATCGGTTATCTCCCTTATTGTTATCGGACTTTTAAGAACTTCGCCATATTTGAGTTCTGTTGAATGCGCCATTGTGTTAACCATGGTTGTAATAGTGGATATTTGTGATTCATCTTCTTTTTGCGACGAGTCGTTAAAAATATTACGATAATATATGGCGAAACCGTCGGCGACTCCTTCCGGTGAAGTCTGGAGACACCCATTTGCAATGATTTCGGTGCACGTGGGAGACCTCGCGGTTTTCCGATTCCGTAAAAGTTTCCAGAATAATCGGTAATCGAGTTCGGCGGCTTCGTCAAGGTCAGTGTACACTTTATCCATATATTTTTCTGACTCGATACGCTGGATCTTTCGGAATTGTGCTTTAGCTTGTTTATAGCATTAAATGAAGAATATTCGCGTCCGCGCGGTCGACCATTGCTGATCCAGATGGATCGCATGTGTCGAGATTTACCGTGAGCCGCCTTCACATCGCGTGTCCAGTATGGTTTAGTATGTGTCTTAAATTTGCTTTTTGGCAATGTCGCGTTGGCTGCATGATGTATAGCATATGTTATTCTATCAGATAGCGAATCTACTGTATCAGCACTGTCGGGTTGTATTGTACTTAATGTCTCGTCTAATAGTGTTCTGTACATTAATATGTGGTCATCCGTGGTTTTTTTTTATTCCAGGATATACACTGTTCGCGAGCCGTGTCATGATTATACATATTCTGGTTAATATTCATCTTAGCGAGTATAGGGAGATGATCGGAAGTTGAAACGAATTGCTCGTTTTCGTCTAGTATTTTAAGTTCGTGAAAGCAGCGTTTTAGAGATGTATCAATGATAAAATGATCAATCATTTTCTGCGTTGGTATGAAAGTATAGTTCGGGCCTAACCTTCGAGCGGACATATTAGCAGCGATTAAATTATTATCTGTGATGAATTTGGTACATCGGTGAGTTTTATGTCGGCTAGCAAGTTGCTCCATGCCGATATTTAGTTGTGCGTTAAAGTCTCCACCGATTATTATTTGACCTTGTGTAAGGTAGTATGAAGTAAGTGCCTGTAGGTCGGCCATGCATTCATCATAGTATGTGTTATTTGAATCAGCCGGCATATAAACCGAGAAAATATACAGTGGTTGTGAATGCTGTGACTTCATCTCAATTCCAATTATTCTGTCGCATTGAATTTCAATGGGCGTTATAATGTGAGACAGTGACTTTTTGAACATAACACTGACGCCAGCTTTCCCACATCTGGCTCTGCTGTATGGGTCAATATCACTTTGAGTGGGCATGTACCTTTAATTCGATAAAGTGTAGGAGGTACCTAGAAACTCAGGCCATAATAAATGTACTTTGGTTCTCAGATATCGTTGCGTATGAAAAATCACTGCGTTGAGCATTTTAAAGTCATGGAGAAATAAAGTCATGCTGTAACTTCGGCACATGATCAACTAGAAAATGTGCTCATAGACACTACAGTCTTGATAGTAAAATGGTATAGGTATTACCACCACTATCGTGGTGGGCATATATAAAACGCATTTGCCTTACAAACAAGGCGAACATAAGTCCCTACAGGGATCCTCCATATTATCGGACAAAAATGGCAGTTTTTTACAATATATTTCTTTAAACAGCAGCTAAAGTTTTCACAGAACAATCCTCGGTTCTTGCTTTCTCTATTAAACTATTTAGCAAAATGTGCCATCTTTCTCACTTAAAATTGGGTCAGATCATCAGTCGTAAGATTGCCACAAAATTATCATCTACAATCAGTTATCCGGACAAAAGTATAATAGTCTTATAACTTCTATTCTTACATTGAAATCATAAGTGTATCGCCTGTAAACCAGTGTAAACAGCATTGTGTAGTTCTGCAGAAAAATCAGTCACCCTTCGCTTCTTGGAAAACACCATATGTATAGAATTTATTGTATTTATAGAACAACTCGGCAATAACGAAATGGACGCATTGAACTGTGACCCCCCCCCCCCCCCCACCCCCCCCCCCCCACCCCGCGCGACTTTTGACATTGTAAACAATTTGTGGAAAGAGTTGGGGAATGTTTCTAGCAAATTTTACTAAAATGTTTACCATGGCGATATATTCTTCACACTGGTATGGAAACAGTAAGCAGCTGTGTGACTTGTATGTATTCGTTGCAATATCGGATCAAAAGAATGCGCTTAATTAACACGTATTATCATTTTCATTTGATAAACTGATTGTCCGGATAACTGGTATGTCCCCTGTTGTGACCTTGACATTGGGTGTTCGGGCGTGGGACGAAAGCGAGACAAAAAACCATCCCTAGACAAATAATTTGGGCAAATATTATTGAAATTGGTGAAGCAGTTAAGGAGTTATTGAGAAAAGATTAAAAACTAAAACGCATTTGCCTTACACACAAGGTAAGCATAAGTCCACAGTGAACTTGACATAGGGTGTCCGGGCATGGGTCATGTACGAAACGAAGCAGCATCCCAAGACAGATATTGTTGGCAGATAGTACTGAAATGGGTGAAGGAGTTAAGCAGTTATTTAGAAAACATTAAACACTTAAACGCATTGCCTTACAAACAATGTGAACATACACCCCTACTGACATTGACCTTGGGTGTTTGCGCTAGGATCGTATGCGAAGCAAAGCACCATCCCTAGGCAGACATTGCCATTGCCGGAAGGCCTCGTCCAGTATTCCCGCGACTTTTCCAAGTTTACATCCCCGATAAATTCCACAAAAAGGCCATTCATTCCTTATAATTCCTGCATTTGAAATAAATTCATCAAGAAAATGTGTTTATTTTCCGTTTTCTTAATAATTATTTTAACTGCGCCTCACTGTTACGGAAAGTAGTTCGGCGTGGGAGTTTATTGGAATATACATTTTGGACAGAGACTTGTTACAGGCCAATCAAATGTTAGGGAATTGTGTAAATATTTTTTTGCTGGAATTATTAGTTAATGTGCAACTAAAAGGCACAGCAGACATAATGCTCCCAACTTATTTAACATTTCTTTTTAGACACAGGCCTAGTACCAGAATCATGTACTAATGGTATTAGTAAACCGATCTATAAAAAGAATGGAGACATAAACGATCCAAGTAATTACTACTTTGTTGTTTTGGAAAGCTCTTCACTGCTGTAATAAATAGCAGACTAACTAAATTTGTCGACGAAAATAATGTAATTAGATATTCACAAGCAGGCTTCCGAAAAGGGTACTCATCCACGGAAAACTATTATTCAACACATATTATTCAACACACATTATTTATATTGTAATCACTTATACAAACAATAATAAAACGTAGAAAGAAACTGTATTGTGCATTCATTGATTTCAAAGCTGTATTTGACAGTTGACAAAGTCTGGCGTAACGGGCTAAGGTCAAGGCTGTTAAATCATAATATAAATGGGAAATGTTTCACACTAATTAAAAATATGTATAACACTATTAAATCGTGTGTAATTGCCAACGGAAGTAAAAGCAGTTTTTTTCTCCTGTAATATGGTACATGTAGTTAGACGGGGGAAAAAACTATCACCGCTTTTATTTTCACTATGTAACTGTACATGCATTTAAATGACCTGGAAACTGTTGTCGGTTCAAAGGGGGTGAGCTGCCGAAGCCATGAACTAGACAACAAACTATAACTGTACTTAAAACATTTCATACTTCTATATGCCGATGACACCGTACTTATCGGTGATAGAGCGACGGACTTACAACAGTACTGTACTGAATGGAAATTAACGGTTAATGTAATCAAAACTACAGTTTTGATATTCTCAAAAGGTAGAACCGCCCAAAATATTACTAAAAAGTACTTGGGTATATTCATGGCACAAAGTGGTTCATCAGAAACACATTGCAAGCCAGGCTACAACGGCTATGTATAACTTACTATCGAATATTAGGAAGTTATCCTTACCAATAGACATACAAATATATATTTTTGAAAGGAATATCAAACCTATCTTATTATATGATTCTGAAATATGGGGATTTGGTAATAACGAGATGTTTGAACGGGTACAATTAAAATGTTTATAAATACGCACTAAATGTAAAGTGTTCCACAATGATTTATGGAAAACTAGGAGTATTTCCCGTCCAAGTAGACATACTCACTAGAATGATTACTTTCTGGACAAAACTACTAACATTCCCTGACAATAATAAATTGTCAGTTAATATATATTTAATGCTGCTGAGCTCACAAAACTTTGGGAATGTTAAATTTCAATGGATGAGCCCCATAAGACAAATTTTCACATATTGCGACCTTAATGGATTTTGGATGACACAACATATGCCAAACTCTAAATGGCTAATTCCCTTACCGAAATTCCGAGAGAAGACCTGGTTTGGCCCTCACATACGTCTTTGGCATTCTTGTATGTGACAGCTGAATCAGATTATACCGCTTATGTCAGTATTACGATTATTCGTAATCAAATTACGTTTAGGGGAAGGACCAAGTGACGTTGGTGTGGTATGAACCTGGCACCAGGTTAGGTTATTCTAATTTCAGGGCTGAATATATTTTGGAATTCCCAAATATTAGGGTTTAGCTGTTGATAGGTTGTTAAGCACCAATCAATCAATCAATCAATACAAATATTTTATTATTGTAATATATCAGTCCAACCATACAAACCCTAAACATTCATGATTGGGACACACTTGGTTGTAGGAAACCAGCTATGTATATGTGTTTCCTAGAATAAATTAAGTCCGAATATTTAGGGTATATTGAAATAGATTCAGACCAGTCCAGTTCAATAGGTCATAGCGCTAGCCCGTGTGTGCTAATTTGTTTGGACATTTTATGAAATTTAATTTATATAATACAGTGGAACCTAGCTAAACCGGACACCCTGGGAATCCTCAGGGTGTCCGGTTTAGAGATGTTCCACTGTAAATCAGACATTTACCATTCTTATACGTATTTGGATGCTTTGTAATCATGAATATAAATTATCATCTGAGATAAATGACAAAGAATATATGTGACGTGGTAGTATATATCAGGGTGAGTATATTACATGCACCATATAACGTGCACCTGCATTTAGCTAGCTACGGACGGTACGGGAGTAATTGCAAGAGTTACCGTTCGCAACTAAGGGATTGTCCTATTGTTGACCTCTTCGAAATGCACTTTCCTGTGTTTTACGGCATTTAAATTCAGACTCCAGCTGGTGGTAAACTGGGATCTATGTAAACTCCGGGGGATGCAACCCGGAAACCCCTTCCGCCCCTGGTCTGCAGCTACATGTTCATGTCCCCACCAATTTATTGGGTGGCCCCACCAATACATTGGGTGGGGGTAGGGGCATTACGTTTTACCCCTGTCCTTCCGTGCGTCCCTACGTCAGTGCGTCCGAAAATGTTCTTTTAAATAATAACTCCTTAACTGCTTCACCAATTTCAATAACATTCATATTCGGCTCATATTTAAGGGTGGGAATTGGCACGGATGCCTTCCATACCCGGTTCAATAACATTTACCCACAATGTATGTCTAGGGACGGTGCTTTGTTTCGCATACGACCCACGCCCGAACACGCAATATCAAGATCACGGGGGACTTATGTTCACATTGTTTGTAAGGCAAATGCAGTTAAGTTGTTAATCCTTTCTCAATAGCTCCTTAGCTCCTTCAGCACTTTCAATAATATTTGCCCACAATGTCTGTCTAGAGATAGTACTCTATTTCGCCCTCGACACACGCCCGAACATCCAAGCTTAAGGTTACTGGGGACTTATGTTCATCTTGTTTGTAAGGCAAATACGTCTAAGTTTTTAATCTTTTCTCAATAACTCCCACAATGTCTGTCTAGATGATGGTGCTCTGCTTCGCATTCGACACACGCCCGAACACCCATCACTAATTGTGTCCGTCCGTGCATGTGGCGTGCGTGCGTGCGTGCATCCCAACACATTCTTTTCATGTAAAGGCCATTCATTCCTATATTAAATCCGGTCCACTGGCCTTTTTATTTTTCAGAGATTTAAATCCTGTGTGATAGGTTGGTTCAATTATTCATGTACTCCGTTGTTGAAATGTGTTCCTTTTGATGGTGTGTTGATTCGTGGCCATTTGCTTGACCTATGTTCTTGAAATGTGTATATAAGTTATCTAGTGGGCATTCGACAACCATTTCAATGTTACCATCATTTATTATTTTCCAGTATGCTTTGGTATCACTCTTTCGGAGCTTTCTGAGTTTCATTACTTTTTATTGTTTGAATTGTTTGTAATATTTATTTAGCGTTGTTTTATATGTTTTACATGTCGCATTTAAGACTATTATATTGTTGTTTGTTTTTCAAAGTTTATATTGATGTTTCGCCCTGTGGAAATCTTGTCTGGCATTACGACAGCTATTTCCATACCAACTGGTATTGCATTTGTTACGGGTAATTTCTCATTTTGTTTTAACACCAGGGCTCCAGATAAGGAATTAGTAATTGATTATTTTCACACCATCATATCTGAAGCTATTGGGTATTTCAAAATGTTAATTGGGTAAAATAAAATCACACAACTGTTTACACATCAGCAGACAACACTTATTGAATACTTTGCTTCAAAATGAAAACATGTCTTGGAATTTCATTAGAATTGTCTCCTTGGAAAATAAGAAAATATATGCTATATAAGGTTAAAGGTGTTTTGTCAGAAAAACACGCGTCGACTTGTCAATCGTGCCAAAAGTTCCGCATTCCCTTCTATTCCGAGTCTTCAACATGTTCACACACCAATGTACTAGGAACGTTTTCCACTCTAGATTACTTATTAGTCTATTTGTCATCCACAAACACATACTGCAAAGAATTTCAGGACGTTCAGTCCTTTGATTTCATAATCGTCGGCGACACCGGAAGAACTTTTGAAGGTAATACAATAACAATCCCATCAAGAATCGTATGCGATAACTTGAAACAGAAAAAAATCTTACCTTTTGAGTGGCGGTAGATATGTCCGCTCAGTATCACAATGAATATCCCTACGTACACACACATAAACAACATTAGCCGATACAGCGGCCACATTGTGTAGGCTCAAACTTTGTAAACCTTATACAGATGCCATTGCGTACCTTAAACAAGTAGCGTTCGGTATGAATAGCTTTATGTATTATTCACAATATTGGAAGACGAAACCGTGTATGTGATTGGTTTAAATAATAATATGGTTACGTAATAGTTACTGCTCTATTCGCGGCTCGGTGTTCCATAGGCACACATGTAGGTTGTTCAAACACATGTCGAACACCTCGATTAGGGCAGTAACTGACTTACACATCGACTTACCGACTACCGTTGGCTAGTATTCAGTGGAAATTTTGAATTTCCATTTGACATTAAAGGAACTGTCTCTACGGTTGTGACAGCCGATCCATAACATCCATGTACGCATGCTGCCAGTGTGAGTATACGTCTCCCATTGACACAATTCTCATTATTATTTGTGTTTGGTGTCTAACGTATACGTATACGAAGCAAGCACTCACTATTCTGTATAATATGCATTGGAATATGCTGGCATAAATCATACTAATTCACAGAGAATACCAGGTTAGTGTAGTTTGATATCCAGTTTATCAGGCAAGGCTGTTTCCGAGCCGAGCCACAATATATTGATATCGAAACACACAAGACTAGTATTTTATTTATCAGGTAACGTTTTATCCTAGCCAATGATCAAATTAAAAACAGTTTTCGTTGACAAGAACGAGGACTTGTTTACGTTACGTGATTAGTCTGACGTCGTTCGGTAACGTCATGTGACGTCGTTCGTCCAATAGAACGCTACTTTTCAATTCGTTGTAACCCGGATATTCGTATCAGATCGATTCTCAGTCAGAACGTATTGCGTCAATACAAAGCTCGTTTCTCAAGGGCCTCTCATCGCTTATTGCAGTCCGTACAACTGTACATGCACGTGCAGCATATGAATGCATATATCTATTATTGGGTGGTCAGTTATAAAAGTCATTTACGAAGGGTGTTCAATAATTAATTTCCCAACACATACATGATCCCAATAAAATGAAATGATATTAATGTAATGAATGAAAACTATTAGCATAATTAAAACAACAATCAAATTTAAAAACACGTGGTCTTAGGTATGTGCATACAGTGATGAAACATGTTTAATTTAGGAAACAATAATTTAATTTATCAAAAGTACGTCGGCAGCCGAACGTGGAACAGAAAGTAGGAATCTTCGTCTCCTTTCGCAAAATACTGATTTGGAAAATAATTCATAATTTCCGTAAATCATGTCAAGAATTGAATGGGTGGGTGGTGGCAGGATGGGGCTAATATGGACTTAGCCACTGTACTATACTGAACCCTTCGTTCAATTGATGAAGCTTTCAGATTAACTTTCGCACAATGTATAAGCTCTGTATTCATGATCAGCTTTATTTAATTTTTTTTCGGAATTAATATCGTCGAAAATTCGAAAATCAGTCACCGTAAATGATGTCAACAATTGACTAATAACTTTCAGATTAAATTACGCAGCTCTGCATTTTGTAACAGATGCCATTGTAGATGCCATTGCGCACCTTAAACCAGTAGCGTTAGGTACTAATAGCTTTATGTATTATTCACAATATTGGAACACGAAACCGTGTATCAGTTTGGTTTACGTAGTAATGTGGTTACGTAATAGTTACTGCCCTATTCGCGGCTCGGTGTTCCATGGGCACATGTAGGTTGTTCAAACACATTATAATTCCAGCACACAAATATTTACACAATTCCCTAACATTTGATTGGTCCGTGGCAAGTCTCTGTCCAGAATTTATATCCCAGTAAACTCCATGCCGAAGTACTTTCCGTAAGCGTGAGGCGCAGTTAAAATAATTCTTAAGAAAACGGAAAATAAACACATTTTCTTGATGAATTTATTTCAAATGCTGGAATTATAAGGAATGAATGGCCTTTTTGTGGAATTTATCGGGGATATAAACTTGGAAAAGTCGCGGGAATACTGGACGAGGCCTTCCGGCCTTCGTCCAGTATTCCCGCGACTTTTCCAAGTTTATACCCCGATAAATTCCACAAAAAGGCCATTCATTCCTATACAAAACCTCGATTAGGGCAGTAACTGACTTATACATCGACTTACCGACTACTGTTGGTTAGTGTTCAGTGGATATTTTGAATTTCGATTTCACATTAAAGGAACTGTCTCTACAGTTGTGACAGCCGATCAATAACATCCATGTACGCATGCTGCCAGTGTGAGTATACGTCTCCCAATGACACAATTCTCATTATTAGTTGTGTTTCGTGTCTAACGTATGCGTATACGAAGCAAGCACTCAATATTCTGTATAATATGCATTGGAATATGCTTGCATTAATCATACTAATTCACAGAGAATACCAGGCGAGTGTAGTCTGATATTCAGTTTATCAGGCAAGGCTAGGCCGTTTCCTAGCCGATCCACAATATCTTGATATCGAAACACACTAGACTAGTATTTTATTTATCAGGTAACGTTTCATCCTAGCCAATTATCAAATTTAAAACACTTTTGTTGACAAGAACGCGGACTTGTTTACGTTACGTGATTAGTCTGACGTCGTTCGGTAAGGTCATGTGACGTCGTTCGTCCAATGGAACGCCACTTTTCAATTCGTTGTAACCCGGATATTCGTATCAGATCGATTCACAGTCAGAACGTATTGGGTCAATACAAAGCTCGTTTCCAGATAACAAATAAGTAAACAGTACAGTGGAACCTCTATAAAACGGTCAGCCTGGGAGGTCCGCAGAGTGTCCAGCTTAGATATGTAGGTTAAACGAAGCTTATGCCCTCGCTGTCTGCCTCGATAATAATAAAAAACAAAAGTCCTCGGTGAACTTGACCTTGGGCTGTCGTACTGGCAGCTTTGATAATGAAATACTGACATCAACAGTATTGCCTTACAAATGTATGTACATGTACAATGTCTTAATATAATTATAGAATATTTTAGACAAGACAATTCATTACTAATTTCCATTAATGAATACTGGAAGAGAATTAGAAACCACAGAGCGCTTACTATAGGGAGGGCACGGTTCATTCGTACATTTCAAGAGTAATGATTGCAAAAAAAGAAAAAGATAAAAAAAGTGTAATAAGAACGAAATGTGTTAAAAGAGACATTCTTATATGGCTTAGTCTCAGATCGGTCTGCGCATCACGCGTTCCAGTCTTTTGTAATCGGTGTTTGTAACTGGGATTTCATAAGTTGCGTATCTTATGGTAAATTAGCAACACCATGACAATTCCGCCTCCGAGCGTCGCCGGAGACGGGATTACGGTGTTGCATGCCTGTTTTACCTTAGCCTAAGAGTTACACCGTTGGCCTCATAATGCGAAATCGAAAGATGTGAGCAACGGCTTAACATACAGAGTACATTTAAATGACATTTGTTATACGGAGTTACTTTCACAGTGTAAAAAACATAAAAATACACTCGTGTAATAAATACACATGTTTTACAAGTTATTTTACGCGTACAAGTTCAATATAGGATGTTGTGTTATGAATTACAGTATAATATGTGCATTAGCTGCTTCAATACGATGTCCAACAGACCGGTCGACCGATTTCACTAGAAAATCGGCATAACTTTGTTTCCTATGAAATCGGACAAGTATCCCATCAAAGCAACACCCATGTAAGATCAGGTATGTATTGAAAATAGGTATACTTGCTGAATTAACGTATAAACGAACACAATAAAACCACACACGCACACACACATTTACATGCAAAAAAACACATATCAAATATGCATATACACATGTGCACACAGAAATAAACATACGTGTACATGGTCGGTACCCCTTGACCTATGATTGGAACAGTTCAAATGTTTTCATATATTTACAGGTGAAATGGTTACATCAAATAGAAACCCATGCATCGACCAGGTGTTACCTACACAAAGCGGCGCCGCGTGAGGAAGGCAGTATATACATCAAAGGAGTTAATTAATTAACTCATTAATTAACCAGGTGTTACCCAGGCGCCTCGTGCGGATATTAATTTATACATCAAAGGAGTCTTTATCAATTAACGTGACATAATATAATAATATAAGCCCAGCTTGTCCACGCAATCACTAGAGCTCTACTTGACGGATTGTAACCAAATTTGGAATACATGTTTATCACGGCAAGCCAAAGTAGGTTATTGATTTTCAAAAATTTCCGATGACATATCACGTGCACCCCTTGACGGCCATTTTTATTTTTCGCACTCTGTATCCTTGTCCACGCAATAACTCAAGTTCTACTTCACCGATCGTAACTAAATTCGGTGTACATGTTTATCTCGACAAGACGAAGAAGCCTATTGATGTTGAAAATTGTCCGATGACTTATCTCCTTCTTGGCGGCCATTTTTAATGTTCGCACTCTGTATCCTTGTCCACGCAATAACTCAAGTTCTACTTCACCGATCGAAACCAAATTATGTATACATGTTTATCACGGCAAGACGAAGAAGCCTATTGATTTTGACTTGATTTTAATTTTCGGACTCCGTATCCTTGTCCACGCAATAAGTCGAGTTCTACTTGACGAATCGTAACCAAATTTGGTTTACATGTTTATCACGTCAAGATGAGTTATCTCACATTGTTGACTGGCTTTGCCTCGACGGGCGTATATTGTGACCTTCGGCACTCTTGTTTAAATATTATGTTGGCACATGTTGGTCTCCGTGCTGGCGTTCTAGATTAAAGTAGTTGTTATTCCCTTGCTAGGGCCTCGTTGAGGTCTGACGGGGACGGACTACGTTTTACCAGGTGATAACTCTAGTATTACATTCTCGTTCCCTTTCTGGACAATACAAATATCGTAGTCTTATTTTTACATGACGCATTTATGTCGTTCTATCTTTTACATGTTGTAATTAGCTTATGCTTTCACCTTACATGTAACTATTTTTGGAATGGTGGCCCGTATAATTTTCGAACTTGTGGCCACCATAAATAAACTTACCACAACAACAATAATAATAATAATAATAATCGTTTATTCACTCAGGTCACATGACATGAAAACATGAGGTATACAACATAATAGTAGGATGACACAATGGCGATACATGTAACAATCAAAATGCATTATATATCTTACATGTACATGTACAATTTCATAATATAATTATAGATTATTTTTGACAAGATAATGCATTACCTTTGTGTATTAATGAATACTGGAAGAGAATTACAGACCACAGAACGCTTTATTTCCTCCATTTATGGAGAGCCAACATGTCAGACATGTATAACATATTTACATACATATTACCACATACATTTAAACATTTACATAACATATAATACAAGTACGTGCATATGAGTCACAGTACAAGAACATTACAAAAAAAATATTTTCAAACATGCATGATTACATGATTACATTTGTCGGGTTCAGACGAATTATTTTGTGTAGTTGCGCACACTGAGCAGAATACGCCCGAATAATACTGGACAAATGCGCAGAATCATTTGGGACTATGCTGATCGAGCACCTAAATATAACTTGTCATCTTCAAACAGACTTACGCATGGCTGGACGTGTAATATGTGTCAATGTGTTAAGTAGCGTGCATGTAGTTAGTACACATACAGTGCAACACATTGACACATATTACCACGAAATCATCTATTTCATCAGCATTATTGAGTTGGATGCTACTGCTTGGGTCACCGGACAGCAACAATATTGTTCGGTTAACAGGACTAAGTGCATTAACGCACCGTGATATGTTGGGCGGAAATTTCTGATTTAGTTCATGAGTCAATAGTGCTCTGTAATGCATACTTTGTGGGCAGAAATTAATATAGTGGTCAATTAATTCCACATTCTCACTGTCACATCGTAAGCATGTACCAGTATCATCAATTCTAGCCACCATTTGAATCACTGATCTACACTGTTTCTTGCATTGAACATGTTTGTTACTAAAATACCATAATCTATGCGGTTCAATAGCAGTGTGAATGTCTTTAAAGTTGCTAAAGCCGCTGCTTGAAGTACGCTCACTCCACAATTCATGGGACGTGTTTTTTACCCTAGATCTAACAATGTGTTTCCACTTGTCTTTCCCAGTGAATGTTCCATGGATCATGAACGTGTCGAGTATATGTTTGCAGTTATATTTGACCAATAACCGACATACATCCGGAATAAATCCAGTAGCTCTATCAGGGGCCGAGTAATACGTGCACAGCCGTATCAGAAACATTTTCCTTAAGGCACAGTCATTTTTAAGACGGCACATCTGACCCAAGAAAGATAATTTTCGATTGTCTATTTCTGCTTCTAAACAATGCGACCCCAGTAAGCTTAGTGCAACGTCCGTTCGTGTTTGTACGGGGAGGCCCTGTATTAGTTTCACACAAAATCTGTGAGCACGTTCCAGGTAACAGATTATTCCAGAACTCCGCCCCATATAGCGCCCTGGGGAGAACGACTGTCATATAAAGTTTTGTACACGTTAGGGCACTAAGACCACATTCATCTACAAAACCAGACATTATAAGACTAAAAAATGTGCCTTTCAGTTTCTTGCACGCGTCTGTAATAGTAGGTCCAAGCTTGGAATATTTATCGAAAAGATTACCAAGATGAGTATACTTCACAGCTTCCTTCACTGTGTTTGGACCTAATTGCCATTTTCTTCCTGACTGCTGCTAGTGATGCTTAGACTCATTAAATACAACCACTGCACACCTTGAAGGATTATATTCGTAGCGCCATTTACACGAGTATTTGTAACACATTTCCATCAACTCGTCAAGTCCATGCTTAGAAAGCGAAATTAACACCATGTCATCAGCGACCGTTGGGCAACAGAACGAGTGTCCATTAAGTCGAAACCCAGTGTTAGATTTTACCAAGTCAACTAACAAGCTGTCAATATAACACAAATATGTGAAAGGGGAGATTACTCCGCCTTGACGCGAGCCCTGTAGTACGGAGAATAAACCAGATTTATATCCCTTGAGCCGCACGCAACTTTCCATATTACTGTGTAAACTCGCGACCACTTTCCAGAGTTGGGAATGTATTCCCATTGTGTATAGTTTGTACAGGAGCCCATCATGCCATGTACGGTCGAATGCCTTCTGGACGTCAAGGAAACAGACATATAACAGGCTATGCTGTTCCGTAGCAACAACAATACACTCTTGTAACAAATATGACGTCATATTACAGCCTAACTGTTTTTGAAACCCGCCCTGAAGGCAGCACAATGGGTTTGTTAACGCCTGTTCACACTTTTGTAGAATAATGCGCTCATATAGTTTCAGTATACACGACGACAATGTAATGGCACGGAAGTTATCGGGGTCGTCTTTTCTCTTATTACCTCCCTTGTGTAATGTTATTATGACCCCTTTCTTCATAAGAGTCTGGGATGTACGCGTTGTTGAACATCAGTGAAAATAACTTGGCCAACACACTATGTAGTTTATCTCCACCAAACATAAGGTGTTCATAGTAAATTCCATCCAGTCCACACGACTTTCCTGTTTTGCAATATTTTAATGCGGAAATAACAGTGCCACTGGTTATTAATTCCGTACACGAATCATTGTTCACTCCCGATCGTATGCTATTCACTATGTATGTTATTTTATCACAGAACTTGTCGTCATATTGTGGTCGCCTCGAGTCACTATATAAATTGCCTAAATAACGCCCCCATTGATGCACGATATCTTCTGGGTCACGATATACAGTGCCGCCAAATTTCATCTCGCCGCCTGCAGTATTAGGACGATTATTCCGCCGCGACTTAACCTGCTTCCAGAAGAACGCGTCATCAACGCCCACCGCCGCATCTACGTCGTCATGCTGATTTTGCACTTTTGTAGGCTTGGAAAGACGCATTATCACTTGCACTGGGCCTGCCGTCTGCTATCCAATCGGATCGTTTTATTTTCATAAACAAATGTAGTGATTTAATAGCACAGTTCCAATACGGTTTAAGATAATGTCTGTATTTTGATTCCGGCAGCAGTTTCTCAGACAATATGTGTACACATTCTGTGATATATTTGTACAAATAGTCCGTTTCAATTTGTGATGTGTAGCATTCGAGCCACGAGAGGTCAGACAGCATTAGGTTCAAATAATAACTGTAGATTGATTTTACTTCCTGAGTAACGCGACTCCATTTGACCGGTTTATTTGTTTGAGCAGATGTATGTATGTTATTAGAGCCAGTGTCACTTGGCACGAAAAAGTTGCATATCACAGGCCTATGCCTCGACACATTTAGTTCACTATCATCACAAATGTCACATGAAATTATTGTATCTAAACTTTCCACTGGGAATAATATATGGTCAATATTAGATTGATAATTACCACAGTATGTCACAAATGTGGAGTGAGCGCCCTTACATAGCGGCAGTGTCGTTACAGAACACATATTGTGGTCATTAATAAACGACTGTACATGTATGCCTCTGTAATTCATTTCTTTAGTGAAGTGATACCCTTGCAGGTGCACGTTTGTGTCTCCCATCACAATTACATACCCCTGTGAGCTATATCTACTAATAGTTTCATGTAAGGATTCATAAAAAGCTTTGAACGTATTCATTGGATGATTCTTACATGGGGCATATATCTGTAATAGAAACACAAACACGTTTCTGCTTACACGTACTTGTACGCCGCATATTCTATCGTGTACGATATCTAATGGTGTAACTTTATTACTCAGATGTTTACTCCATAAGACGGCCACGCCCCCCTTTCCGACGCTCCTGCCGCCAGCCGACAGATCAGAATCACATTTTCCATAGCTGTCATAGTTTTTGTGTATACTATTCAGGAAATGTAAGTCTTTTTCGAATAACCAATGTTCTGCAATGCCACATATGTCTATATGTTTATTACATAATAATTCACTTAGATAAGAAGCACTGGACAAGACACCAGTAACATTCCAGGTCATGATATTTAACTGCTCCATTGGCTGGCCACATGAGTATCGGAAAGGCCAGTGTCCCACCAACCTTCTTGGCGAGCGTATGGCGTGCTGCCGTCAAAACGCACGTCACGCGCGTTCTGGCGATAGCACCATTACTGCTATCCTGCTTGTTATAGTGATCCTTCAGACGCCCAGACCGATCAACGCTGTCTAGAAATTTAATTCGAGACATCCATAACCTACAAGTAACGTCCCTAGGCCAAAATCCAGGTGACGTCAGACGCTTGCAACGTTCATCTGCCTCTACGTCAAGTTTCACTATAACACGACCGCTGCGCTTCGCCTCAAATAGCTTTACGTGTTTAACACGTACACCCCTACGTTTAACATATCCAGCAATTTTATCTTCTGTAATAGATGGTTTAAACCCTCCTACAAAATACCCCCTGGATCTAGCACTTGATCTAGCATTTGATTATAAGTGCTATACTCAGCCCCATGATGCAGGTGCTCAAAGACTAAATTATTACAAAGGAGATTATACTGCTATAAGTGAGTACCTGCAAAGTGTAGACTGGGATGATGCTCCCATTACATCAGTGGACGGATACTGGGAATTTCTCTCAGGGAAAATAGATTTATCTATGAAGGAACACATTCCAATCTCCAGAAGTAGAGCATGTTTCAGGAAGCCTTGGATGAATAAGGACACTGCAAAAGCTGTTGACAAGAAACGCAGAGCTTGGGTCAAGTATCAAAACCAAAGAAACGACACTAATTTCTGTACGTATGCGAGCAGCGGAACGAAACGACAAACATTATCAGAACTGCAAAGCAGAACTATGAGAAATCTCTAGCTGAGAACATTCAAGAAGATAATAAGTCATTTTGGAGATACATTAAATCTAAAACTAAAACAAAGGATAGTGTAAGTGACTTAATTATGGAAAACAACCAATTAACTACATCTGACTTGGAGAAAGCGAATGTACTAAATAGTTTTTTTCGCAAGTGTATTCACACAGGAAATTACAACAACAATTCCATCAATTATTGATAGGACATTCACATCAGAACTGAGTGAAATACAGATAACTCAAGAAGATGTCATGAGACATTTAACCAAATTAGACACGAAGAAGACACCAGGTCCGGATGGAATACACAACAAAGTACTATTTGAACTGAGACACGTACTGTGCGAACCGTTGACAACTCTATTCAATCTGTCAGTATCAACTGGATCAGTCCCCACTGAACGGAAGAAAGCATTTATCACACCTATATATAAAAAGGGTAGTAAAAAATTAGCGGAAAATTATAGGCCAGTGAGTTTAACGGCAACAACATGTAAACTTCTTGAACGAATAGTAAAGGAGAAACTTATGAAACATATGGACAATCATAATCTATTCTCAAATCACCAACATGGCTTTCGTCGTGGACATTCCTGTGTAACTCAGTTGCTAGAAGTGATAGAAATATGGACTGATATACTAGACAGTGGCGATTGTATAGACATTATATACTTAGACTTTCGAAAAGCGTTTGACACTGTGCCATTTGAACGTTTACTGAGTAAACTCCATGCGTACGGAATAAGAGGTAGTGTGTGGTGGATTCGAAGTTTCTTGGAGAACCGTAAACAGAGAGTAGTTATCAATAGTGAAAAGTCAGAATGGGCAGAAGTAATTTCAGGAGTTCCGCAGGGTAGTGTCCTCGGACCCGTGTTGTTTTTACTCTTTATCAACGATCTACCAGAAATAGTCGAAAATCTTGTTAAAATTTTCGCAGATGATACCAAGCTGTCAGCTACAGTCAAGGATGCTTCAGATTGTGAGAGACTTCAGTCAGACTTAATTTCGCTCTCAAAGTGGTCAGACACCTGGCAGTTACGCTTCAATGTAAGTAAGTGCAAATGTATGCATATTGGTCGAACTAACCAACAGCAAATATACTACATGCAGGAGGACGATGCCAATGTCCCAATATCAAAAGTAACCGAGGAGAAAGACCTGGGAGTTACATTTACGGATGACTTGAAGTTTAGCACACATATTGCAAAGTCCGTCAATCAAGCAAACAAGATGATCGGTATAATTAGAAGAACTTTTACATTTATGGACAAATCTATGTTCTTACCACTTTACAAGTCATTAGTGCGACCCCATTTAGAGTACGGATCCGTAATTTGGTCACCTTTTCTCAAAAAAGACATCCTATTAATTGAAAACGCTCAACGTAGGGCCACAAAGCTAGTGAAGGACATACAGATGAAACCATATGATGAAAGAATGAGGATACTCGGTTTACCGACACTTCAATATAGACGCGACAGAGCGGACATGATACAAGTATTCAAAATAATGAATGGAATCGACGAGCTCGACGAGAGGAAATTCTTCAAACCACAGGAAACAACACGAACCCGAGGTCACAATCGTAAACTTCAAAAGAGTCAATGCAGACTGCGAATCCGACAGAAAGTGTTCTCACAGAGAGTTGTCACTGGCTGGAACTTGTTACCCAGTGAATGCGTGCACGTCTCAACAGTTAACAGCTTCAAGAGCTCGTTGAACAAGGCCTGGAGGAACAGACCAGGGAAATTTAATATTTAGTAATGTATAGTTGTACATAGTTATGCCCGCCCGACCACAAGTTATATGTATTTATATGTAAATGGCTAAAATAGGCCAGAACAAGCGACTGCTTACAGAAACGGCCTTCAACCAAGGTAAACCAAGGTAAAATCTATGTTGTACATGTTCGGTGAAATCACCGTCATCATCATCCACATTATTGACCATATCTGTACACGCTACATTGATATTATTAGAACGCCCGGGCTGGGCGCCTGTGACACTAGGTTTATTATTATCAGTCTTTTTTCGAGCACCACCTGACATGAATACAGGAATGTTCTGGGCATGCAAATACACATCATCATTACCCATATCTCCATGAGCGTTACCAGATCTAACAGGGCTCTCAGCCAATGTATCTGTCTGTGATACACTGGCTGAACATGGAATTCCAATATCGTCATAAATGTCTTTAAATGTAACTTTCTTATTGAGAGTTTGTGCAGAAGGAGCCAGTCTAGCAAATTTGTTTGTTGTTGAACATTTATATAGCACACCGTTATTATCGCTCGAGGCTACACGTGCACTATCTAACACTGGCTGCAAATAATCGTCTGGGGCTGGCACACCATTGTCCGCCAATGTCGGTAGACTAACGTCGGAGGTTTGTGCAAAAATATTATTGTTTTCATATATATTACCGATGTCTACTGCCATTAACGGCGACATGCCTGCCTCAGAAGATACACTACCGAACGGGTCATGCGTGCTAGAACTTGCATGGACAGTTTTGGGAGCAGTTGGCAGTGGTATGTCATTACTAACTGTTGATATGCCAATATCGACAAATAGAGTATCACGATCAGTACATGTCATATCTGCCCATGTCTTAATATCCGACACGGCATGGGCGTGCCTAGTTTTAACACTGGGCTGTTTTGTCAAAGACTCAAACGCGACATGCATATCGGAGACCTCATTTAATAGTTTATTTTCTAATTTTAGCACTCGTCTGTCTAGTCGTGATATATCCGATAATTTATTACCGAAACTGCGTTGTTCAATCTCCGTGAATTCTGCTACCGAATGAACGTCCTGTCTCAGTTGCTTAATTTCACTCTTGATTCCGGAAACACCATTAGATGTATCACTACTGAGGCAGTCAACGTTTTGTTTAACACTATTTAAATCACGCTTAATAGTTTCCACAGATTCCAATTTCAGTTTTAGCAAATCACTCTTTATGGAATGTAGTTGTTCTTTGAAATTGGATTTCAACGTTACATTTTCCAGCTTCAGGAATAGCACATCCGCTTCGAGAGCCGTCAATGACGTTCGCAGTAACTTCAGGTCGGCGTCATACGAGGAGACGTCCGTCGTTTTTACGTTGACGTCAGCCGGTGGGACGTTGTTGCTTTCGCTCTTACGCCTGGGTTTTACAAAGTTGAGACAATCTTTTATACCATCGAAAGCTGCACCATCCAAAACGGAAACCAACATGTATACATCCTTGCTGAGTTTTAACGTCACGCTATCGCCATTGCGTGTCTTTTTGCGTTTTTTCAACTCAGTACTCGATGGGTATGTGTAGCTAGGCAATATCTTCACTTCATCGAATACTCTACACCGCATTTCTTCCAGTTGTACCTCACAACCGTCTGTATCAGCCAGCAACCTGGTGACGAATATGTCCTGGGGTAAGTCTCTATACAGTCCTATTATAAATTGGACTGCCGGGCATGTTGACTTCGGCTCAATTGAATCGAGTACCGGGTCCTCATTACATAGGTCATGTAAGTCTGTTTTTTCTGCTGTGGTAACATTTAAATCTGTATATTTTGCGTTGTCTATGTTAGGCGAAATATTTTCCGCTGAATACACAGTTTTCGCAAATGTAATGTCATCATCATATCCCTGACTGTTTATACACACTGGGCTTAGACAATCGAGCGGCGAAGCAGGTTCAACAAAAGCCATTGTCATGAACGCGCAGACCACAATAGGGGATTACGGCTGCACACAATGAGGACTGGATATACACGGACACCTGCACGTGTACATGTAATGCAATGGAGTTTCGTTCCCCTAGGGCAATGCCGGAGATGGCTACACTTATGTAGAAGACAAAGGATTTCAAATGTCGACTCACATTTTCTCCCACTACAGATAAACGTCAGCTTCCCTGTCGTCAAACTAAACACCATCACAACACTGCGTCCATTCCGCGCATTTTGATATCACATATGTCACAATTGATTCAGTATTTTATTTTATTTTAACACTAATCTGACTCCGATATTCACATTCACTGTTTACACTTGTTGTTGTTGTTGTTTTTCGAGAGTAATGATTGCAAAAAAAGAAGAAAAAAAGTGTAATAAAAACGAAATGTGTTAAAGAGACATTCTTATATGGCTGAGTCCCAGATCGGTCTGCGCATCACACGTTCCAGACGAGTGTAAACGATGTTTGCAACTGGGATTTCGTATTTGCGTATTTTACGGTAAATGAATTAGCAACACCGTGACAATTCCGCCTCCGAGCGTCGCATGAGACGGGATTACGGTGTTGCATGCCTGTTTTACCTTAGTCTAAGAGTCACACCGTTGGCCTCATAATGCGAAATCGAAAGATGTGAGCTACGGCTTAACATACAGAGTACATTTAAATGACATTTGTTATACGGAGTTGCTTTCACAGTGTAAAAAAACATAATAATACACTCATGTAATAAATACACATGTTTTACAAGTTATTTTACGCGTACAAGTTCAATATAGGATGTTGTGTTATTAATTACAATATAATATGTACATGTGCTGATTCAATACGATGTCCAATAGACCGGTCGACCGATTTCACTAGAAAATCGGCATAACTTTGTTTCCTATGAAATCGGACAAGTATCCCATCAAAGCAACACCCATGTAAGATCAGTAGCCTATTTCATCAACATTGCAAAGTATACTTTACTAGCAAAGTATACTTTGAGGGAGTAATCATTTATTTTTCCTGAAATGCATTATTTCATATAGAACTAACAAATGCAGATATTTCATGATTAAAAGTATGCAGAATTATTATACTGAATTTATTACATTATCACAGCCAACTTGGCTGTGATAATGTAATACATTCAGTATAATAAAAATTAATAAATTGATCATACAATTGAAAATTTCTCCCTCAAAGTATACTTTGCTACTAAAGTATACTTTGCAATGTTGATGAAATGGGCTACATGTATGTATTGAAAATAGGTATACTTGCTGAATTAACGTTATGATGGCATATACTGGAATACCGTGTGAGTAAACGTTATCCGCTTAGCGCAATTGATAATGGGCACGCTCCACACAAATGCAGCTTGGGTTAGATCCTCGACTGGAGCAGTATCTAAGATGGTATAATGGTCGCCAGATCGGACAAGTGGACTTCCCCCGGGTACTTCGGTTTACTTCCACATTAAGGACCACAATTACGCCTCCATAGGTTTCAACGAAAACATTTTTATCCCGTCAACACAGTGCGTATGTGCCGTGAAACACGGTGCCGTGAAACATTTTTGATATCCAGTCAAAACTATTTTTGCATTTTACAGCCATTTGTAGGTGTTGACGGGATAAATAGAATAGTAGGTTAGTGCCGTGAATGGGAAAAAATATCTGGCGCGGCACGGAAACGGGATGTGCTCGGTAGAGCCTCGCCCATCCCGTTTCCTGAACCTTGCCAGATATTTTTCCCATTCACGGCACTAACCTAGTATTCTCTATCTATTTTCCTTATTTCTGAACCAAAGTATATGTTGTGACCACTCATTTGAACCGTCTCGGCGAGACGGTTCAAATGAGTGGTCACAACATATACTTCTGATGAGAAATAAAAAAATTCTTGAGCCTTGCCGGATATTTTTTCCCATTCACGGCACTAACCTACTATTCTCTATATACACGTACTCTTCTGCTTGTTTGCGATCGTTGTGATGTGAAATAAAGTTCAGTAAGCTGTACATGGAAGATGTCTCGTTGATATACACTACCAGTGGCGTAGCTCCGTATAGGCACTGTAGGCCCGGGCCTATACGCTTTTGCGGATAATGAAAAAAAATGAAAATACGAACAATGCAATGAGGGTATAGCTATGGTGGTGAACTGTAACGACATCGGAAGATGATCAGCGGCGTAGGAGGGTATTGAAAAGTGATGCGGCCATACCCGCCGAACGAGCAAAGTTCGTGAAAATACTAGGAGGGGGGGGTGGGGGTGGGGGTCCGGGGCACGGTTACACGAAGCACCCAAATACACCCAAATCCACCCAAACATAGTCTAAATACGAGTGCTGATCCAGAAGTTCGTGGACAACGTCAGTTAACAGACCGAACATGGAGGTATTCTTGAAATATGTTGCAGGCATGTGTCTTTATATATAATGAGTATATGTATGAGCTTTCGTGAACATATCTGGTTATTTATAGTTGCTGTGTTGGCGTGAACAATGGTGGTCAGAGCATAGCGCCGCAGGTCACGACGTCACTTGTTGTGACGTTACGTTATGCGGACAATACTTCGACGTTACTCACATAATTGTTTTCCGAAATATCGTCCATGAAATGAATTTCTGATGCCACTCAACCCACTTGCGGAGATCTTTTATACCACTGTGGTTCGAAAGAGCTTAAGATGTTTGTAGTTTCAGTCCGTAACTCTGATATATCTGTGAATCCTCTTCCCATCAGTTCACTCTTCAATCGGAGGAATAACGCAAAATCACAATGTGAAAGGTCGGGTGATCATGGGCGATGTTTGAACATTTCCGCTCCCAACTTGGTGGGGGTGATGGCTCACATTTCCATTGACTGGACTGTTTTGATTCTGGGTTATAATGGCACAGCCACAATTCGTCTACTGTAATGATGTGATCAATAAATGAATGTCCAACTTTCTTCCATCTTCGCAAAAAAATCTTTGTTCCTTGAACAAGCAACTCCTTTTTTTCTGTACACAATATCATTGGAGCCGTAGGAGCACTTAAAAATCCCATATAGTCTGATATACTGTTTCATATTACAAACTTAGCTGTTCACTTAATTGATGCAGCGTTATTCTCCGGTCTTCGTCTAGTCTAGCGTTTACCAGCGTAATGTTTCTTCGTCGGTCTATCGCCCCGAACATCGTCCGTAACGCTCATCCTACAGTCGGGAATCCTTTTAAGTAGTATACAGGGTATCACTTCATTACCGCGGGGGGTCAGGAATAGAGTAGACCCCACACTTACCCCCAAGGGGAAAATATACGACTCAAAAAACCCTTAATTTTCAGAGCAAAAAGTATCTCCCAACTAATAAAAACAACCTCGTGTTTTTATTAGTTGGAAAAAAAAATAATTATCAATTAAAGAAATGTCACAAGTAATAAAAATTGGATAAGGGCAAATTAATAATAGTTTTTTACTATAAAGTAAGTGGAAAGTAAACCGCCACCAACAAGTAAAATTGGTATAAATAAGTCGGCTTTAGATGGGTTATATATACCCGCTACGGATTTTATATTTGAGGATTGGTAATTATACAATGCTTCATCGGCGCGCCTAAACGCCGCTAATGAGTCTGATTCTTCTTGTTTTTTTTTATTTATCCAATCTACGTGGTTCATTCTACGAGTGTTTAAAAGAATTATTTATTTTTCTTCATCTGTCATTTTACCCGGCCCGGGTGTTGTGTCATCTTCAATTACGTCTTCGACGCGGTTAACTACAAAGGTTACAACACCTGAAAAGACACCGGCAAGCGCTACTCCTCCTATTGTTAATAATATTGCTGGTACTGGCATTATTATGATAGTATATAAATGTAATTAATTTTGTTTACATCAAAATTAATTAAGTTCCGATACCACGAATTCTACTGTTTAGATATTTAAACATCGTCGTCATTTCGTTTGGCGCGAACGCCCGAGGATATATCAACATTCCATAAAAATTCATATTTCCGCGATAGTTTGTGTCTCCCGGTAAGCTTCCTATATGTAGACTCTTTTCAGAGTCTGGTATGGTTGTTGTAAAGTTTACTGTAGCGTCTGGTGGTATATGGAAATCGGATCTAAATAAATTAGCAGTAACGCCGTCGTATGTATATCCCCAAGCTTCTAATCTACCCCCAATTGGTGGATCTAAATTATCGACAAACAATCTTCCAGCCGGTAGTAATCCATAATCTAAAGTAACGCTGTCGGGTTTTTGTATATGCATGGAAAATCTATCACTACCACGACCCCAAAAGAACGCAGACCCCCTAGTACGCATCTTATTTTTACACAAATGAAAAATAGTGTAGTTTTATTTCTATTAGCGCCGCCGAACGTTCCACCATTTATATCAGACGCGATAAGATCGCATCCAATTTCTCCGTTGAATTTTAAGTAGGGTTGATTGAAATCGTCAAATTCTAAAAGAGGGGGTTGATTACCGGCCGCGAATGGAACGCTATTATAAATATCCATAACTGTATTTATTTCACCATTATTCGAATATAAAACGCTTCTAACGCTGGGGATTAAACCAAGAACCATATCTGGATATGGTATACCTGGTAGTACCGCTTCTATCGCGTGTAACCTGTCGTCGTTATATTTATCCACGGAATATTGGCTATAATTAATTAGGGTCGGGCGCCCGCGTCTACAGCCTTTGGTAGATTTGTTATTTTATTGTTAGACATATCAATATTACCGGACATGCTACCAACCCCACCGTGTAAAAACGCACCCCCAACAACACCAGCCCCTGCCATTTCATTTCTAAGAGCCTCATAAACAACATCGGCATTAGCGTAAACTTCAGTTTTAACCGCCGTGTCTGATCTAACAATTTCCCTAGAAAGTAAATCTACGGACGTTACTAAATCCGTTCGTAATATGTTATCTTGATCAGTATACCCGTCTTGGAGTAGTGTAAAAGAAGCTGCCGCTTCATCAGTAAGCGTTTTTTTAGTCGCCTCATCTCCAGAAACGGCATCCGCGCGAATTTCTACGTGAACGGTTGTCATATCATCTTTTAAATCGTCAATGGTTTTGTTAACCCCATCTATTAGTTGTATAAGTGCCGTATCGACGACGGTTTTTTTGATCGGCTAATTCTTCTGTAAACTCGTGCCTAATAACCGCACCTTGGATAATATCTTCATCTCGCAGGGTGGTTGCTAACTCCGCCGCCTCTTCTCTGGCCGTGGTAAACATGGCTGTTGCCTGATCCCGAGATATTTTATCACCATCTTCTATGGTATCTCTTAAGGTGTTTTCTAACGTGTTAACTTTCGTATCCATGATGTTTTTTTCCGTATTAATAAACGTTATTGTCCAATCATGAATCGTATTTCTAGCGGCTTCTATTTGATTTGAGGTATATTCTGTCATTTCCACCTTCAAATCGTCTAGAAGGATATCTATATTATCCGCAATTCTTTTAGCTCCGTAAATGCTCATTATTATTAATTTTTGTAAATATATATATATAAATATATTTAAAATAAAAATAAAATGGCAACAACAACAAATTTTACTATAGTGAAAGACTTTAGATTAGATAATGTAAAGGCTATGCAGGCTATATTGATAAGAGAGGGAGATAATAGGATGAGAAGCACTAGAAAATATAAAAGAGCGGTTAATATTGCGAACGTGGTAGAAACTTCTTTAAGTTCTATAT